>CM038708.1:6087011-6129511 GCA_021613375.1 Megaleporinus macrocephalus
ACTTACTCTATTAATACTGATTAATATTTAATAATAAAGTGTTTACTGAGTAAATAAAAACTTTGTGTCTGGAAATAAAGTGAATAAACATTTTAACACAGTCCTGTATGTGAACAGTCAATGTAAAATTTGTTATTTAGATTCTCTAAGCAGCTTCTTCTACAATATCAAGGTAAAACCACATCAGTGAGGTTTGTATGGTGACCGGACGTCATCGCAGAGCTGAGCTTCAGTAATAGTGGAGGAGGCTGTTACAGTGGACCCTCGTTATCCAGACTAAACAGTAGATTTGTAGTTTCTCTCGTTTTCAGTATCTGTGGAACATCAGCTGATAAAGCGAAAAGGAAGAAGCCCTGAAGATCGAAGGAGGCGTGTATTAACAGAGGACTACTGAGCTGGAGAACTTTTTAAAACAGGTTCCTCTGGAAGTTCCCCGTTAACGACGGGCTAGGCGAGGCGCCGCCGTCCTCGTCTGAACCCCACGTTTAGAAAGCGTAATAATTCAAATGGCCCCAGGAGCCGCATCAATTCCGGCAGCCGCATTAGCATATAAAAGCCATCAGCCCAGCCGTCTCAGGAAGCTGGCGCTCGAAATAAAGAGTGGGAAACTATTTTCTGAGGAAAACATTCCTCGCGTATACCTGCCTGAGCGCATTTCACGCCTCATTCGCGTTACAGGGTTACGGCAATTTCACACGCGGCTGGATCGGTGTAAAAAGTCGCCATTAGCGTGACGCTCGTCAGGGGCCCGGGGCCCGTTCGTAACAAAGGCCGCACTCATGCGCACACGGACAGACGGTATTGTTGGTCTGGAAATACGACAGTACGGGGTTTTTAAGGTTCCGCTTGGTTCTTTTGTACATGGCGTGTAGCAGTTCAGGGTCACTGAGTGCTGGATCTTCCCGCTAACAGGCGCTGGACTCTGCATATACACGGTAGAGTCTCTTTACTGTGACCACCTCCTGCTTTTGATGGTGGCAGTGTTCTCGTCTGAGAAATGTTTTGGTTTCATTCTCTCAACCAAATCAACCGAATCCGTCCTTGCAGATCACGTACACCGTTCATGCTGATTGTCTTCTCTGGGGCGGATGGGATCTTCCAGCAGGACACCTCTGACCAAGACTTCCAAGTACTACCCTGGACCCCTAATATTCCAGACAGATACCCAGTTGAACCTCTGTGGGTCCACCTGGATGGTGGTGTTGGCTCTATGGATTCTCCTCCATGCTCCCTCCAGCAGATGTGGGATGCAGTGCAGTCAGCATGGCTCCAGATACCTGTGACCACCTACCAGGACCATCTAGCTGCTGTCCGTGCTGCACATATACTCTGAATATAGTGTGACTATGACAGTGTGTATATGTATATATGATCCTAAACATATCAGTACATTCACCAAGTGCTGGCTCATTTTTATCTTTATAGAATAGAGTACGAGTTCTCTTTTCTACCAGACAGTAGAGCTGTGTATGTGCAAGACACTGGCGGTGTGATGCGTTTTATGATTTATGATTCAATATATAGTAATACTGTAAGGCAATATATATATATTGAAGTTTAATGGTGAAGATCACTGATATCTAGTGCTCAGGACAGACAGTGGACCGGGGCAGACAGTGAACTGGACCACACAGCAGATTGGAGCAGAGGGCAGACCGGGCAGAGAGTGGACCGGGGCAGATAGTGAATTGGAGCAGATAGCGGATTGGAGCAGACAGTGGACGGGACCAGAAAGCAGACCGGGCAGAGAGTGGACTGGGGCAGACAGTGGACTGGACCACACAGCAGATTGGAGCAGAGAGTGGACTGGGGCAGAGGGTGGACCAGGGCAGAGAGTGGACCGGTGTGGACAATGGACAGCAGATTGGAGCAGAGAGTAAACTGTGGCAGAGAGTGAAACGGGGCGGACAGTGGACTGGAGCAGACAGTGGACTGGGGCAGATAGTGAACTGGACTGGGGCAGATAGTGAACTGGACTGGGGCAGATAGTGAACTGGACTGGAGCCTGGGGCAGACAGCAAACTGAAGCACTGAACAGTCAATACTCCTCTGTCCACAGCATATTTATCAAAGCACAACCCCCCCCCCCCCCCCCCCCAAAAAAAAAAAAAAAAAAAAAAGTTGGGTAAAAGACAGGAAACCACATAATGTAATGATGGTGAATACGGACAAACATACTTTGTGAACGCAAGGAGAAGTAAAAATTGGGCAAAACAAACAAACACTGAAATATAGTTTTATTTAATTTTAATCACACTGTATTTATATGCACTACAGATTATTTAAAACTGATGGACAGCAGAAGCGTTTACCCTTTCAAAGTCTAGCAGAGAGAGTGGAGGAGCCGAACCCAGCCAAACCCTTCAAACTGACCTAGAAGAGCGGACCCCAGTCCAGAAACAGCTCGGTTATGTGGCATATCATTCTATTGTCCCTCATAAATAGTCATAGTTGGGTACATGCTTTAAAAACACCAAAATCTTAAGAGGAATATATCTGGTTTGTATTTTATTTGGTTTCCAAAACATCTGCATAATTAAACCGTTAAGAAGTGAGTCTTTCAGAGTGGTTTGGTGTGAAAAGCTCTATTCTAGAACCAAAGGGCTCACAGTGGCGGTGAATGGAACCAGATATCTAACTTTATGGCTACGAATGAACTGAGACATCAGATAGCGGAGAGTGGACCGGGGCGGAGAGTGGACCGGGGCGGAGAGTGGACCAGGGCGGAGAGTGGACCGGGGCAGAGAGTGGACTTGACCAGATAGTGGATTGGAGCAGAGAGTGGACTGGGGTGGGGAGTGGACTGGGGTGGGGAGTGGACTGGGGTGGGGAGTGGACTGGGGCGGAGACGTCTAACTTTATGGCTACGAATGAACTGAGACATCATTAAACTACATTTTACAGTAGTTTGTGAAGGATTTGGTCTTAAACTCCACTCGTTTTGGATCGATACCTGCAGGGTGTTGTGAAAGCCTATACAGCATCACCAACATTTCATACAAACACTCGCGTGTAGGTTCACTGCTGGCTTTGATAGTAAACAGAATGTGTATATTTGTGATGTAGACATGGTGACGCCTGGTTCCCATCAACACCACTGTAAACAACATCTCACACCATTTCACACCAAACCCACTCTGAATCTCTCTGTTCACTCTTCCATCACTTAATTATACAGAAACTTTGGGAAAAACCTTCATCAGTTATTAGAAACACAGCGGTCAGTCGAGAGAGGTCACTGAGAAGGTCCATAAGGACTGTTCTCCGCCCGGTTTGTAGTTTGTTCCGCCGATTCATGGCATCAGAACCTCGTTCAGCGTCCTGACGGCGTTCTCATAGATGACCCTGAGGACAAACAGAGAGAAAGAGAGAAACCATGAAGAGAACACTGAAGACTGAACTTGGAGCTGGTAAGAAGAGGAGATACGGGGTATCAGCGTCAGCACAGCAACCCTGCTCCTGCAGGAACCCACAGCTTAAAGCTTTCCTGCTTCTACACAGACACGTAATCTCCGCAGCCAGCAGGAGACAGAGCGACCGGCAGCCGGCTGTGTTTAAACAACCAGCAACAATCTCAGAACACAGCTTGCTCTGCTCGGTCTCTGTGGGTTGGAGCCAGAATCGGGTTCCCCAAGGAGCGATTTGAGAACCGCTGCCCAAAAAGATTTTTTTGGACCAATGGCAGACACAGGGGTCCGAGCTTTGCAGCCCAGACTGTCTGAGTGTGGTGGTACCTACTGGCATTTAATTGCTTTTAATACTACAGCAGTGCATAAAGCATGAAAGCCATTTCTCTGGAAGCATCATCAACCATTAGTGCATCTGTTTGGCTAGATACTCTGTACCATCTCCACTCGTGCCTGATATACTCCTTCTCTGTTGCAACCAACATCTCCCTCCCTGTGTCTACTGTGAACCACAAAGAACCGTGGTCTGATAATACTTCATCTGAAACACCTAAATGAAGAAGACCAGTTCTTGGAGGCGCTCTTCTACATGGTCTATACTGGTCTTATAGGCCTGGCCCATGTGATCCGTCTGGCCAAGTCCTTATCTCCTGGGCTTGGACAGCCTCCTTGAGGGCCATAAATGATGTGATTAACTGAACCAACTGAACTGACGGTCCTGCTCTCTGTAGATTCTAACCCAGTGATAATGGGTTGATGCTTAGACACATCTTGTTTTGACTAGTGGTAGCCACCAGTGTTTGCTGCCTCCTAATCTCAGTTCTTTGGTTCACAAACCTCCACCCCATCCTGCCTGAGCCCCACAGCCTGATATAACACACTCTCTGTGAAGAATAAACCTGGGTCTTCTTTCTGCTTCACTCGTCTGTGTGTTTCATTGACACATCAATGCCACCGGAGCCTTCACAGCAGGTAGTGCAGGCCTAAAGGAGGTTCAAACCCATGGGTTCCGTCACGGGCAGGGCAGAAACCCTGCCGGCAAAAAACGTAAGCTCATACAGAGTCAGTGTCTACTTACACAGCTCATACAGAGTCAGTGCACTACTTACACAGCTCATACAGAGTCAGTGCACTACTTACACAGCTCATACAGAGTCAGTGCACTACTTACACAGCTCATACAGAGTCAGTACACTACTTACACAGCTCATACAGAGTCAGTACACTACTTACACAGTTCATACAGAGTCAGTACACTACTTACACAGCTCATACAGAGTCAGTGCACTACTTACACAGTTCATACAGAGTCAGTGTCTACTTACACAGCTCATACAGAGTCAGTACACTACTTACACAGCTCATACAGAGTCAGTGCACTACTTACACAGCTCATACAGAGTCAGTGCACTACTTACACAGCTCATACAGAGTCAGTACACTACTTACACAGTTCATACAGAGTCAGTGCACTACTTAAGACAGTTCATACAGAGTCAGTGTCTACTTACACAGTTCATACAGAGTCAGTGTCTACTTACACAGTTCATACAGAGTCAGTGCACTACTTACACAGCTCATACAGAGTCAGTGTCTACTTACACAGTTCATACAGAGTCAGTGTCTACTTACACAGTTCATACAGAGTCAGTGTCTACTTACACAGTTCATACAGAGTCAGTGCACTACTTACACAGCTCATACAGAGTCAGTGTCTACTTACACAGTTCATACAGAGTCAGTGTCTACTTACACAGTTCATACAGAGTCAGTGCACTACTTACACAGTTCATACAGAGTCAGTGTCTACTTACACAGTTCATACAGAGTCAGTGTCTACTTACACAGTTCATACAGAGTCAGTGCACTACTTACACAGCTCATACAGAGTCAGTGTACTACTTACACAGCTCATACAGAGTCAGTGTCTACTTACACAGCTCATACAGAGTCAGTGTCTACTTCCACAGTTCATACAGAGTCAGTGCACTACTTACACAGCTCATACAGAGTCAGTGTCTACTTACACAGCTCATACAGAGTCAGTGCACTACTTACACAGCTCATACAGAGTCAGTGCACTACTTACACAGCTCATACAGAGTCAGTACACTACTTACAAAGCTCATACAGAGTCAGTGTCTACTTACACAGCTCATACAGAGTCAGTGCACTACTTACACAGTTCATACAGAGTCAGTGTACTACTTACACAGCTCATACAGAGTCAGTACACTACTTACACAGCTCATACAGAGTCAGTGCACTACTTACACAGTTCATACAGAGTCAGTGCACTACTTACACAGCTCATACAGAGTCAGTACACTACTTACACAGCTCATACAGAGTCAGTGCACTACTTACACAGTTCATACAGAGTCAGTGTACTACTTACACAGCTCATACAGAGTCAGTACACTACTTACACAGCTCATACAGAGTCAGTGCACTACTTACACAGTTCATACAGAGTCAGTGCACTACTTACACAGCTCATACAGAGTCAGTACACTACTTAAACAGCTCATACAGAGTCAGTGTCTACTTACACAGTTCATACAGAGTCAGTGTCTACTTACACAGTTCATACAGAGTCAGTGCACTACTTACACAGCTCATACAGCGTCAGTGCACTACTTACACAGCTCATACAGAGTCAGTGTCTGCTATCACAGATCATACAGAGTCAGTGCACTACTTACACAGCTCATACAGAGTCAGTGTCTACTTACACAGCTCATACAGAGTCAGTGCACTACTAACACAGCTCATACAGAGTCAGTGCACTACTTACACAGCTCATACAGAGTCAGTGCACTACTAACACAGCTCATACAGAGTCAGTGCACTACTTACACAGCTCATACAGAGTCAGTACACTACTTACACAGCTCATACAGAGTCAGTGTCTACTTACACAGCTCATATAGAGTCAGTGCACTACTTACACAGCTCATACAGAGTCAGTGCACTACTTACACAGCTCATACAGAGTCAGTGTCTACTTACACAGCTCATACAGAGTCAGTACACTACTTACACAGCTCATACAGAGTCAGTGCACTACTTACACAGCTCATACAGAGTCAGTGCACTACTTACACAGCTTATACAGAGTCAGTGCACTACTTACACAGTTCATACAGTCAGTGCACTACTTACACAGTTTATACAGAGTCAGTGCACTACTTACACAGCTCATATAGAGTCAGTGCACTACTTACACAGCTCGTACAGAGTAAGTGCACTACTTACACAGCTTATACAGAGTCAGTGCACTACTTACACAGCTCATATAGAGTCAGTGCACTACTTACACAGCTCGTACAGAGTCAGTGCACTACTTACACAGTTTATACAGAGTCAGTGCACTACTTACACAGTTCATATAGAGTCAGTGCACTACTTACACAGTTCATATAGAGTCAGTGCACTACTTACACAGTTCATATAGAGTCAGTGCACTACTTACACAGTTCATACAGAGTCAGTGCACTACTTACACAGTTCATATAGAGTCAGTGCACTACTTACACAGTTCATATAGAGTCAGTGCACTACTTACACAGTTCATACAGAGTCAGTGCACTACTTACACAGTTCATACAGAGTCAGTGCACTACTTACACAGCTCATACAGAGTCAGTGCACTACTTACACAGCTCATACAGAGTCAGTGCACTACTTACACAGCTAATACAGAGTCAGTGCACTACTTACACAGCTCATACAGAGTCAGTACACTACTTACACAGCTCATACAGAGTCAGTGCACTACTTACACAGCTCATACAGAGTCAGTGCACTACTTACACAGTTCATACAGAGTCAGTGTCTACTTACACAGCTCATACAGAGTCAGTGCACTACTTACATAGCTCATACAGAGTCAGTGTCTACTTACACAGCTCATACAGAGTCAGTACACTACTTACACAGCTCATACAGAGTCAGTGCACTACTTACACAGCTCATACAGAGTCAGTGCACTACTTACACAGTTCATACAGAGTCAGTGTCTACTTACACAGCTCATACAGAGTCAGTACACTACTTACACAGCTCATACAGAGTCAGTGCACTACTTACACAGCTCATACAGAGTCAGTACACTACTTACACAGCTCATACAGAGTCAGTACACTACTTACACAGTTCATACAGAGTCAGTGTCTACTTACACAGCTCATACAGAGTCAGTGCACTACTTACATAGCTCATACAGAGTCGGTGCACTACTTACACAGCTCATACAGAGTCAGTGTCTACTTACACAGTTCATACAGAGTCAGTGCACTACTTACACAGCTCATACAGAGTCAGTGTCTACTTACACAGCTCATACAGAGTCAGTGCACTACCAACACAGCTCATACAGAGTCAGTGCACTACTTACACAGCTCATACAGAGTCAGTACACTACTTACACAGCTCATACAGAGTCAGTGTCTACTTCCACAGCTCATACAGAGTCAGTGCACTACTTACACAGTTCATACAGAGTCAGTGTACTACTTACACAGCTCATACAGAGTCAGTACACTACTTACACAGCTCATACAGAGTCAGTGCACTACTTACACAGCTCATACAGAGTCAGTGCACTACTTACACAGTTCATACAGAGTCAGTGCACTACTTACACAGCTCATACAGAGTCAGTGTCTACTTACACAGCTCATACAGAGTCAGTGCACTACTTACACAGCTCATACAGAGTCAGTGCACTACTTACACAGCTCATACAGAGTCAGTGTCTACTAACACAGCTCATACAGAGTCAGTGCACTACTTACACAGCTCATACAGAGTCAGTGTCTACTTACACAGCTCATACAGAGTCAGTGCACTACTAACACAGCTCATACAGAGTCAGTGCACTACTTACACAGCTCATACAGAGTCAGTACACTACTTACACAGCTCATACAGAGTCAGTGTCTACTTACACAGCTCATATAGAGTCAGTGCACTACTTACACAGCTCATACAGAGTCAGTGTCTACTTAAACAGCTCATACAGAGTCAGTGTCTACTTACACAGCTCATACAGTCAGTGCACTACTTACACAGCTCATACAGAGTCAGTGTCTACTTACACAGCTCATACAGAGTCAGTGCACTACTAACACAGCTCATACAGAGTCAGTGCACTACTTACACAGCTCATACAGAGTCAGTGCACTACTTACACAGCTCATACAGAGTCAGTGTCTACTTACACAGCTCATACAGAGTCAGTACACTACTTACACAGCTCATACAGAGTCAGTGTCTACTTACACAGCTCATATAGAGTCAGTGCACTACTTACACAGCTCGTACAGAGTCAGTGCACTACTTACACAGCTTATACAGTCAGTGCACTACTTACACAGTTCATACAGTCAGTGCACTACTTACACAGTTTATACAGAGTCAGTGCACTACTTACACAGCTCATATAGAGTCAGTGCACTACTTACACAGCTCGTACAGAGTCAGTGCACTACTTACACAGCTTATACAGAGTCAGTGCACTACTTACACAGCTCATATAGAGTCAGTGCACTACTTACACAGCTTATACAGAGTCAGTGCACTACTTACACAGTTTATACAGAGTCAGTGCACTACTTACACAGTTCATATAGAGTCAGTGCACTACTTACACAGTTCATATAGAGTCAGTGCACTACTTACACAGTTCATATAGAGTCAGTGCACTACTTACACAGTTCATACAGAGTCAGTGCACTACTTACACAGTTCATATAGAGTCAGTGCACTACTTACACAGTTCATACAGAGTCAGTGCACTACTTACACAGCTCATACAGAGTCAGTACACTACTTACACAGTTCATACAGTCAGTGCACTACTTACACAGCTCATACAGAGTCAGTGCACTACTTACACAGTTCATACAGAGTCAGTGCACTACTTACACAGCTCATACAGAGTCAGTGCACTACTTACACAGTTCATACAGAGTCAGTCCACTACTTACACAGCTAATACAGAGTCAGTGCACTACTTACACAGCTCATACAGAGTCAGTGCACTACTTACACAGTTCATACAGAGTCAGTACACTACTTACACAGCTCATACAGAGTCAGTGCACTACTTACACAGCTCATACAGAGTCAGTGCACTACTTACACAGTTCATACAGAGTCAGTACACTACTTACACAGCTCATACAGAGTCAGTGCACTACTTACACAGCTCATATAGAGTCAGTGTCTACTTACACAGCTCATACAGTCAGTGCACTACTTACATAGCTCATACAGAGTCAGTGTCTACTTACACAGCTCATACAGAGTCAGTACACTACTTACACAGCTCATACAGAGTCAGTGCACTACTTACACAGCTCATACAGAGTCAGTGCACTACTTACACAGTTCATACAGAGTCAGTGTCTACTTACACAGCTCATACAGAGTCAGTACACTACTTACACAGCTCATACAGAGTCAGTGCACTACTTACACAGCTCATACAGAGTCAGTACACTACTAACACAGCTCATACAGAGTCAGTGTCTACTTACACAGCTCATACAGAGTCAGTGTCTACTTACACAGCTCATACAGAGTCAGTACACTACTTACACAGCTCATACAGAGTCAGTGCACTACTTACACAGCTCATACAGAGTCAGTGTCTACTTACACAGCTCATACAGAGTCAGTACACTACTTACACAGCTCATACAGAGTCAGTGCACTACTTACACAGCTCATACAGAGTCAGTGTCTACTTACACAGCTCATACAGAGTCAGTACACTACTTACACAGTTCATACAGAGTCAGTGCACTACTTACACAGCTCATACAGAGTCAGTGTCTACTTACACAGCTCATACAGAGTCAGTACACTACTTACACAGCTCATACAGAGTCAGTGCACTACTTACACAGCTCATACAGAGTCAGTGTCTACTTACACAGCTCATACAGAGTCAGTACACTACTTACACAGCTCATACAGAGTCAGTGCACTACTTACACAGCTCATACAGAGTCAGTGTCTACTTACACAGCTCATACAGAGTCAGTACACTACTTACACAGCTCATACAGAGTCAGTGCACTACTTACACAGCTCATACAGAGTCAGTGTCTACTTACACAGCTCATACAGAGTCAGTACACTACTTACACAGCTCATACAGAGTCAGTGCACTACTTACACAGCTCATACAGAGTCAGTGTCTACTTACACAGCTCATACAGAGTCAGTGCACTACTTACACAGTTCATACAGAGTCAGTGTCTACTTACACAGCTCATACAGAGTCAGTGTCTACTAACACAGCTCATACAGAGTCAGTACACTACTTACACAGCTCATACAGAGTCAGTGCACTACTTACACAGCTCATACAGAGTCAGTGCACTACTTACACAGTTCATACAGAGTCAGTGTCTACTTACACAGCTCATACAGAGTCAGTACACTACTTACACAGCTCATACAGAGTCAGTACACTACTTACACAGCTCATACAGAGTCAGTGTCTACTTACACAGTTTATACTGTGTGGAAAATCATCCTCACCATCAAGAACGTGCTGAAAAGGAAGAAACTTGTTTACTGTTGAATTGTCCCCCTCCCCCACTCACCCCCGCCCCTCCACCCCCACCCAACAGCTTTCACTCCTACGTGTTTCCAGCACAGCGTCTATGTTCTGAGAGAGGCAGTGTTGCAGTGCTGTTGTTGTCCTGAAGGCTTTACCTCTGCGTGTGCGCCGGCTGCTCGGCTGTGATGGAGCAGTGCTGCAGGATCTGCTCCTGGACGGAAACAGCGATGCTCTTCAGATCCTGCTGGAACTTGTCCGCTGCAGAAGACACAGCAGTTAGAGCACATACGGCACAGATACACTACACAACACACATACACACTACACTACACAGATACACTACACAACACACATACACACTACACAACACAGATATACTACACAACACAGATATACTACACAACACAGATACACTACACAACACACATACACTACACTACACAGATACACTACACAACACACATACACTACACGACACAGATACACTACACAACACACATACACTACACAACACAGATATACTACACAACACACATAAACTACACGACACAGATACGCTACACGACACACATACGCTACACGACACACATACGCTACACGACACACATAAGCTACACGACACAGATACACTACACGACACAGATATACTACACGACACAGATATACTACACGACACACAAACTACACGACACACAAACTACACGACACATACGCTACACGACACAGATACACTACACGACACAGATATACTACACGACACAGATATACTACACGACACACAAACTACACGACACACAAACTACACGACACATACGCTACACGACACAGATACACTACACGACACACATACACTACACGACACAGATACGCTACACACCACAGATACACTACACGACACACATACGCTACACGACACACATACACTACACAACACAGATACACTACACGACACACATACGCTACACGACACAGATACGCTACACGACACACATAAACTACACGACACAGATACGCTACACGACACAGATACGCTACACGACACAGATACACTACACAACACAGATACGCTACACAACACACATACGCTACACAACACAGATAGACTACACAACACAGATACGCTACACAAACACACATACACTACACAAACACAGATACGCTACACAACACAGATACGCTACACAACACAGATACGCTACACAAACACAGATACGCTACACAACACAGATACGCTACACAACACACATACGCTACACAACACACATACGCTACACAACACACATACGCTACACAACACAGATACGCTACACAACACACATACGCTACACAACACAGATACGCTACACAACACAGATACACTACACAACACACATACACTACACAACACACATACACTACACAACACACATACACTACACAACACACATACACTACACAACACAGATACACTACACAACACACATACACTACACAACACACATACACTACACAACACACATACACTACACAACACAGATACACTACACAACACACATACACTACACAACACACATACACTACACAAGACACATACACTACACAACACAGATACACTACACAACACAGATACACTACACAACACAGATACACTACACAACACAGATACACTACACAACACACATACGCTACATAAACACAGATACGCTACACAACACACATACGCTACACAACACAGATACGCTACACAACACAGATACGCTACACAACACAGATACGCTACACAACACACATACGCTACACAACACACATACGCTACACAACACACATACGCTACACAACACAGATACACTACACAACACAGATACACTACACAACACACATACACAACACAGACACGCTACACAACACACATACGCTACACAACACAGATACGCTACACAACACACATACACTACACAACACATATACACTACACAAACACAGATACACTACACAACACAGATACGCTACACAACACAGATACGCTACACAACACAGATACGCTACACAACACACATACACTACACAACACACATACGCTACACAAACACACATACACTACACAACACACATACACTACACAACACACATACACTACACAACACAGATACACTACACAACACACATACACTACACAACACAGATACACTACACAACATACATACACTACACAACACAGATACACTACACAACACAGATACACTACACAACACAGATACACTACACAACACAGATACGCTACACAACACAGATACACTACACAACACAGATACGCTACACAACACAGATACACTACACAACACAGATACGCTACACAACACACACAGCCCAATTCATAAGACCAGACTGTGTACACAACCTTACACAATCTTTCATCTAGTGAATGAAAACAAAGGTAAACAACAACAACTGCCTGTGACTACTGACTGCATATTACACCACAGTGACCATGCACTGTGATTGGCTGACAGACGTGGCAGCATCTCCCAACGACGGTACCTGAAACAAATCTCGAAGCATCTCTCTCTCTTTCTCCAGATCCCTCCAAACCAACAGCTGCAACATTACAAGCAACAAACCATCTGAGCTACGACAGCAGCCAGAACCCAGCGCGCTCCCCAGTGATCCACAGAGCTGTTCTCACCAGACGTGATCCACAGAGCTGTTCTCACCAGACGTGATCCACAGAGCTGTTCTCACCAGACGTGATCCACAGAGCTGTTCTCACCAGACGTGATCCACAGAGCTGTTCTCACCAGACGTGAGCAACAGAGCTGTTCTCACCAGACGTGATCCACAGAGCTGTTCTCACCAGACGTGATCCACAGAGCTGTTCTCACCAGACGTGATCCACAGAGCTGTTCTCACCAGGCGTGATCCAGAGCTGTTCTCACCAGACGTGATCCACAGAGCTGTTCTCACCAGACGTGATCCACAGAGCTGTTCTCACCAGACGTGATCCACAGAGCTGTTCTCACCAGACGTGATCCACAGAGCTGTTCTCACCAGGCGTGATCCACAGAGCTGTTCTCACCAGACGTGATCCACAGAGCTGTTCTCACCAGACGTGATCCAGAGCTGTTCTCACCAGACGTGATCCACAGAGCTGTTCTCACCAGACGTGATCCACAGAGCTGTTCTCACCAGACGTGATCCAGAGCTGTTCTCACCAGACGTGAGCAGCAGAGCTGTTCTCACTAGACGTGATCCACAGAGCTGTTCTCACCAGACGTGATCCACAGAGCTGTTCTCACCAGACGTGATCCACAGAGCTGTTCTCACCAGGCGTGATCCAGAGCTGTTCTCACCAGGCGTGATCCAGAGCTGTTCTCACCAGACGTGATCCACAGAGCTGTTCTCACCAGACGTGATCCACAGAGCTGTTCTCACCAGACGTGAGCAGCAGAGCTGTTCTCACCAGACGTGAGCAGCAGAGCTGTTCTCACCAGACGTGATCCACAGAGCTGTTCTCACCAGACGTGATCCACAGAGCTGTTCTCACCAGACGTGATCCACAGAGCTGTTCTCACCAGACGTGATCCACAGAGCTGTTCTCACCAGACGTGATCCACAGAGCTGTTCTCACCAGACGTGATCCACAGAGCTGTTCTCACCAGACGTGATCCAGAGCTGTTCTCACCAGACGTGATCCACAGAGCTGTTCTCACCAGACGTGAGCAGCAGAGCTGTTCTCACCAGACGTGAGCAGCAGAGCTGTTCTCACCAGACGTGATCCACAGAGCTGTTCCCACCAGACGTGATCCACAGAGCTGTTCTCACCAGACGTGATCCACAGAGCTGTTCTCACCAGACGTGATCCACAGAGCTGTTCTCACCAGACGTGATCCACAGAGCTGTTCTCACCAGACGTGATCCACAGAGCTGTTCCCACCAGACGTGATCCACAGAGCTGTTCTCACCAGACGTGATCCACAGAGCTGTTCTCACCAGACGTGATCCACAGAGCTGTTCTCACCAGACGTGAGCAGCAGAGCTGTTCTCACCAGACGTGAGCAGCAGAGCTGTTCTCACCAGACGTGATCCACAGAGCTGTTCTCACCAGACGTGATCCACAGAGCTGTTCCCACCAGACGTGATCCACAGAGCTGTTCTCACCAGACGTGATCCACAGAGCTGTTCTCACCAGACGTGATCCACAGAGCTGTTCTCACCAGACGTGAGCAGCAGAGCTGTTCTCACCAGACGTGAGCAGCAGAGCTGTTCTCACCAGACGTGATCCACAGAGCTGTTCTCACCAGACGTGATCCACAGAGCTGTTCTCACCAGACGTGATCCACAGAGCTGTTCCCACCAGACGTGATCCACAGAGCTGTTCCCACCAGACGTGAGCAGCAGAGCTGTTCTCATCAGACGTGATCCACAGAGCTGTTCCCACCAGACGTGAGCAGCAGAGCTGTTCTCACTAGACGTGAGCAGCAGAGCTGTTCTCACCAGACGTGAGCAGCAGAGCTGTTCTCACCAGACGTGAGCAGCAGAGCTGTTCTCACCAGACGTGATCCACAGAGCTGTTCTCACCAGACGTGATCCACAGAGTTGTTCTCACCAGACGTGATCCACAGAGCTGTTCTCACCAGACGTGATCCACAGAGCTGTTCTCACCAGACGTGATCCACAGAGCTGTTCTCACCAGACGTGATCCACAGAGCTGTTCTCACCAGACGTGATCCACAGAGCTGTTCTCACCAGACGTGATCCACAGAGCTGTTCTCACCAGACGTGATCCACAGAGCTGTTCTCACCAGACATGATCCAGAGCTGTTCTCACCAGACGTGATCCACAGAGCTGTTCTCACCAGACGTGATCCACAGAGCTGTTCTCACCAGACGTGAGCAGCAGAGCTGTTCTCACTAGACGTGAGCAGCAGAGCTGTTCTTACCAAACGTGATCCACAGAGCTGTTCTCACCAGACGTGATCCACAGAGCTGTTCCCACCAGACGTGATCCACAGAGCTGTTCTCACCAGGCGTGATCCACAGAGCTGTTCTCACCAGACGTGATCCACAGAGCTGTTCTCACCAGACGTGAGCAGCAGAGCGTCGCCTCTGACAGCTGTTTCTATTTTAGACACGCCGTGTCGCGTCACACAGACGTTCCACCTCAATATAAACACTACGTAAAGACTGTGGAGGAACTGATCCCTGGGGAGGAGAGAGGTGTTGGACCTCGCTCCTGCTGGAAGTGTCACACACTGGAGGACCCTGTTAGACCACACTGCTCATAGAAGTGCTACACATGAAGATCATCAGGAGAGGAGCTAATAGTGAGTTTGGAGGTGTATCTGGAGGAGAAGACTTTGTAGACACGCTGAAGGTTTTATATCTGAACCTCGTTTAACAGCGTTTATATACAATCACAGAATTTTAACTACACACAACTACTTACCACAATTCTGTTTCACCGCCACCACATTTAACACCCACATATACACACACTAGTGAACACACACACTAGGGGGCAGTGAAACACCCATATATACACACACTAGTAAACACATACACTAGGGGGCAAAGAAACACCCATATATACACACACACTAGTAAACACACACTAGGGGGCAGTGAAACACCCACATATACACACACACTAGGGGGCAGTGAAACACCCATATATACACACACTAGTAAACACATACACTAGGGGGCAAAGAAACACCCATATATACACACACACACACTAGTAAACACACACACTAGGGGGCAGTAAAACATCCATATACACACACTAGTAAACACACACTAGGGGGCAGTAACACACACACACACACACACACACACACACACACACACACACACACACACACACACACACACACTATAGTGAACACACAGTGTGTGTGTGTGTGTGTGTGTGTGTGTGTGTGTGGACAGCTGAACTGTGAATGGTGATTATTTTAATGATAATTAAACGTCGGAGAATAGATATACACTCGCTCCGTCAGGTGCACTCACTTCTTTTCACAACAGCCAGAATGTGCGTGACCGCTGCCAGTCCTACGATGCTGTCGATGGCCTCCGAGTCCACCGAGGAACCCGTCTCAGACAGGAAACACCTACAGGAGATCGAAGACTAATGAATCCAGCACACTTGATTAACAGTCCACTCTTAAACAGCCCGGTGCTGCAAATCTGACTCTGCAGCCCGTATGAGCTAACAAGTACAGTTTAGTGTTTTCAGATCAGTGGTAGACCAACTGAGGAGCCGTGCACCATTTGCCATCCTCTTCAAAAGCACAGTCTATCAGCTAAGACAGGTGTTTGGTCTGAAGTTCTCTTTAGCTTTGAGCTAGAGTTTAGGTGCTAAGGAAGCTCAGAAGTGTATTTTATATATATATATATATATATATATATATATATATATATATATATATATATATATATATATATATATATATATATATATATATATATATATATATTATACACTACCTTTTAAAAGTTTGGGAAATGTTCTTGTTTTAATGGAGTATCTTCTTCCTTAACACAACAATGGACTGACGGGTCTCTAAAGAAAGTTGTTTCTTTCTGGTCATTGTGAGTCGGTCAGCAAGCCATCAACTGCTGATCTTCAGATACTAAACTAACCTAGAATGTTGTTCCCTTTTATACTCACTTATTAGTAGAATGTTTTTCAGCTGTGATCACAATTGAGCAAGAGTGTCCTAACAACCAATTAGCCCAATAACATCCTTAACTTGGATTGGTGGTCGTACCAGGAGATTTAGACAGAGGACTGAGAATTACTGATAATAGAACTATATGCAAAATAAGCCTCTATACAAAAATAGACTTTAATACAAACTTTTTTATTCTTTAAAAATCATCTGATACACTTACATTAATTGTGAAATGGACAGTATTGTTTGTGAATTGCATGAAAATTGCATGAAATTAAATTCTAAAGTGATCCTAAACTTTTGAGCGGTAGTGTATATAATATAGCGCATATATATATATATATATATATACACACACACACACACATCACACTGTACAAACTGCAGGCAAGTCATAAAGACAGATGAAAGGCTGGGAGTTGTGGGTGGTGTAGTAGTGTATACAGTATTGACACTGTTGACACTGTAAGACACTAATAAGTGAAGACAGTAGTGCAAAAATAGGCTAACCCATAACAGCTGAACACCAGAGCTTTATTCATGTTCTAAAACACAACAGACCTTTGATGGCCTCCTGCTGTCTAGACCGTTTCATCTGCTTTGTTTTTTGAGGCATGGCTGGGGTTTTGAAGTTCATGAACACCAGAATGATTGTACCACCTGAGAAGCTGCCCAACTCAGACAGAGGAATCAGGTGATCCTGGTTATAAGCCCTTGAAACAACACAGCACTGACGCACGAATGTAGTACACAGTGGGGTCACATTATTATGACCACTTCCTGGACCTACTCATCCATGTGGAAGACCCTCTGAACTCATTTGGGTCTCAATCCATCCTTGCAGATCACGTACACCATACATGCTGATGGTCTTCTCTGGGGAGGATGGGATCTTCCAGCTAGACACTCTGACACGTCACACAACTAGAAATGTCCCACATAGGTTGGAAGAGCTGACCAAGACTTCCAGGTACTACCCCGGACCCCTAACTTTGATTCTGACCTCGATAACTGACCACTCTGAGTTGGTGATTAACTTTTGACAATCACGGACACCACACGAAAACCTCAACCTGTGTATGTGTTACCTGGTAACAGCTGGTGATTTGAGCATGGCTGTAACGATGGTGCTGGAGAGAGGCGGCAGGTCCGTCGCCGTCTCTGGGGTCATCACCTCTTCGGGATGAGACACCTGCCGTGAAGAGAAGAAACTTCTACAGTCAGAGGCTCCTACAGAATGAACTCCTGACAAATCTCACTCTCTGGCTACGGGCTGGAAAACAAGAAAGCTTCGCCGACTCCGCTGCTTCTGATTTCTGACCAGTTTAAAATCGAGAGCTGGTTCTTTCTGGGTTAGTATGAAATCACAATGTTCTCCCAAAACTATTAAAGCAGTTCAAACAGAAACACAAAGAGTTCAGTTCAGAGCGATTACCACTACGTCCCTATCAGCTACGCTTCCCCTGCAATATCTTAAAGTAACTGGCAACCAAATAATACAGCAGGTCAATCAAGCAGAATTCAGAATGTCCCATTATTTCCATATGAAAATGATTTAGTAGTATTAACTGGTAAAGAATCATATCTGAGTTAAACCGGGTCACAGCACATCAGATTCAGTGCTCTTTAATACCATTTTATGTTTTGAATACTTCAGTAAAACACGGCCAGTACTCACAGCATAAGTAAGTACACTTAGTGTAGTAAGTGAAGTTTACTTGTATATCACTTTTCTAGAGCAAAGCTACAAAGAGCTTCACAATTAATACCATTAGAACATTATAACTAACTTAGTGGCAATAAAGCAACCAATGATAATAATGCATACGGTCCAATATAGCATCTATTAATACCCATTGTATTAATATCTATTCATGACAATGCAAACACTACTATATAGCATCTATTAATATCTATTCCATTAATATCTATTTATAACAATGCACACGTTCCAATATAGCATCTATTAATATCTATTTATAACAATGCACACGTTCCAATATAGCATCTATTAATATCTATTCCAATAATATCTATTCATAATAATGCACACCGTCCAATATAGCATTTATTAATATCTATTCTATAAATATCTATTCATAACAATGCACACGTTCCAATATAGCATCTATTAACATCTATTCCAATAATATCTATTCATAATAATGCACACCGTCCAATATAGCATCTATTAATATCTATTCTATTAATATATATTCATAATAATGCATACGGTCCAATATAGCATCTAATAATACCCATTGTATTAATATCTATTCATGACAATGCAAACACTACTATATAGCATCTATTAATATCTATTTCATTAATATCTATTTATAACAACACACACCGTCCAATATAGCATCTATTAATATCTATTCTATTAATATCTATTCATACCAATGCACACGGTCCAATATAGCATCTATTAATATCTATTCATACCAATGCACACGGTTCAATATAGCATCTATTAATATCTATTCTATTAATATCTGTTCATACCAATGCACACGGTTCAATATAGCATCTATTAATATCTATTATATTAATATCTATTCATACCCATGCACACAGTCCAATATAACATCTATTAATATCTATTCTATTAATATTGATTCATAACAACGCACATGGTTCGATATAAATATCTATTTACACCTATTTTTTCATTCCATACGGTTTGGTATTGTACAGTTTTAAGGCAGAACCGTGCTGCATCAGGGTTGTTACAGGGTTGTTATAATGAGGGTTGTTATAATGAGTGTTATTACTGCAGTAGAACAGAGTAATGCAGTTTTTTTCTGTGTCTGGATTTTACTTTAGAGAAACTAAAGCCACCCACACAGTCTTCAATCTGACAGCAAGAATCATCTTATTTCCCACAAGAAACCGGGCTTAACAGCGTTTCAGAAGTTATTCTGAGGACAGTCACGACCGCTTCACCCCGTCTAGTCCTGTATTTATGATGTCTGCTGAAAAGTGTAAATTAGGGAATTAGAATAAAGAACAAGTTAAAAACTGCTAAAGTGAGTAACACTGATGTGTTAGTAATCTGTTAATAAACACTTATTCAGATGAGTAAGAAGCAGAAAAGGCTCTGGCTGGGAAAATATCATAGATTAGATGGGTGAACTGGAGTTAGTACAATGACTCAAAGCCAGAGACAAACAAATAAATAAGATTATTAGTTTAGTAACATTTTTCTTCACTATTTAAACATTTCTGGTATTATTTAAAAAGATCCATAAAAACTCTATAGGTCTGAATGTTTGTTATAACACACTGAATAACAGAGGAAGCCTCAGACGAGCGAATGCTAACACTAAAGCTAACTGGTGCTGTGACGGCTTATAACTAATGCGCTTCTACACATTATTTTCTCCTCATTTGATGATACGCCAACAGGTCTGTAAACAATATCTTAGAGGGTGGGACTAATTTTTGAAGTCATGCACCTGTGTGGGTGATTAACCAGCCTGGTGTGAGAACGAGACGACATACACATGCAGACGTATCCCACAAAAACTGTATGAATAGTCTATATAATAATAGTTACTCAGTAATTAACATACATAACTAACATAGCAGCTAAATAACCAATAAGAAAGTAAGAAACTCGCTGTAAGTAGTCATGAAGCTGCCAATAACGTGAACACCACAAGAACCTGAGCCTTTAGACGGTCAGTGGGCCTCTGCTGTGGACAGTGATCTGAGGAACAGCCAGTTCACCACAATAAAGGTCACTAAAGGTGATTCTGACAGTCATTTCCAGTCCTGATTATTTCAGACGTAACTCATTTAGTTGTGAACAGAGTGTCAAATGTCAGATGCCATTTACGCTCAGGGGGCTACGGGTGGGAGTGGGCTGAAAACATCTAGTCTGGGGGTGGAAGTGAGACAAATGCTGGCAATTTTTACTGTGCGAGAGCAGGTAAAAAAAAAAAACAACAACAACAAACAAAAAATTTAAATAAATAAATAAATAAATAAATAAATAAATAATAATAATAATAATAATAATAATAAAAAAAATAGTAACATAGTAATGTTCAGACCTCCAGCAATAAACCTGAAAATCAGACTGATGCTTATAGAAATTAGCATAACTAACGAACAAAGGTTTGTAGCTACCAGTTTGCAGAACGTCAGTGGCCACTGGTTTTATTTACGGTTACCCTTCTAATAATTTTAAGAGCTATTAACGGTTTCCAAACGTTCTGCTCACGTCCCAGGTCATGTGCTCCATACACACAATTCATTGCTATTGTAACATGATGGGAAACAACTTCTTCACATATTACCGCCTACGCCAGTGTAGCTCTGTGATAGAGTGTTTCAGTCTGGACTGCTTTCTTCTAAAAAAGGACAATACAGGGCAGCCAATCAGACTAGGGCTGCGTATTGGCAAGAATCTGGCGATACAACACGTATTCAATATATCGTAATGTACTGTGATACAGCAAGCAAAGTAATATACTGTGATTTTTCAAATCTTACTATTAAAACACACCACTATATAATCAGGTTTGTTATTACTTACAATAGTATTGTAGCGCTCTTGTGCTGCTTGTTAATGTTGGAGTGGAGCTGAAAATGGATTACAACACTGCCATCTAGTGGTCAGAGGTTTAAACACAACACACAACGATTCACTGTCTGCCAGGAATCTGTGTATCGATACTGTGTTTTTGAGAATCGATACAGTATCACAAAACAAAATATCCCGATATTTCGATATTTATCTTACACCCAGATCAGACCAGAGCTCATTTACATATATCAGTCTTGAGTGCAGAGCAACAAACTTGATTCGAGGTAAACGTAGACTATGGGCGCTCTAATGCCTCCTAACTGGTGCTCTGAATGCCATCCATACATTTCTACCACACTAGATTCTCTAGATTTCCCCCAATCCGATTAAATGAATTCCAATTATAGATTAACACCGAGGTGTTTATATGCTCACTCTACGCAACACTCTGATGAAAATCTCAGTTTACAGGCACAGCACAAGTAATCGGATCCAAAATTACACGCATGCGTAGAGTATGTCATGGTGTTACCATGACAACGAGCAGCAAGCGAGTTCAGTGAGAGCAGCAGAAGTAAGGTTACCTGAGTTTTCAGTTAGCGCGCTCGTGTTTTTTAATTGTTTTTTAAAACGATGCAGACTCAGAAAACATATTTCACCTGTAGATATTAAAGAAGGGCCGAGAGGAAGACGTCACGTCCTGCAACACCGTTTTTAGCCGTGTTAGCGAGGAGTCGATCTCCCGCAAATTCATTCCTAATTTATTAAACGGAAAAGAGAAACGATTATACTGTTCTGCTTTTCTGAGAAACGACCTGTTTTTAATTTGATCTATAGTTCGTGTAAACCACTGTAGTTCATTTTCTCATATACTGTATAAGTGCTGAACGTATTTAAACTTTCTGATTGTGAATGTAATCAGACACAGGTGTTTACAGGTGGCTATTATTGTTCTATTAAACAGATTATTTATGGGATCACCCACCTCCTTCAATCAGATAGAAATTGTAATCAGAATGACCGCAATCGGACTAGTCTATTGGGATTGAGGTGTATACATGGACGTATTGTGTTCCGATTGAGCTATTAGTTGGATTATTAACAGATTACTAGTGATAAGTGATCGTTAAATAACGCTCCAACCTTCTGCAGCATCCGGCTGATGTCGATGATGACAGCGGCACACAGAGACGAGAAGATCCCAGACACGACCTCTGACCTTTCTGACGCCAGCTGAGTCACCAGCAGGAAGTCGTGTACAGCATCTTCAGACGAGCAGCACAGCTACACAAGAACACACGAGGAATATTAACGACTGTCCAACCAGTCTCAGAGCGAAGTGATGGAATAGAAGGTAGGGTACGGGATAGGGGGAGGGGGGTGTTATAGTCCCACCTCCAGACCCTCTTCTTTGTCCTTCCGGAGTCGATGAGCCATGACCTCCAGAACCTTCTGGAAAATGTTGGTCACGATTCGAAGAGTGACACACAGCTGCTCCTCCTGGGCGTCAGTGTTGTTGCGGGAAAAGCCGTCCTGGGCCACTTCCGAGAGCACGGACAACAGCAGCGGGATACACGTGTATCCTTTCTCTAGAAGAACAAACACACATGTTATAACATGTTTATAACACAAACGCTGAACTCACTGCCAGTTCAGGCTCATTTACACTTGCTTTACATTAGACGGGCACCCAGCTGAACCTGTCCATCCACTAGAGGGCAGTGGAGAGTCAGAAGTGTCAGACAATAACAAGCAATACTGACGATGGAGAGTGTGGAATAATGAAGTACGCACTAAGACAGAGATGAAAGAGGCAGATCTGTGGACGGCTCTGGTCTGGGAGGCCCTTAAATACTTCAAAACACATGGACAAAGAATTATTTTGTCTTATATTATTGATGAGCGAAATTCGAGATTCCTGGCAGACAGTGAATCATAGTGTGTTGTGGTTAAAGCTCTGACCACTAGAGGGCAGTGCTGTAATCCTTTTTCAGCTCCACTCCAACATTAACAAGCAGCACAAGGGTGCAGTGCTATTCTAAGCACTGACAAACCTGTTCATATAGTGGTGTGTTTAATAGTAGGATTTAAAAAATCAAAGTATATCACTTTACTTGTACTATCGCAGTATATCAGGATACACTGAATCGTGACCGCTGTATCACGATACGCATTACGATACGTATTGTATCGCCAGGTTCTTACCAATACATATAAACATATATGCATATAGGTTTTAGACACTCTGTGATATTATTATATACAAAAAGCTATTATTTCCAGACATGAAGCTTTTATTTACACAGCAAAACAATGTTTTATTTAAATATTAATATATTAATAAATATTAATACAGTAAGTAGTTATTTTACGTATGTCAGTGTGTTCATTTAACCATTTCCAAGCTTCTCTTTGGGGAAACAACCCAGTATCTGTGTCAACAGTGTCTGGAAGGTGTGATGTCCAGGATCATCCTGGACATCATATCTCTCAGACACTTCCCTCTGGCAGAAGACTCAGGACCATTAAGACCAGCACATCCAGACAGGCTAACAGCTTTTCCCCCAGAGCTGTTACTCTCATTACCCACAGTGGTCCCCTGCACTTCAAACTCATAACTGAACTGAATCTCACTGTATTACAGGAACTCCTCTGTAACATAATGCTCACGTGTGAGTCACCAAAAGAAATTCTTTGGTGAAACTTGGAGAAATTAAAGATTCTGATTCCAATGAAGTATTATTATCAGTTCTCATCTAATACCTGCTTTGACTGCTCAGTACTTTATTAAGCTAACGTGTGTTTGTGTACTGAAGCAGCGGAAAGGCTGTATTATAGACTATTAGATTATATAGAGTGTGTGTGTGTTTGTGTGTTACATGTGTGTACTGTGAAGCCAGGACCTCCAGGAGCAGAGCTTTGGTGCTTCTATTGTAGGCTGCCAACCAAAGCTCATATGTGTTGAAGCCCATATAACCACAAATCAGTCACTGGACGTTTGGGTCAGTTTGTATGTACGACTGTGTGCAGAAGAAATAGAGATCTATTCTACAGACATGGTTGAAACAGGAAATCAATGTGTTCTGTATGTGTTAGATATGTTATATTACGTATATATTATTTTATATTGTGTTCATATTTTATGATGAATGGACCAATAGAAGTGCTCCAAAATAGCTTACAAAACATTCTGGTTCCATTGACTTGCATAGACAGTATAGTATGTTTTTGGTATCTTCTGTAAAGTTCATTGGACAGTGATGATATGTTATATATGTGTTATATGTGTTATGTGTGTTAGATGTTTTATTATTGGTTTCCAGACAGTGATTAATAATATTTTTATTTTTAGTGGAGGATCTCCATTCAGGACGCTGTAGAATCCAGGACTAGGTTTAATGTGTACAGATAAAGTTAATCCTAACGTCAGTAAGAGGAAAGATGATGTTTTTCTCTCTCAGTTTAAAAAGAAACCGAGCTGGTGGTAGGACCCCTATATGAGGTCAGGACCACTTCATAGCTCCTCTATTTGAGCCCCTGTTATTCTCTCCTCCAGCTGCACTGCTAACTCAGGACGTTTGGGTCTATAAAGCGCACAGTGTGTGACCGTGTCCACTCCGTCGGTGACCGACTGGCCATGCTCAAATACTGTGAGACACATTTGGACGCATTGTCATGGCAACTGCTGTGACTTTTGCAGAAGAACACAGGACGGTATTGATTGGACGGCAACGTCGAAGCTCATCTGTGGTCACTGTATTTTATTAACCTGCTCTAGTGTTAATACTGACCAACAGGACTCCCATTAGAGCCTCTCTATCTCTCTCTCTCTCTATCTATCTCTCTTAGTATAACTGTATCACTACCCATCTATCTATCCATCTATCTATCTATCCATCCATCTATCTATCCATCCATCTATCTATCTCTCTCTCTCTATCTCTATCTGTCTATCTCTCTTAGTATAACTGTATCACTACCCATCTATCTATCCATCTATCTATCTATCCATCTATCCCTCTCAGTATAACTGTATCACTATCTATCTATTCATTATAGACTCCCATTAGAGCCTCTCTATCTATCTATCTATCTATCTATCTATCTATCTGTATCACTGTATCTATCTATCAGTATCACTGTATCTATCTATCCCTCTCAGTATAACTGTATCACTACCCATCTATCTATCCATCTATCGAACTCAGTATTACTGTATCACTATCTATCTATCTATCTATCTATAACTGTATCACTACCCATCTATCTATCCATCCCTCTCAGTATAACTGTATCTCTATCTATCTATCTATCTATCTATCTATCTATCTGTATCACTGTATCTATCTATCAGTATCACTGTATCTATCTATCTATCCCTCTCAGTATAACTGTATCACTACCCATCTATCTATCCATCTATCGAACTCAGTATTACTGTATCACTATCTATCTATCTATCTATCTATCTATCTATCTATCTATAACTGTATCACTACCCATCTATCTATCCATCCCTCTCAGTATAACTGTATCTCTATCTATCTATCTATCTATCTATCTATCTATATATCTAGCTGTATCACTATCCATCCATCCATCCTTTTAAATATGTTCTAGTTCATGTCTGAGCACATGAACGTGTGGTTTCAGGTCAAAAGTCAAATGAAAAACTGATATAAATGAATAAACGATGATGCTCCTGAGCGTGTATGCATGTACGACGGCTCACCAGACAGAAGAACACAGGAGCCGAGCTGCAGGACATGATCGTTGAAATCGGCGTCTCCCAGGGCAACCCGCACTGCATCCCTGCACACCGTCAGACAGCTCTGTCCCGGAGAGAGAGAGGGGGAGAGGGGGGAGAGAGGGAGAGAGAGAGAGAGAGAGAGAGAGAGACTAACATTTACCTCCCAGACCTCACAAACCAAACAAACCAAACAGCTACTGATACTCTGCATTATTCTTATTATTACTATTATTAATATTACTATTATTTTATTAATTGAATTGCATGTGATCGCGTGAAGCCAGGACTTCCTGGTCATTCAGGTCATTCTATTTCTGCCTCATCCTATATGGTCACTTCTGAGCTTTGTTGCTTTTATTGTTGGCAACTGACCAAAACTTGTCCGTGTTGAATGAGATATATATGACATCTTGGTAAAGTTATCTGACTTGCGATGCAAGACTAGACTAGACACTCAAACTCTCAAGATCTCAGACCTAAGTTTGTGGTTGTGTTTCAACCTGTGGCTTCATCAATACAGAGAAACAACATCCTTCATTGTGATTTCATTGAATACACACGTACTCACATTATAAACGTGTGACTGAACCATTTAATGTCATGATTTCAGGCAACGACACCAGTAAACACCCCCTTTTACAACCCAAGCCCCCAGTATCTCTGTGTTTCGGGGGCTAATTCCATCTCTGAACAAGCCTTATCTTCCTCTAAGAGCACTTTCTCCTTATCTAACACAGGAAGACGAAACTGAAGTAGCCCAGCCGCCCACCAGTCTAACACATAGACAGCGGGATGTGGGTGTTGCTATTTAAGAAAAAAAGGAGCAGAAAGAACAGGAAAAGAAAAACACATCTTCTGCTGTTGTGGAAGATTTCTTCTTAGAGAAATAAGTTAGAGGGACTGAGTGGGCACTTCCTGTTAAGACTAAGGTGTGTATGTGTGAGATCCTGTTAATAATACACACAAAATACAGAACAGCTTTGTTGCTGTAGAGAGGATCTTTATTTAGTGGTTATGTGGGAGTTCAGACTGACTTACGACCCACAATAAACAAAATAACACAAAATAACACTCAAACCAATTCATTCAACAGTTCTCCAACACCACCAAACACACTACAACACACTACAGCACACTACAACACACTAGAGACTGATAAACAGAGTAGAACCTCATCAACACACTACAACACACTAGAGCCTGATAAACAAACTAAAACAGACTAGAGCCTGATAAACACACTAGAACCTCATCAACACACTACAACACACTAGAGCCTGATAAACACACTAGAACCTCATCAACACACTACAACACACTAGAGCCTGATAAACACACTAGAACCTCATCAACACACTACAACACACTAGAGCCTGATAAACAAACTAAAACAGACTAGAGCCTGATAAACACACTAGAACCTCATCAACACACTACAACACACTAGAGCCTGATAAACACACTAGAACCTCATCAACACACTACAACACACTAGAGCCTGATAAACAGAGTAGAACCTCATCAACACACTACAACACACTAGAGCCTGATAAACAGAGTAGAACCTCATCAACACACTTCAACACACTACAACACACTAGAGCACACTACAACCTGATAAACAGAGTAGAACCTCATCAACACACTACAACACACTACAAGACACTACAACACACTAGAGCCTGATAAACAAACTAAAACAGACTACAGCCTGATAAACACACTAGAACCTCATCAACACACTACAACACACTACAGCACACTACAACACACTAGAGCCTGATAAACAGAGTAGAACCTCATCAACACACTACAACACACTACAGCACACTACAACACACTAGAGCCTGATAAACAGAGTAGAACCTCATCAACACACTACAACACACTACAGCACACTACAACACACTAGAGCCTGATAAACAGAGTAGAACCTCATCAACACACTACAACACACTAGAGCCTGATAAACAGAGTAGAACCTCATCAACACACTACAACACACTAGAGCCTGATAAACAAACTAAAACAGACTAGAGCCTGATAAACACACTAGAACCTCATCAACCCACTACAACACACTAGAGCCTGATAAACACACTAGAACCTCATCAACACACTACAACACACTAGAGCCTGATAAACACACTAGAACCTCATCAACACACTACAACACACTAGAGCCTGATAAACAAACTAAAACAGACTAGAGCCTGATAAACACACTAGAACCTCATCAACACACTACAACACACTACAACACACTAGAGCACACTACAACCTGATAAACAGAGTAGAACCTCATCAACACACTACAACACACTACAACACACTAGAGCACACTACAACCTGATAAACAGAGTAGAACCTCATCAACACACTACAACACACTAGAGCCTGATAAACAGAGTAGAACCTCATCAACACACTACAACACACTACAACACACTAGAGCACACTACAACCTGATAAACAGAGTAGAACCTCATCAACACACTACAACACACTACAACACACTAGAGCACACTAGAGCACACTACAACCTGATAAACAGAGTAGAACCTCATCAACACACTACAACACACTAGAGCCTGATAAACAGAGTAGAACCTCATCAACACACTTCAACACACTACAACACACTAGAGCACACTACAACCTGATAAACAGAGTAGAACCTCATCAACACACTACAACACACTACAAGACACTACAACACACTAGAGCCTGATAAACAAACTAAAACAGACTACAGCCTGATAAACACACTAGAACCTCATCAACACACTACAACACACTACAGCACACTACAACACACTAGAGCCTGATAAACAGAGTAGAACCTCATCAACACACTACAACACACTACAGCACACTACAACACACTAGAGCCTGATAAACAGAGTAGAACCTCATCAACACACTACAACACACTAGAGCCTGATAAACAGAGTAGAACCTAATAAACAGACTAGAACACACTAGAGCCTAATGAACAGACTAGAACAGACTAGAGCTTAATGAACAGACTAGAACAGACTAGAGCTTAATGAACAGACTAGAACACACTAGAGCTTAATGAACAGACTAGAACACACTAGAGCCTGATAAACAGAGTAGAACCTAATAAACAGACTAGAACACACTAGAGCCTAATGAACAGACTAGAACAGACTAGAGCTTAATGAACAGACTAGAACAGACTAGAGCCTAATGAACAGACTAGAGCTTAATGAACAAACTAGAACAGACTAGAGCCTAATGAACAGACTAGAACAGACTAGAGCCTAATGAACAGACTAGAACAGACTAGAGCCTAATGAACAGACTAGAACAGACTAGAGCTTAATGAACAAACTAGAACAGACTAGAGCCTAATGAACAGACTAGAACAGACTAGAGCCTAATGAACAGACTAGAGCTTAATGAACAGACTAGAACAGACTAGAGCCTAATGAACAGACTAGAACAGACTAGAGCCTAATGAACAGACTAGAACAGACTAGAGCCTAATGAACAGACTAGAACAGACTAGAGCTTAATGAACAAACTAGAACAGACTAGAGCCTAATGAACAGACTAGAACAGACTAGAGCCTAATGAACAGACTAGAACAGACTAGAGCTTAATGAACAAACTAGAACAGACTAGAGCCTAATGAACAGACTAGAACAGACTAGAGCCTAATGAACAGACTAGAGCTTAATGAACAGACTAGAACAGACTAGAGCTTAATGAACAGACTAGAACAGACTAGAGCCTAATGAACAGACTAGAACAGACTAGAGCCTAATGAACAGACTAGAACAGACTAGAGCCTAATGAACAGACTAGAACAGACTAGAGCTTAATGAACAAACTAGAACAGACTAGAGCCTAATGAACAGACTAGAACAGACTAGAGCCTAATGAACAGACTAGAGCTTAATGAACAGACTAGAACAGACTAGAGCTTAATGAACAGACTAGAACAGACTAGAGCCTAATGAACAAACTAGAACAGACTAGAGCCTAATGAACAGACTAGAACAGACTAGAGCTTAATGAACAGACTAGAACAGACTAGAGCCTAATGAACAGACTAGAACAGACTAGAGCCTAATGAACAGACTAGAACAGACTAGAGCTTAATGAACAAACTAGAACAGACTAGAGCCTAATGAACAGACTAGAACAGACTAGAGCCTAATGAACAGACTAGAGCTTAATGAACAAACTAGAACAGACTAGAGCCTAATGAACAGACTAGAACAGACTAGAGCCTAATGAACAGACTAGAACAGACTAGAGCCTAATGAACAGACTAGAGCTTAATGAACAAACTAGAACAGACTAGAGCCTAATGAACAGACTAGAACAGACTAGAGCCTAATGAACAGACTAGAACAGACTAGAGCCTGATGAACAAACTAGAACAGACTAGAGCCTAATGAACAGACTAGAACAGACTAGAGCTTAATGAACAAACTAGAACAGACTAGAGCCTAATGAACAGACTAGAACAGACTAGAGCCTAATGAACAGACTAGAACAGACTAGAGCCTAATGAACAGACTAGAGCTTAATGAACAAACTAGAACAGACTAGAGCCTAATGAACAGACTAGAACAGACTAGAGCCTAATGAACAGACTAGAACAGACTAGAGCCTGATGAACAAACTAGAACAGACTAGAGCCTAATGAACAGACTAGAACAGACTAGAGCCTGATGAACAAACTAGAACAGACTAGAGCCTAATGAACAGACTAGAACAGACTAGAGCCTGATGAACAAACTAGAACAGACTAGAGCCTAATGAACAGACTAGAACAGACTAGAGCCTAATGAACAGACTAGAGCTTAATGAACAGACTAGAGCTTAATGAACAAACTAGAACAGACTAGAGCCTAATGAACAGACTAGAACAGACTAGAGCCTAATGAACAGACTAGAACAGACTAGAGCCTAATGAACAGACTAGAACAGACTAGAGCCTGATGAACAAACTAGAACAGACTAGAGCCTAATGAACAGACTAGAACAGACTAGAGTAGTGGTGTAGTGGTTAGTACGGTGGTGTAGTGGTTAGCATGGTGGTGTAGTGGTTAGTATGGTGGTGTAGTGGTTAGTATGGTGGTGTAGTGGTTAGTACGGTGGTGTAGTGGTTAGTACGGTGGTGTAGTGGTTAGTATGGTGGTGTGGTGGTCTGTATGGTGGTGTAGTGGTAAGTATGGTGGTGTAGTGGTTAGTACGGTGGTGTGGTGGTTAGTACGGTGGTGTGGTGGTCAGTACGGTGGTGAAGTGGTCAGTACGGTGGTGTAGTGGTTAGTATGGTGGTGTAGTGGTTAGTATGGTGGTGTGGTGGTCAGTATGGTGGTGTAGTGGTTAGTACGGTGGTGTAGTGGTTAGTATGGTGGTGTAGTGGTTAGTACGGTGGTGTGGTGGTTAGTACGGTGGTGTGGTGGTCAGTACGGTGGTGAAGTGGTCAGTACGGTGGTGTAGTGGTTAGTACGGTGGTGTAGTGGTTAGTACGGTGGTTAGTACGATGGTGTAGTGGTTAGTATGGTGGTGTAGTGGTTAGTACGGTGGTGTGGTGGTTAGTATGGTGGTGTGGTGGTCAGTACGGTGGTGTAGTGGTTAGTATGGTGGTGTAGTGTTTAGTACGGTGGTGTAGTGGTTAGTACGGTGGTGTAGTGGTTAGTAGGGTGGTGTAGTGGTTAGTATGGTGGTGTAGTGGTTAGTACGGTGGTGTAGTGGTTAGTACGGTGGTGTAGTGGTAAGTATGGTGGTGTAGTGGTTAGTACGGTGGTGTGGTGGTTAGTACGGTGGTGTGGTGGTCAGTACGGTGGTGAAGTGGTCAGTACGGTGGTGTAGTGGTTAGTATGGTGGTGTAGTGGTTAGTATGGTGGTGTGGTGGTCAGTATGGTGGTGTAGTGGTTAGTACGGTGGTGTAGTGGTTAGTATGGTGGTGTAGTGGTTAGTACGGTGGTGTGGTGGTTAGTACGGTGGTGTGGTGGTCAGTACGGTGGTGAAGTGGTCAGTACGGTGGTGTAGTGGTTAGTACGGTGGTGTAGTGGTTAGTACGGTGGTTAGTACGATGGTGTAGTGGTTAGTATGGTGGTGTAGTGGTTAGTACGGTGGTGTGGTGGTTAGTATGGTGGTGTGGTGGTCAGTACGGTGGTGTAGTGGTTAGTATGGTGGTGTAGTGTTTAGTACGGTGGTGTAGTGGTTAGTACGGTGGTGTAGTGGTTAGTAGGGTGGTGTAGTGGTTAGTAGGGTGGTGTAGTGGTTAGTATGGTGTTGTAGTGGTTAGTACGGTGGTGTAGTGGTTAGTACGGTGGTGTAGTGGTTAGTATAGTGGTGTAGTGGTCAGTACGGTGGTGTAGTGGTCAGTACGGTGGTGTAGTGTTAGTATGGTGGTGTAGTGGTTAGTACGGTGTTGTAGTGGTCAGTACGGTGGTGTAGTGGTTAGTACGGTGGTGTAGTGGTTAGTATAGTGGTGTAGTGGTCAGTACGGTGGTGTAGTGGTTAGTATGGTGGTGTAGTTGTTAGTATGGTGGTGTAGTGGTTAGTACGGTGGTGTAGTGGTCAGTATGGTGGTGTAGTGGTTAGTACGGTGGTGTAGTGGTTAGTATAGTGGTGTAGTGGTCAGTACGGTGGTGTAGTGGTTAGTATGGTGGTGTAGTGGTCAGTATGGTGGTGTAGTGGTTAGTATGGTGGTGTAGTGGTTAGTATGGTGGTGTAGTGGTTAGTATGGTGGTGTAGTGGTCAGTATGGTGGTGTAGTGGTTAGTATGGTGGTGTAGTGGTCAGTATGGTGGTGTAGTGGTTAGTATGGTGGTGTAGTGGTCAGTATGGTGGTGTAGTGGTCAGTATGGTGGTGTAGTGGTTAGTATGGTGGTGTAGTGGTTAGTATGGTGGTGTAGTGGTTAGTATGGTGGTGTAGTGGTTAGTATGGTGGTGTAGTGGTCAGTATGGTGGTGTAGTGGTTAGTATGGTGGTGTAGTGGTTAGTATGGTGGTGTAGTGGTTAGTACAGTGGTGTAGTGGTTAGTATGGTGGTGTAGTGGTCAGTATGGTGGTGTAGTGGTTAGTATGGTGGTGTAGTGGTTAGTATGGTGGTGTAGTGGTCAGTATGGTGGTGTAGTGGTTAGTATAGTGATGTAGTGGTTAGTATGGTGGTGTAGTGGTCAGTATGGTGGTGTAGTGGTTAGTATGGTGGTGTATTGGTTAGTATAGTGGTGTAGTGGTTAGTACGGTGGTGTAGTGGTTAGTATGGTGGTGTAGTGGTTAGTAGGGTGGTGTAGTGGTTAATATGGTGGTGTAGTGGTTAGTATAGTGGTGTAGTGGTTAGTACGGTGGTGTAGTGGTTAGTATGGTGGTGTAGTGGTTAGTATGGTGGTGTAGTGGTTAGTACGGTGGTGTAGTGGTTAGTATGGTGGTGTAGTGGTTAGTATGGTGGTGTAGTGGTTAGTATGGTGGTGTAGTGGTTAGTATAGTGGTGTAGTGGTCAGTACGGTGGTGTAGTGGTTAGTATGGTGGTGTAGTTGTTAGTATGGTGGTGTAGTGGTTAGTACGGTGGTGTAGTGGTCAGTATGGTGGTGTAGTGGTTAGTATGGTGGTGTAGTGGTTAGTACGGTGGTGTAGTGGTTAGTACGGTGGTGTAGTGGTTAGTATGGTGGTGTATTGGTTAGTATAGTGGTGTAGTGGTTAATATGGTGGTGTAGTGGTTAGTACGGTGGTGTAGTGGTTAGTATGGTGGTGTAGTGGTTAGTATGGTGGTGTAGTGGTTAGTATGGTGGTGTAGTGGTTAGTAGGGTGGTGTAGTGGTTAATATGGTGGTGGAGTCACTCACCTCTACTATCTGCTTGCTGAGAGTCAGCTGTTGCTCAGAGATGTCGTCGCCGGGGGCAGCCAGGAAAGGGAGGACCCTCTTCTCCACCCAGTCCATGGAGGTCTGCAAAGAACCCAGGAAGTCCCGCTCTTCTGGGTACTAACAGGAAAAACATGATTTGAATTTAGTGATTTTTTTTTTACAGCACCACATACACACAACATTTCCCGACTCTGAGATCATAATTTTCTTTTATTTTCAAGTTTATTTTTGTTAGAAATGTCTTAAAGGGCCCACAGTGATCTTTTCTCCTCCTCAGGACTTTGTAGCTTTCATGTGTACGTCTACTGCTGCTTCAAAAAATATACGTAATATAATAAAATAGAAAATTCACAACCCATATACAGATTCAGCTCAGTCCCCTGTTTACTCTGATACGAGGTGCACAAGGGCTTTATTTTAAATGTGGACAGTGGAAGCGAATGAAGAAGAAAACAAAAATCAGTATAAAGATTTAAAATATATTTTTAAAAAATTATAAGCCGTATTACAGTAGACCAATTAAACCGGACTAATTAAGCCACGGGAGGTTAAACGTTCATACAAAATGGAAAACATATAAAATAAATGCTGATCCACACCTAAAACCACTCAACATGCTGACAATTAAGCACATTTACAGTGAATTACGATACAACAGGCTCAATAAATCAGGTACGGCGTATCAGTATAACAGCAGCTGCTTTTAATTACCGGTTTATGTGCAAAGTTTTGTGGTAAACAGTTGTTTTGTTGAAACAGTTTGTTTAAATCCCGCCTGTGCTGTAATTCACTATCATTATTACTGTCCACCCTTTTGTATTATAGTATCAGTCACTAGAGGTCCAACGTAGGAGCTCTCGATTTGATTCAATTCAATTAATCTTTACTGTCATTGTGCTAAAACAGAGCTGTACAGTAAACACAACAGTGCAGCACGTAATTAAAGTTAAATATAATAAAATAAATAAATATAATATAATAAATAAATAAACAAACATATGAGGTGGAGCAGTGAATATGCACTACTGATGAATACAGCTAAGTGTATATACTAGAGAGGTTACAGTGGCTGAGGGGGGCAGGACTAAGGTGGGCAGGACTGAGGTGGGCAGGACTGAGGTGGGCAGGACTGAGGTGGGCAGGACTGAGGGGTGCAGGTAGACAGTAGAGCAGCTTCATGTCCAGGTAAACAGGTGAATGTGTAAACAGGGTGTTTTAAGTGTTTGGAGTGTACAGCTCTGAAGTTCAGGTACTGAAGATACCAGTTAAAGTGAAGAGCATACAGTCTTTTGTGTGTGTGTGTGTGTGTGTGTGTGTGTGTGTGTGTGTGTGTGTGGTGATGAGAATGAAAGGTGTATGAGTGTGTGTGTGGTTACTGTGGTGATGAGAATAAAAGGTGTATGAGTGTGTGTGTGTGTGTGGTGATGAGAATGAAAGGTGTATGAGTGTGTGTGTGTGGTTACTGTGGTGATGAGAATAAAAGGTGTATGAGTGTGTGAGTGTGTGTGTGTGTGTGGTGATGAGAATGAAAGGTGTATGAGTGTGTGTGAAGCAGGAGTGTAATCATACTCACTCTGTGCTGTAGATGGATGGTGAGGCGGGCGTGTAAGCAGAAAGCTCTGAGTGCGGTCTCGGTCACCGCAGCGCTGACCGCACACTCACTCAGGGAAGAGTACAGCACCGCCTGGACACACACACACACACACACACACACACACACACAGGATTCAGTTATAAAGTGGTTCTTAAAACACGAGCAATGTGCAGCTTATGCCCAACCAGCTGTAATCCAGGTACGATTTAAAGATAACAAGCATCTCACGAGATCTTGTAACATCACAAAGAGAAAACATATTAATAACAGGCTGGGCTTGTTGCACATATATATATATATATTAAAATGATGGACCAATCAGTGTTTTTGAGGCTGATTCCGATCGCTGATCACCTTTCAGCTCGATCAGTCGATACTCGATACTGAATGAGGGCGGGGCTATATGCCACGGCAGGGCTACATGTAGTTATTAGCGCAAGCAAGTCATGAAACCCGGTCTGAACTGGTTTATTACCATTTTTTAAGAGCTCATATGAAACAGCATAATATTTTAAACTAAATTATCAGTAAATAAACAAAGTAAATCAAACAAATATCTCCAAAACTGCAATCATTACATTTAGACCCTTAATTTAAAACTAAAAAAGCTAATTAAATACATGCAGTAAAAACTGCACTTATTTTAAACTAAATCTGTAATCATTAAATGTAGAATATTGAATTGCTGCTGCTGTTCTGTTAGTACCGGTCAGATCTGGTCTGTAGGGTTTCTGGGTTGTTAGTTTTGTGTTAGCTGTGTGTTCTAGCTCTGCTGTTTGTACCGGTCAGATCTGGTCTGTAGGGTTTCTGGGTTGTTTGTTTTGTGTTAGCTGTGTGTTCTAGCTCTGCTGTTAGTACCGGTCAGATCTGGTCTGTAGGGTTTCTGGGTTATTAGTTTTGTGTTAGCTGTGTGTTCTAGCTCTGCTGTTTGTACCGGTCAGATCTGGTCTGTAGGGTTTCTGGGTTATTAGTTTTGTGTTAGCTGTGTGTTCTAGCTCTGCTGTTTGTACCGGTCAGATATGGTCTGTAGGGTTTCTGGGTTATTAGTTTTGTGTTAGCTGTGTGTTCTAGCTCTGCTGTTAGTACCGGTCAGATCTGGTCTGTAGGGTTTCTGGGTTATTAGTTTTGTGTTAGCTGTGTGTTCTAGCTCTGCTGTTTGTACCGGTCAGATCTGGTCTGTAGGGTTTCTGGGTTATTAGTTTTGTGTTAGCTGTGTGTTCTAGCTCTGCTGTTAGTACCGGTCAGATCTGGTCTGTAGGGTTTCTGGGTTATTAGTTTTGTGTTAGCTGTGTGTTCTAGCTCTGCTGTTTGTACCGGTCAGATCTGGTCTGTAGGTGTTCTGGGTTATTAGTTTGTGTTAGCTGTGTGTTCTAGCTCTGCTGTTTGTACTGGTCAGATCTGGTCTGTAGGGTTTCTGGGTTATTAGTTTTGTGTTAGCTGTGTGTTCTAGCTCTGCTGTTTGTACCGGTCAGATCTGGTCTGTAGGTGTTCTGGGTTATTAGTTTTGTGTTAGCTGTGTGTTCTAGCTCTGCTGTTTGTACCGGTCAGATCTGGTCTGTAGGTGTTCTGGGTTATTAGTTTTGTGTTAGCTGTGTGTTCTAGCTCTGCTGTTTGTACTGGTCAGATCTGGTCTGTATGGTGTTCTGGGTTATTAGTTTTGTGTTAGCTGTGTGTTCTAGCTCTGCTGTTCGTACCGGTCAGATCTGGTCTGTAGGGTTTCTGGGTTATTAGTTTTGTGTTAGCTGTGTGTTCTAGCTCTGCTGTTTGTACTGGTCAGATCTGGTCTGTATGGTGTTCTGGGTTATTAGTTTTGTGTTAGCTGTGTGTTCTAGCTCTGCTGTTCGTACCGGTCAGATCTGGTCTGTAGGGTTTCTGGGTTATTAGTTTTGTGTTAGCTGTGTGTTCTAGCTCTGCTGTTCGTACCGGTCAGATCTGGTCTGTAGGTGTTCTGGGTTATTAGTTTTGTGTTAGCTGTGTGTTCTAGCTCTGCTGTTCGTACCGGTCAGATCTGGTCTGTAGGTGTTCTGGGTTATTAGTTTTGTGTTAGCTGTGTGTTCTAGCTCTGCTGTTTGTACCGGTCAGATCTGGGCTGTACAGGTTTCTGGGTTATTAGTTTTGTGTTAGCTGTGTGTTCTAGCTCTGCTGTTAGTACTGGTCAGATCTGGTCTGTAGGGTTTCTGGGTTATTAGTTTTGTGTTAGCTGTGTGTTCTAGCTCTGCTGTTTGTACCGGTCAGATCTGGGCTGTACAGGTTTCTGGGTTATTAGTTTTGTGTTAGCTGTGTGTTCTAGCTCTGCTGTTAGTACCGGTCAGATCTGGTCTGTAGGTGTTCTGGGTTATTAGTTTTGTGTTAGCTGTGTGTTCTAGCTCTGCTGTTTGTACCGGTCAGATCTGGTCTGTAGGTGTTCTGGGTTATTAGTTTGTGTTAGCTGTGTGTTCTAGCTCTGCTGTTTGTACCGGTCAGATCTGGTCTGTAGGTGTTCTGGGTTATTAGTTTTGTGTTAGCTGTGTGTTCTAGCTCTGCTGTTCGTACCGGTCAGATCTGGTCTGTAGGGTTTCTGGGTTATTAGTTTGTGTTAGCTGTGTGTTCTAGCTCTGCTGTTTGTACCGGTCAGATCTGGTCTGTAGGTGTTCTGGGTTATTAGTTTGTGTTAGCTGTGTGTTCTAGCTCTGCTGTTTGTACCGGTCAGATCTGGTCTGTAGGGTTTCTGGGTTATTAGTTTTGTGTTAGCTGTGTGTTCTAGCTCTGCTGTTTGTACCGGTCAGATCTGGTCTGTAGGGTTTCTGGGTTATTAGTTTGTGTTAGCTGTGTGTTCTAGCTCTGCTGTTAGTACCGGTCAGATCTGGTCTGTAGGGTTTCTGGGTTATTAGTTTTGTGTTAGCTGTGTGTTCTAGCTCTGCTGTTAGTACCGGTCAGATCTGGTCTGTAGGGTTTCTGGGTTGTTTGTTTTGTGTTAGTTGTGTGTTCTAGCTCTGCTGTTTGTACCGGTCAGATCTGGTCTGTAGGGTTTCTGGGTTATTAGTTTGTATTAGCTGTGTGTTCTAGCTCTGCTGTTACTGATACTCACTGTGTTCAGGTGTGTGCAGTGCTGTATCAGATTAGTAGTTAAATATCTTTGGTTCTAACGAGAGACATTAATTTTACTAATTTTTAAAAACGTCCTGGATGAGTCTGTGTCACATACAGTAAACACTGCCAGACGGATGACATGTTTCTATCAGTACATGATTTTCTCGCGAGGCCGCTGCTTTAGTCAGTCTGTGGAAAATAAAAGTGTGTGTATTTCCACCTAGTGGTTCAGATAGGAATTACAGGGAGCTGGTCGGAAGGCTCCTCTTCCTGGATGAAGCGCTAGCTGGAAATACAGAAATTAAGCTAATTTGTTTAAGGCCATCAATCGGCTCTCGGGATCGGCTACATTGGAGACATTTCGGCCAATCACTGATCACATATTTTAATTAAAAATCGGCCGATACCGATACATAGCCGATCGATCCTTCCATCTCTCATAAATATATATATATATATATATATGGGTGATTCTTCAATTGCGGGCTCGTTTCGGCATCATAACTTTTGTAATTTTTAGTTTTATAAAGTAATACATTTTTACTTGAATTTCATTATAAAATCACACTGTTAGACTGAATTATATTTAATTTCTAAATAATTTAAAAGATACTGATGGTGAAATTGAAAACCTGTCATTACCATCAACAAATGTCATTACCATCTCAACAGGTTATGTGTTGGTAATGACGTGTTGCGGTAATGACAATTTCCACTTTTTTAAGAAAAAAGCTAGCTAGACCATGGATTTGCTAAAGCTAGTTAACAGCTAGTAGAAGCTGCTCTTTAAATACACATAAATAAATAAATAAATAAATAAATAAATAATGCGTAAATGTAATGATTAGTTGTAAATAAATAATGTATAAATGTAATGTTTAGTTATAAATAAATAAATAATGTGTAAATGTATTGTTTAGTTGTAAATAAATAAATAAATTGTGTAAATAAAATGTATAGTTATAAATAAATAAATAATGTGCAAATGCAATGTTTAGTTATAAATAAATAATGTGTAAATGTAATGTTTAGTTATAAATAAATATATAATGTGTAACTGTAATGCTTAGTTATAAATAAATAAATAATGTGAAAATGTAATGTTTAGTTATAAATAAATAAAGCGTAACTGTAATGTTTAGTTATAAATAAATAAATTATGTATAAATGTAATGTTTAGTTGTAAATAAATAAATAATGTGTAAATGTAATGTTTACTTATAAATAAATAAATTATGTGTGAATGTAATGTTTAGTTGTAAATAAATAAATTGTGTAAATGTAATGTTTAGTTATAAACAAATAAATAAATAATGTGTAAATGTAATGTTTAGTTATAAATAAATAAATTATGTGTAAATGTAATGTTTAGTTATAAACAAATAAATAAATGTGTAAATGTAATGTTTAGTTGTAAATAAATAAATTATGTGTAAATGTAATGGTTAGTTATAAATAAATAAATTATGTGTAAATGTAATGTTTAGTTATAAATAAATAATGTGTAAATGTAATGTTTAGTTGTAAATAAATGAATTATGTGTAAATGTAATGTTTACTTATAAATTAATAAAGCGTAACTGTAATGTTTAGTTATAAATAAATAAATTATGTGTAAATGTAATGTTTAGTTATAAATAAATAATGTGTAAATGTAATGTTTAGTTGTAAATAAATGAATTATGTGTAAATGTAATGTTTACTTATAAATTAATAAAGCGTAACTGTAATGTTTAGTTATAAATAAATAAATAATGTGTAAATGTAATGTTTACTTATAAATTAATAAAGCGTAACTGTAATGTTTAGTTGTAAATAAACAAATAATGTGTAAATGTAATGTTTACTTATAAATAAATTATGTGTAAATGTAATGTTTAGTTGTAAATAAATAAATTGTGTAAATGTAATGTTTAGTTATAAACAAATAAATAAATAATGTGTAAATGTAATGTTTAGTTATAAATAAATAAATTGTGTAAATGTAATGTTTGGTTATAAACAAATAAATAAATGTGTAAATGTAATGTTTAGTTATAAATAAATAAATTATGTGTAAATGTAATGTTTAGTTGTAAATAAATAAATTATGTGTAAATGTAATGTTTAGTTGTAAATAAATAAATTATGTGTAAATGTAATGCTTAGTTATAAATAAATAATGTGTAAATGTAATGTTTAGTTATGAATAAATAAATAAATGTGTAAATGTAATGTTTAGTTATAAATAAATAAATAATGTGTAAATGTAATGTTTAGCTATAAATAAATAAATAAATAATGCGTAGCTGTAATGTTTAGTTATAAGTAAATAAATAATGTGTAAACGTTATGTTTAGTTATAAATAAATACATTATGTGTAACAGTAATGTTTAGTTGTAAATAAATAAATAATGTGTAAATGTAATGTTTAGTTATAAATAAATAATAAATGTGTAAATATAATGTTTAGTTGTAAATAAATAAATAATGTGTAAATGTAATGTTTAGTTGTAGATAAATAAATAAATAATGTGTAAATGTAATGTTTAGTTATAAATAAATAATAAATGTGTAAATATAATGTTTAGTTGTAAATAATTAAATAATGTGTAAATGTAATGTTTAGTTGTAAATAAATAAATAATGTATAAATGTAATGTTTAGTTGTAAATAAATAAATAAAGTATAAATGTAATGTTTAGTTGTAAATAAATAAATAAAGTATAAATGTAATGTTTAGTTGTAAATAAATAAATAATGTGTAAATGTAATGTTTAGTTGTAAATAAATAAATAAATAATGTGTAAATGTAATGTTTAGTTGTAAATAAATAAATAAATAATGTGTAAATGTAATGTTTAGTTGTAAATAAATAAATAAATAAATAAATAAAGTGTAAATGTAATGTTTAGTTGTAAATAAATAAATAAATAAATAAAGTATAAATGCAATGTTTAGTTGTAAATAAATAAATAAATAATGTGTAAATGTAATGTTTAGTTGTAAATAAATAAATAATGTGTAAAGTTATAAAGTACAGCTGTACTGATGTAAACAGTAATGACTCTGAAT
>CM038708.1:6137011-6182011 GCA_021613375.1 Megaleporinus macrocephalus
AGTGTGTGTGTGTGTGTTTCACTGTCCCCTAGTGTGTGTGTGTGTGTGTTTCACTGCCCCCTAATGTGTGTGTGTGAGTTTCACTGCACTCTAGTGTGTGTATGTGTGTGTGTGTTTCACTGCCCCCTAGTGTGTGTGTGTGTGTTTCACTGCCCCTAGTGTGTGTGTGCGTGTGTTTCACTGCCCCCTAGTGTGTGTGTGTTTCACTGCCCCCTAGTGTGTGTGTGTGTGTTTCACTGTCCCCTAGTGTGTGTGTGTGTGGTTCAACTGTCCCCTAGTGGGTGTGTGTGTGGTTCACTGTCCCCTACGTGTGTGGGTTTCACGGCCCCCAGTGTGTGTATGTGTTGTGTGTTTCACTGCTCCTAGTGTGTGTGTGTGGTTCACTGCCCTAGTGTGTGTGTGTGTGTTTGTTGCAAACTGCCCCCTAGTAATGAGTGTGTGTGTGTATTCACAGCCCCTATTGTGTTGTGTGTTTCATTGTCCCCTTAGGTGTGTGTGTGTGTGTGTGTGTTTCACTGTCACCTAGTGTGGTGTGTGTGTGTTTCAACTGCCCCTAATGTGTGTGTGTAGTTTTTTCACTGCACTCTAGTGTGTGTATGTGTGTGTGTGTTCACTGCCCCCTATGTGTGTGTGTGTGTTCACTGCCCCCTATGTGTGTGTGTTTCCACTCCCCTAGTGTGTGTATGTGGTTGTGTGTTTCACTGCCCCTCAGTGTTGTGTGTGTGGTTCACTCCCCCTAGTGTGTGTGTGAAGTGTTCACTGCCCCGATGTTGTGAGTGTGTGTGTTTGTTTGCACTGCCCCCTAGGATGAGTGTGTGTTGTGGTCACGCCCCCATAGTGTGTTGTGTGTTTCACTGCCCCTAGTTGTGTGTGTGTGTTTCATCACTGTCCCCAGTGTGTGTGTGTGTGGGTTTCACTCCCATAAATGTGTGGGGTGATTATTCACTGCACGCTAGTGTGTGTATGTGTGTGTGTGTTTCACTGTCCCCTAGTGTGTGTGTGTGTGTTTCACTGCCCCCTAATGTGTGTGTGTGAGTTTCACTGCACTCTAGTGTGTGTATGTGTGTGTGTGTTTCACTGCCCCTAGTAGTGTGTGTGTGTTTGCACTGTCCCCGAGGTGTTGTGTGTGATTCACTGTCCCCTAGTGTGTGTGTGTGTGTTTCACTGTCCCCTAGTGTGTGTGTGTGTGTTTCACCTGACTCACTGACCCCCTGTGTGTGTGAGTTTCACTGCACTCTAGTGTGTGTATGTGTGTGGTGTGTTTTCACTGCTCCTCTAGTGTGTGTGTGTGTGTGTTATCACACTGCCCCCTAGTGTTGTGTTGTTTCACGCCCCGCCCCCCGGGGGGGGCCCCCCCCCACCCCCATATCCCCGGGGGCCCCCCCCTAGTAGGAATTTGTGTTTGTGTGTTTCACTCCCCCTAGTGTGTGTGTGTGTGTGTTTCACTGCCCACTAGTGTGTGTGTGTGTGTGGGTGTGTGTGTGTGTGTGTGTGTGTGGGTGTGTGTGGTGTGTGTGTGTGTGTGAGTGTGTGTGTGTGTTTCACTGTCCCCTATGAAACACAGCTTCTAAATTCTCAAGCTTTAAAGCGGACACTGGCGTAAACACTATGTTTTGTGTATGAAGGAAGATCTCCAGGTACCTGGATCATATATTACCTCATCAACTAAATCACAGTGTGTGTGAACAAACGCACCTATGTTCGTGGGCGCCGTGTACATGTAGGCGTAGCGGTAGAACTTGCGGGCGGCTCCCGGGTTCATCTGGATCATAGTGACGCAGCGCTCACACCAGATCTCCTCCGGCTGACTGACGGGGAAGAACGAGTTGAAGAGCAGGTTGACGATTCGCTTAGAGACGGACGGAGAGTCGAGCCCCAGACGAGCCAGCAGGTGCTCCATAGAGCACACCTTCCAGAACTGAGCCGGAGGAAGAAACACAGGAGAGAGAGAGAGAGAGAGAGAGAGAGAGAGAGAGAGAGAGAGAGAGAGAGAGAGTGTAGATACTGTAGATACTGAAAAAATCTTTATATTCTCTCACTGTCACTATACGAGAGCTAGGCAATAGTGTAAAAGGTGCCATAGACTGTAAACCTGTATGTGCTAGGGGTGTAAGCAAATATCGGAATATCAAATATCGGGATATTATGTTTGGCGATACTGTATCGATTCTCAAAAACACAATATTGATACACAGACTCCTGGCAAACAGTGAATCAGTGTGTGTTGTGTTTAAACTAGTGTTGCACCAATACCGATACCGCATGCGGCACTTACACACAGTATCGGTATCGGCAACAGAGAGCACCGATACCATAAAGCTTATTGATGAGCAGGCGCACCACTAAATGGCGCTTGACTTAAGGCAACAGCATGTCCCACAACTCCGGTGTGGGAGTATTTCTCGGTTGAGACGGCATATAAAAAGTGGAACACTATAAATATCAGGATTTATAGCCATATATCAAGCATTTAAGTCAGAGTTGGTATCAGTATTGGTACTCTGTATCGGCAGATACCTGAAAAGCTGGTATTGGTATTGGTAAGGAAAAAGTGGTATCGGTGCATCCCTAGTTTAAATCTCTGACCACTAGATGGCAGTGTTGTAATCCATTTTCAGCTCCACTCCAACATTAACAAGCAGCACAAGGACGCAGTGCTATTGTAAGTATTGACAAACCTGTTCATACAGTGGTGTGATTTAATAGTAGGATTAGAAAAATCACAACATATCGCGATATATTGAATCATGAGCGCTGTATCCCGATACGTATTGCCAGGTTCTTGCCAACACACAGCCCTAGTATTTTGTTTACGTCGCTGATGAAGACGAGAACCCAACCGGCACCACAAACCCGGCATGTTCTAAATCTCTCCAGTGCAGAGCAGCAACACCAGCGACCTGGCTGAGCATTTGGCCGACCAGCACCCTGACCTCTACACAGAGCCGAGAAGTGGACAGGGTAGTTAAGATAGTTAAAGGATACACTGGGGAGCTTTACTAAACTTTACTAGTGATTACTAATCCAGCTTTATCACCCCACCATCACCAGCCACTCACCTGTCCATCTGTGTAACTGCTACACCCTCAGTTACATCACTGTACCTTCCAGATGCTCCAGCACTGAGACAGGATGGGGCTGTTTCAGCTCACGCCCACTTTACATAAAGACTCAGTCATAGACTGCCTCAGTCAGAGACTGCCTCAGCCAGAGACTGCCTCAGTCAGAGACCGCCTCAGCCAGAGACTGCCTCAGCCAGAGACTGCCTCAGCCAGAGACTGCCTCAGCCAGAGACCGCCTCAGCCAGAGACTGCCTCAGCCAGAGACCGCCTCAGTCAGAGACTGCCTCAGCCAGAGACTGCCTCAGCCAGAGACTGCCTCTACCTGTGCAGCTTCTAAAGCTTTGCTATCCAGATTTCAAACAGAGACTCTTTTCTTTGGTATTTAGTTTAAACTGTAAATACTGTTTGATCAGAGGAGGATGGGTCTCCACTTGTGAGTCTGGTTCCTCCCAAGGTTTCTTCTTCCAGTCTGAGGGAGGTGTTCTTGCCACTGTTGCCTCTGGCTTACTCACGGGGGGGTATATGTTATAACTGTCTGTTTTCAAAACCTCTGTAAAGCTGCTTTGAGACAACATTGTTGTAAAAAGCGCTATATAAATAAACTTGACTTGAATTTATGCGTCTGGGATAAGATAATTACTGGTCTTGCGGTGTGAACTGCGTTTCCATCACAAACAGGCTTACAGGCACGTAGCCCGCTTTATCGTTAAATTGAACGTGGGCTCGTTTAAAATGGTGACAAGTTGATGATTAAAACGCAGCAATGGGTGTTCAGATTATTCAGGTTCACATTTTATGTTCAGACAAAGGAAGGAATTTATATTTCTGTGTTGTTTTTTCCCCCCGGTATCGTTTTGGTGTTGAGAATTGTGATACAACACTTGGTATCAGTATCAAAGTCAAAATTTTGGTATTGTGACAACCCTATTATCAGCTCCCTGATTGGCTGGATCAGATGTATTAGAGTTAAGCAAGAAGGTGAGGCAGTCTATTAAATACAGGTACTGTAACTGAGCCGTGCTGCTCTCCATGACTCCGTACGCTGAGGAACTCGGGGGACACAGTCTTACCTTGGCTGCTCGTACGGCTTTGATCTTGAGCAGCAGGTCCACAAAGGCCACACGCACTTTCTCCGAGGTGTCGTGGAGGCTGGTCCTCAGCGTCGGGAGCAGCTTCTCCATGAGAGGATGACTCATACTGTTATCCAGTATGACCGACATACACTAAACACGGAGACGGGGAGATAAACAAACACACATGATCAGACACAATCAGAGGTTTAACTTTCTGTGAGAACTCCTATAATAAATGTGGGTGCTCTAGTCCTGGCCGATACAGAGAACTGACTGAACTGTAGTGATCTGTAGCCCCCCGGACTCCCAGACATGGAATCTCGGCTCGCAAATACAGCAAATACAGCATTCTAAAGTAACTGCCGCTCTTGGGGTCAGAGCTGCAGTCACACTGAGGCGGATAGAGCGCGAGCCCACCTTCAATAAGCTCAGTGTTCATGGTGGTCAGAATGGAGCGCGTTGATGTGTGATGTGACACCACTGGCCACCGCAGTTGGGGGTCATCACATGTCCCCTTTCTGTACCTATCCCTTCTTTCGATTTCAGGACAGTTTATAAACTCGGAAGTAGCGGGAGCCAGTGTTATCTGCCCCACACAGTGTGAGTGATTACTGCATGTCATATATCAGCATCAGGTCGAGTGTCGGTCATCACCAATATCTGATTACGTTGCCCTATCATGCTCTCATACTTAAAACCTGTTAGCTCACTATCAGAAGACTACAACCATTCAGTTTATATACAGAGCAGATTTCTCTTTCTGAAACTATACAGCAGTACGTTTACTGCATTAACTCTAAGAGCTCTCAGCTAAAATCATCTCGCACTCATAAAACATCAACCTTTACACAACTTCACATACTGTTCAACCATACGGTTATCTATACACAGCACTGACTGACTGACTGACTGACTGACTGACTGACTGACTGACTGACTGACGTTAGGGTAAAAGCTTATTTAAGTTGTGTATTCTACTGTTGTTCCACACTGACTGACAGACTGACTGACTGACTGACTGACTGAGGTTAGGGTAAAAGTTTATTTAAGTTGTGTATTCTACTGTTGTTCCACACTGACCGATACACTGACTGACTGACTGACTGACTGACTGACCAATAGATTGACAGACTGAGGTTAGGGTAAAAGCTTATTTAAGTTGTGTGTTCTACTGTTGTTCCAGACTGACTGATTGACTGACTGACTGACTGACAGACTGAGGTTAGGGTAAAAGTTTATTTAAGTTGTGCATTCTACTGTTGTTCCACACTGACCGATACACTGACTGACTGACCAATAGATTGACAGACTGAGGTTAGGGTAAAAACTTATTTAAGTTGTGTATTCTACTGTTGTTCCAGACTGACTGACTGACTGACCGATAGACTGACAGACTGAGGTTAGGGTAAAAGCTTATTTAAGTTGTGTGTTCTACTGTTGTTCCAGACTGACTGACTGACTGACTGACCGATAGACTGACAGACTGAGGTTAGGGTAAAAGTTTATTTAAGTTGTGTGTTCTACTGTTGTTCCAGACTGACTGACTGACTGACCGATAGACTGACAGACTGAGGTTAGGGTAAAAGCTTATTTAAGTTGTGTGTTCTACTGTTGTTCCAGACTGACTGAGTGACTGACTGACCAATAGACTGAGGTTAGGGTAAAAGCTTATTTAAGTTGTGTGTTCTACTGTTGTTCCAGACTGACTGACTGACTGACTGACTGACTGACTGACAGACTGAGGTTAGGGTAAAAGCTTATTTAAGTTGTGCATTCTACTGTTGTTCCACACTGACCGATAGACTGACTGACTGACCAATAGACTGACTGACTGACCAATAGACTGACTGACTGAGATTAGGGTAAAAGCTTATTTAAGTTGTGCATTCTACTGTTGTTCCACACTGACCGATACATTGACTGACTGACCAATAGATTGACAGACTGAGGTTAGGGTAAAAGTTTATTTAAGTTGTGTGTTCTACTGTTGTTCCAGACTGACTGACTGACTGACTGACTGACCGATAGACTGACAGACTGAGGTTAGGGTAAAAGCTTATTTAAGTTGTGTGTTCTACTGTTGTTCCAGACTGACTGACTGACTGACTGACTGACCGATAGACTGACAGACTGAGGTTAGGGTAAAAGCTTATTTAAGTTGTGTATTCTACTGTTGTTCCAGACTGACTGACTGACTGACTGACCGATAGACTGACAGACTGAGGTTAGGGTAAAAGGGTAAACTGGGTGCACTGGTGTAAAATCACTCTAACTCCTGGTTTCCTCACCATGAAGACGGCACAGCGGCCATCAGGAGAGCTTGTGTCGGTGGCCAGTTGGAGGAGGAGTTTCTTCAGCAGGTCCGTGATGACGGTGGAGGGGAGGAGCTCCCAGCAGCGAGCCAGAACCGAACACGCACCCAACACAGCTGAGGAGCGTACCAACGGCCGCGGGTCCTCCAGAACAGCCTGCTCAGAACAACACGGGGCAGAAAACAGAGGAGATCAGGGTTTACTGACCCCCTCCTAACACGAGTCTCCAATCAAGCTCTGTAATATTCACTACACGCCATTCAGCACTCAGTACTATGGAACATAACACAGAATACTAGACTGATATATATATATATATATATATATATATATATATATATATATATATATATATATATAGTTTAGTCACTATGACTATGCCTGTCAAGATCAATACACTTGAGAATTTATTAACTGCTATTAAGAATTCAATTGTTTATTAAACTCAACTACTGTAGAACAATATTAGCTGGTTAGTTATCCTGCTTGGTATCTGTGTTTGATTAATAGCTAGTACTGGTTGTACAGTCAGAGTGATACACATTTACTGCTTTCTATTATTATTTCAGTTTATAAACTCAGCCCACTCAGAAAACCCACTTAACACTCGGCCTGTTGTACAAATCTAACAACTATGAAATGTTATTGTAGTATTAAGCCATTGTGATCATCCCAAGTAAACCCAGCTTAACTGAGATTCCTAACTGGACAATATTTACTAAACACAGTCCTCTGATATTAAAATGACCCCATTGGTGTTTCAGGCACCTGAAACAGACATAACGGTGGTCTCATGTTTGAGATGGTTGTGGTTCTTAAATCCTGGACTCAGAGAGACTCTCCTGTTTTCTGTTTACTATGCCTTGCATTTTACTGATTCATGAAAACCCATCAAATAAAATGCTGCAACCGACTCACGAAGAGGGCATCCAGCTGTTTCTGCACCAGCTCGTCCACTTTCTCACTGCCCATGCTGGGGTCATGGACAGGAAACGCCTCAGTGAACAGAAGAGTGGCGTTCGCTCGAACCTCTGCGTTCGCCGCCTGCAGAAAAAAATAAATAATAATAAATAAATGTGGAACCCAACCTGTTAGCACCATGATAACCACATGCCAAAGCCATCACATTCAAGATGCCACCACTGGTCCAGGCTGTGACCCCAGGCTTAGCTCGAAATCATATTTAACACATTTTGCTGTAACACATCATGTGGAGTCCAACAGGGTTCAGTTTTAGGGTCTTTGCTTTTCTCTTTGTACATGACAGATACCAAGTATGTCTTGGCTGACTGACAGTATACTGGATATGGAATTTTCTTTTTCTCCTGCTTTCTTTTCCTACTTCACAAAACACTGATCTGGTTCCGGCTGCTACTCGGACAGGACTTCCACCAGTCTTTGTCTTTGTCTTTGTCATTGTCTCGATACTCATTGACGCATAAAGTAGTAAATCTTATTCTTATTGTATTTGTTCTTGTTTTGCTACCTAGTGTGGACCAGAAGATGGGTTACACTCGAGGTTCTTATTCTCGCTCTGAGGGAGGTTTTTCATCGTCACTGGACCCAGATTTGCTATAAAGCTGACTTGTAAATAAACCTTGGCTTGATTTTTGGCCATAACCTCTTGAGACCCTGTGTCCTCATATGAGGACATTACTAAACTAAACTTACCTGAAATAAACAGTTTACATTGTTTGTTTTTGTATCCTCATGTTTACAGTTTTAAATAAACAGTTTTGTACTTGGTTTGCCAATTGTTTCTCTATTTTATCACACAGTAAGACAGACCTACTGTCCTCATATGAGGACATTGTTTTTTGAAAAAAGACGATCTGTTAGAGATTGAAGGATCGATCAGCTATGTATCAGTATCGGCTGGCAATATGGTGGACGTAGTACGTCTGAGATTGTGTGGCTACTAAAACTCACCTACTGAAATTACATACTAGTCTGCCACTCGAGCAGTACGTATTGACTCTAATCCAGTACCTACTGACTAGTAGGAGATTCCGAACGTACCTTAAGTTTCATTTTTATACGTCCTAATAATCCTAAATAGCGAGGATAAATTAAAAATGCACACCAAGCAAAAGTCCTGGTCTCAGCAGGTTAAACCTTTAAACTCCAAACAGAAAAGAGGAATCTGATAACAGATCAGAAGTTAGGGCTATAACAATAAGAGTTTAAATATTGACTGGACCCAGTTTGGGGGCGCTATGGTGTGTAACTGAGCAGATGCCACAGGCTGGATGAAAAGCACTGTGGCTGTTATTCGGGAATCAGGGTTGGGACGTCACCTTCAGAGCCTTCCACAGGATGGGCTTATAGAGCCGGTGCAGCATCTCGTCTATTCCCTGCCGAAACTTCTGCTTGTGAAAGTAAGTCAGAATCTGTGGGACAGAAAGAGAAAGTCAAGTCAAGTCAAAGGAAAGTTTGCATGTATTACAAAGAGGCTAAGCTAACAGCTAAGAGGGACTTCTAAATGTATCCTTCATTCACTGCTCTGTAAAGGACATTAGAGCCCCATCTTTATCTCTCAGTCATTAGCTGTTTACTGAAAGCTGGACGATATTGTTAAAAAATTTATATCCCAGTATTTCATCACTGTCTCACAGTCAGGGATCTTCCTGCTGGGTAGAATAAACAGAAGCTCACAGAAAAATCAATGAACGAAAAGCTCAAATTAGAATTATATTAAAATCTTCTCCTCATTGATCAGAGAACTCCGCTATCAGATTCTGCCTGCAAGCCAGAGATGCTCAGTCCTGATCCTGGAACTCCACCAGCAGATCCAACATGCTCAGATACTCAGATGACCCTGAAGACCTTGTTTTTTTTTCTTTGAGCTGAATTTCTCTGTGATGCACTTTCAGCTGCTCCCTGAACAAAAAGAGCTTCTTAAATAAAGTTCTTCTTCTTATTCAGACTTTGTTATTATATAGATATCAGTAATGCAAAGCAACTACAGCGTTATTTGTTTTTTTGCTTTCTGCCAGGTTCTCCTGTCTGACTGTGTGACTCAGGCTTGCTTACTGCTTTCTGATGGGACGCCCTGATTTCTTCCCATAGAGAATGAATAGGATAGAAAAGTGCACACCAATCTACTGAACTTCTGCTCCACCAATAGACATAGTTTCACATACACTGACTCAGGGCAGACCCCCGACCACGACTGTAGTGTTGGTTTGACCCTCATTCGTCTGTTTGTCTTTTTCTCCATAGAGTCCCATTCATTTTCAAGGGCAGCCAAACCTTATGGTTTCATTCAACCTACAGCCTCCAAGCAGATCCCCAAACTCTAACCCACAGACATACCAGGACTGTCTGGTCCTTAAAGAATTACCTGAACATTCTTTTCCTGCACTCTCCAATCCTTAGTTTCTAAAACAAAGCATACATTTGTACTGACAGGTCTCATCAATCTGGCCTGCAAGTCATAATTTTCTATCCAGAAAGTTTCAGATTTACTGAAATTGAGTTTAAAGATGTAATGAATTTCATCACAGTATCTCCAAAATAGTAACTTTACAGGAGAGAACAAACACAGTCTTTACTTTTAATGTAAGTCAATGGAACCAGAATGTTTTCCAAGCTATTTTGGAGCATTTCTATTGGTCCGTTCATCATAAAACTTTCACACCATGTAATCGGCAACTGTCTTGTTCAAATGATGTAGAAAATAAAATCAACAAAATTGGAGATGTGTTTTCCTTTGGACAGCGACGACTTGTTCTGTTAATTAGGATCTAGACATACAGGTGAAATAACCTTGTTAACTCATAACTAGAGATCACGCAAAACGATATAAGCAATGTGTAACCATAGTAACCAAAAGCTTTTGGAGCTAAAAGTTCACGTTAGTTGAATGCACGGCGCTCCATTAGGGTCAAAGCTAGGACGCGAGGTGAAAAATATAATGTTATGATGTTTTCACATCTCACACACGTTAATTTTTCACTCGTGCAAACGTGAAACTCGTGAGCACAGAAAGAAGAACTGCACACGCATTGTTCATAAACACGCTCAAACTGTCTTTCTATACGTCCTTTACCGTGATTTTCTCTCTCGAGTTTTCAGAGGGGGCGGGTTTGAGGGTTCGGGGGCGGGACATGGGCCGAACGTTATTGGCTGATGGCACCTGGTTTCGTGACTGACCGCTCACTAAGAACAGCCTCTCAACAAACTACAACAACATGGTCGAAGAGGAGCCGACAGGTGAGATAGATTAAAACTTTAGTTTAATTTCACTTATAATAGTGATTTAATAGCCTTATCACTTTTTATGAGCCCGCATTCACATCAGTTCACTTTGATCAATTTTGATTTTGTTGTTGAAAAATAATAAAAGGAAACTTAGTCAGTCATAATTTATGTTCAGTTCAAAATCGTGAGGTCAGCATCACCAGTAGAGTGAGTAGAGTGTATCGTTACATCCCTACAAACAACACAGTACAGTACAGGCTGTGGGTTTGAAGCCACTGGGCTGTGTGTAGAGGAACAAGCTCCAAGCTTTGCAGCCCATTAGGTTTAGTGGTCCGAGAGACTGGAGCAGAAGCAGAAGACATCATGGTAAATCAGCAGTGCTTAGCGGACCCCCGAGAGTCGACAGCTACGCTGGTTAGTTAGGCGGTTTGTGACCTGCATAACGGCTAATGTTCTCATCACAGCCCCGTAAACATATTAGCATTAGAGGCTGGTGGTGCACATCAGTGGTGGAAAAACAAAACAAAAAAACAAACAAAAGAAATCCTGCGTGTCGGTACTGATCTGTGTGAAGGGGCGTAATGAACAGCGGACCACTCGGGTCAAATTCTGTTCTCGCCTCGGAGCTCGTAAATCAACATTCTGATCACGGTTTAAATCAGAGGAGGCTCGCATGCTCACGCAGCAGAGTCCTGCAGTACCAGCTGATCCTGAGTTAACCTCCTGCATAGGGCCGCGCGATACTGACCGAAAACGATCTCGATATTTAATCATTTTGTTGATACGATAATGAACGACGTGTATTTTTTAAAACTAATTTTTTACTAGCTTGCACTTCTTAAAAGATATTAATATTCATCCATCATCTTCCTCTTTATCCCGCTAGTTGGGGTCACGGGGGGTTTGGAGCTAATCCCAGCTTCATCAGGCGAAGCCTCTGTTTTACTGAATGACTCGCTGAAGTTTGCTGAGTGTGTGTTTTACAGACTCCTTATCTGATTAGGTCCATCTTGGACAGCGCACTCCCAAAGCTCTTCATACTCTCCTCATACTCTCCTCGTACTCTCCTCGTACTCTCCTCGTACTCTCCTCGTACTCTCCTCATACTCTCTTCATACTCTCCTCGTATTCTCTTCATACTCTCCTCGTACTCTCTTCATACTCTCCTCGTACTCTCTTCATACTCTCCTCGTACTCTCCTCGTACTCTCCTCGTACTCTCCTCATACTCTCCTCGTATTCTCTTCATACTCTCCTCGTACTCTCTTCATACTCTCCTCGTACTCTCCTCGTACTCTCCTCGTACTCTCCTCGTACTCTCCTCGTACTCTCCTCATACTCTCTTCATACTCTCCTCGTATTCTCTTCATACTCTCCTCGTACTCTCTTCATACTCTCCTCGTACTCTCTTCATACTCTCCTCGTACTCTCTTCATACTCTCCTCGTACTCTCTTCGTACTCTCCTCGTACTCTCCTCGTACTCTCCTCGTACTCTCCTCGTACTCTCCTCGTACTCTCTTCATACTCTCCTCGTACTCTCTTCATACTCTCCTCGTACTCTCTTCATACTCTCCTCGTACTCTCCTCGTACTCTCCTCGTACTCTCCTCGTACTCTCCTCGTACTCTCTTCATACTCTCCTCGTACTCTCCTCGTACTCTCCTCGTACTCTCCTCGTACTCTCCTCGTACTCTCTTCGTACTCTCCTCGTACTCTCCTCGTACTCTCCTCGTACTCTCTTCATACTCTCCTCGTACTCTCCTCGTACTCTCCTCGTACTCTCCTCGTACTCTCTTCATACTCTCTTCATACTCTCCTCGTACTCTCCTCGTACTCTCCTCGTACTCTCTTCATACTCTCCTCATACTCTCCTCGTACTCTCTTCATACTCTCCTCGTACTCTCTTCATACTCTCCTCGTACTCTCCTCGTACTCTCTTCATACTCTCTTCATACTCTCCTCGTACTCTCTTCATACTCTCTTCATACTCTCCTCGTACTCTCTTCATACTCTCCTCGTACTCTCCTCGTACTCTCCTCGTACTCTCCTCGTACTCTCTTCATACTCTCCTCGTACTCTCCTCGTACTCTCCTCGTACTCTCCTCGCACTCTCTTTATACTCTCCTCGTACTCTCCTCGTACTCTCCTCGTACTCTCCTCGTACTCTCCTCGTACTCTCCTCATACTCTCCTCGTACTCTCTTCATACTCTCCTCATACTCTCCTCATACTCTCCTCGTACTCTCTTCGTACTCTCCTCGTACTCTCCTCGTACTCTCCTCGTACTCTCCTCGTACTCTCTTCATACTCTCCTCGTACTCTCTTCGTACTCTCTTCATACTCTCCTCGTACTCTCCTCGTACTCTCTTCATACTCTCCTCGTACTCTCCTCGTACTCTCCTCGTACTCTCCTCGTACTCTCTTCATACTCTCTTCATACTCTCCTCGTACTCTCCTCGTACTCTCTTCGTACTCTCCTCGTATTCTCCTCGTACTCTCTTCGTACTCTCCTCGTACTCTCCTCGTACTCTCCTCGTATTCTCCTCATACTCTCCTCGTATTCTCCTCGTACTCTCTTCGTACTCTCCTCGTACTCTCCTCGTACTCTCCTCGTACTCTCCTCGTACTCTCTTCATACTCTCCTCGTACTCTCCTCGTATTCTCCTCGTACTCTCTTCATACTCTCCTCGTACTCTCCTCGTATTCTCCTCGTATTCTCCTCGTACTCTCTTCGTACTCTCCTCGTACTCTCCTCGTACTCTCCTCGTATTCTCCTCATACTCTCCTCGTATTCTCTTCATACTCTCCTCGTACTCTCCTCGTACTCTCCTCGTACTCTCTTCGTACTCTCCTCGTACTCTCCTCGTACTCTCCTCGTACTCTCCTCGTACTCCTCGTACTCTCTTCATACTCTCCTCGTACTCTCCTCGTACTCTCCTCGTACTCTCTTCGTACTCTCCTCGTACTCTCCTCGTACTCTCCTCGTACTCTCCTCGTACTCTCCTCGTATTCTCCTCGTACTCTCTTCATACTCTCCTCGTACTCTGTTCGTACTCTGTTCGTACTCTCTTCATACTCTCCTCGTACTCTCCTCGTACTCTCCTCGTACTCCTCATACTCCTCGTACTCTCTTCGTACTCTCCTCGTACTCTCCTCGTACTCTCCTCGTACTCTCCTCGTACTCCTCGTACTCTCTTCATACTCTCCTCGTACTCTCCTCGTACTCTCCTCGTACTCTCTTCATACTCTCCTCGTACTCTCCTCGTACTCTCCTCGTACTCTCCTCGTACTCTCCTCGTATTCTCCTCGTACTCTCTTCATACTCTCCTCGTATTCTCCTCGTATTCTCCTCGTACTCTCCTCGTACTCTCTTCATACTCTCCTCGTACTCTCCTCGTACTCTCCTCGTACTCTCTTTATACTCTCCTCGTACTCTCTTCATACTCTCCTCGTATTCTCCTCGTACTCTCCTCGTACTCTCCTCGTACTCTCCTCGTACTCTCTTCGTACTCTCCTCGTACTCTCCTCGTACTCCTCATACTCCTCGTACTCTCTTCATACTCTCCTCGTACTCTCCTCGTACTCTCCTCGTACTCTCTTCATACTCTCCTCATACTCTCCTCGTACTCTCCTCGTACTCTCTTCATACTCTCCTCGTACTCTCCTCGTACTCTCCTCGTATTCTCCTCGTACTCTCTTCGTACTCTCCTCGTACTCTCTTCATACTCTCCTCGTATTCTCCTCGTATTCTCCTCGTACTCTCCTCGTACTCTCCTCGTACTCTCCTCGTATTCTCCTCGTACTCTCCTCGTACTCTCCTCGTATTCTCCTCGTACTCTCCTCGTACTCTCCTCGTATTCTCTTCGTACTCTCCTCGTACTCTCCTCGTACTCTCTTCATACTCTCCTCGTACTCTCCTCGTACTCTCCTCGTACTCTCTTCATACTCTCCTCGTACTCTCTTCATACTCTCCTCGTACTCTCCTCGTACTCTCCTCGTACTCTCTTCGTACTCTCCTCGTACTCTCCTCGTACTCTCTTCGTACTCTCCTCGTACTCTCCTCGTACTCTCCTCGTACTCTCCTCGTACTCTCCTCGTACTCTCCTCGTACTCCTCATACTCCTCGTACTCTCTTCGTACTCCTCATACTCCTCGTACTCTCTTCGTACTCCTCATACTCCTCGTACTCTCCTCGTACTCTCCTCGTACTCTCCTCGTACTCTCCTCGTACTCTCTTCATACTCTCCTCGTACTCTCCTCGTACTCTCTTCGTACTCCTCATACTCCTCGTACTCTCTTCGTACTCCTCATACTCCTCGTACTCTCCTCGTACTCTCTTCATACTCTCCTCGTACTCTCTTCATACTCTCCTCGTACTCTCTTCGTACTTTCTTCATACTCTCCTCGTACTCTCCTCGTACTCTCTTCATACTCTCCTCGTACTCTCCTCGTACTCTCCTCGTACTCTCTTCATACTCTCCTCGTACTCTCCTCGTACTCTCCTCGTACTCTCTTCATACTCTCCTCGTACTCTCCTCGTACTCTCCTCGTACTCTCTTCATACTCTCCTCGTACTCTCCTCGTACTCTCCTCGTACTCTCTTCATACTCTCCTCGTACTCTCCTCGTACTCTCTTCATACTCTCCTCGTACTCTCTTCATACTCTCCTCATACTCTCCTCGCACTCTCTTTATACTCTCCTCGTACTCTCCTCGTACTCTCCTCGTACTCTCCTCGTACTCTCCTCGTACTCTCTTCATACTCTCCTCGTACTCTCTTCATACTCTCCTCATACTCTCCTCGTACTCTCTTCATACTCTCCTCATACTCTCCTCATACTCTCCTCGTACTCTCTTCATACTCTCCTCGTACTCTCCTCGTACTCTCTTCGTACTCTCCTCGTACTCTCTTCGTACTCTCCTCGTACTCTCTTCATACTCTCCTCGTACTCTCCTCGTACTCTCTTCGTACTCTCCTCGCACTCTCTTTATACTCTCCTCGTACTCTCCTCGTACTCTCCTCGTACTCTCCTCGTACTCTCTTCATACTCTCCTCGTACTCTCTTCATACTCTCCTCATACTCTCCTCGTACTCTCTTCATACTCTCCTCATACTCTCCTCATACTCTCCTCGTACTCTCTTCATACTCTCCTCGTACTCTCTTCATACTCTCCTCATACTCTCCTCGCACTCTCTTTATACTCTCCTCGTACTCTCCTCGTACTCTCCTCGTACTCTCCTCGTACTCTCTTCATACTCTCCTCGTACTCTCTTCATACTCTCCTCATACTCTCCTCGTACTCTCTTCATACTCTCCTCATACTCTCCTCATACTCTCCTCGTACTCTCTTCGTACTCTCCTCGTACTCTCCTCGTACTCTCCTCGTACTCTCTTCGTACTCTCCTCGTACTCTCTTCATACTCTCCTCGTACTCTCCTCGTACTCTCCTCGTACTCTCCTCGTACTCTCCTCGTACTCTCTTCGTACTCTCCTCGTACTCTCCTCGTACTCTCCTCGTACTCTCTTCGTACTCTCTTCGTACTCTCCTCGTACTCTCTTCATACTCTCCTCGTACTCTCCTCGTACTCTCCTCGTACTCTCCTCGTACTCTCTTCGTACTCTCCTCGTACTCTCCTCGTACTCTCTTCATACTCTCCTCGTACTCTCCTCGTACTCTCCTCGTACTCTCCTCGTACTCTCCTCGTACTCTCTTCATACTCTCCTCGTACTCTCCTCGTATTCTCCTCGTATTCTCCTCGTACTCTCTTCGTACTCTCTTCATACTCTCCTCGTACTCTCCTCGTATTCTCCTCGTACTCTCCTCGTACTCTCCTCGTACTCTCCTCGTACTCTCCTCGTACTCTCCTCGTACTCTCCTCGTACTCTCTTCATACTCTCTTCATACTCTCCTCGTACTCTCCTCGTACTCTCCTCGTACTCTCCTCGTACTCTCCTCGTACTCTCCTCATACTCTCTTCATACTCTCCTCGTACTCTCCTCGTATTCTCCTCGTATTCTCCTCGTACTCTCTTCGTACTCTCCTCGTACTCTCCTCGTACTCTCCTCGTATTCTCCTCATACTCTCCTCGTATTCTCTTCATACTCTCCTCGTACTCTCCTCGTACTCTCCTCGTACTCTCTTCGTACTCTCCTCGTACTCTGTTCGTACTCTGTTCGTACTCTGTTCGTACTCTCTTCATACTCTCCTCGTACTCTCCTCGTACTCTCCTCGTACTCCTCATACTCCTCGTACTCTCTTCGTACTCTCCTCGTACTCTCCTCGTACTCTCCTCGTACTCTCCTCGTACTCTCCTCGTACTCTCCTCGTACTCCTCATACTCCTCATACTCCTCGTACTCTCTTCATACTCTCCTCGTACTCTCCTCGTACTCTCCTCGTACTCTCTTCATACTCTCCTCGTACTCTCCTCGTACTCTCCTCGTACTCTCCTCGTACTCTCCTCGTATTCTCCTCGTACTCTCTTCATACTCTCCTCGTATTCTCCTCGTATTCTCCTCGTACTCTCCTCGTACTCTCTTCATACTCTCCTCGTACTCTCCTCGTACTCTCCTCGTACTCTCTTTATACTCTCCTCGTACTCTCTTCATACTCTCCTCGTATTCTCCTCGTACTCTCCTCGTACTCTCCTCGTACTCTCCTCGTACTCTCCTCGTACTCTCTTCGTACTCTCCTCGTACTCTCCTCGTACTCCTCATACTCCTCGTACTCTCTTCATACTCTCCTCGTACTCTCCTCGTACTCTCCTCGTACTCTCTTCATACTCTCCTCATACTCTCCTCGTACTCTCCTCGTACTCTCCTCGTACTCTCTTCATACTCTCCTCGTACTCTCCTCGTACTCTCCTCGTATTCTCCTCGTACTCTCTTCATACTCTCCTCGTACTCTCTTCATACTCTCCTCGTATTCTCCTCGTATTCTCCTCGTACTCTCCTCGTACTCTCCTCGTACTCTCCTCGTATTCTCCTCGTACTCTCCTCGTACTCTCCTCGTATTCTCCTCGTACTCTCCTCGTACTCTCCTCGTATTCTCTTCGTACTCTCCTCGTACTCTCCTCGTACTCTCTTCATACTCTCCTCGTACTCTCTTCATACTCTCCTCGTACTCTCCTCGTACTCTCCTCGTACTCTCTTCATACTCTCCTCGTACTCTCCTCGTACTCTCTTCATACTCTCCTCGTACTCTCTTCATACTCTCCTCGTACTCTCCTCGTACTCTCCTCGTACTCTCCTCGTACTCTCTTCATACTCTCCTCGTACTCTCCTCGTACTCTCCTCGTACTCTCCTCGTACTCTCCTCGTACTCCTCATACTCCTCGTACTCTCTTCGTACTCCTCATACTCCTCGTACTCTCTTCGTACTCCTCATACTCCTCGTACTCTCCTCGTACTCTCCTCGTACTCTCCTCGTACTCTCCTCGTACTCTCTTCATACTCTCCTCGTACTCTCCTCGTACTCTCTTCGTACTCCTCATACTCCTCGTACTCTCTTCGTACTCCTCATACTCCTCGTACTCTCCTCGTACTCTCTTCATACTCTCCTCGTACTCTCTTCATACTCTCCTCGTACTCTCCTCGTACTCTCCTCGTACTCTCTTCGTACTTTCTTCATACTCTCCTCGTACTCTCCTCGTACTCTCTTCATACTCTCCTCGTACTCTCCTCGTACTCTCTTCATACTCTCCTCGTACTCTCCTCGTACTCTCCTCGTACTCTCCTCGTACTCTCTTCATACTCTCCTCGTACTCTCCTCGTACTCTCCTCGTACTCTCTTCATACTCTCCTCGTACTCTCCTCGTACTCTCCTCGTACTCTCCTCGTACTCTCCTCGTACTCTCTTCATACTCTCCTCGTACTCTCCTCGTACTCTCCTCGTACTCTCCTCGTACTCTCCTCGTACTCCTCATACTCCTCGTACTCTCTTCGTACTCCTCATACTCCTCGTACTCTCTTCGTACTCCTCATACTCCTCGTACTCTCCTCGTACTCTCCTCGTACTCTCCTCGTACTCTCTTCATACTCTCCTCGTACTCTCCTCGTACTCTCTTCGTACTCCTCATACTCCTCGTACTCTCTTCGTACTCCTCATACTCCTCGTACTCTCCTCGTACTCTCTTCATACTCTCCTCGTACTCTCTTCATACTCTCCTCGTACTCTCCTCGTACTCTCCTCGTACTCTCTTCGTACTTTCTTCATACTCTCCTCGTACTCTCCTCGTACTCTCTTCATACTCTCCTCGTACTCTCCTCGTACTCTCTTCATACTCTCCTCGTACTCTCCTCGTACTCTCTTCGTACTCCTCATACTCCTCGTACTCTCTTCGTACTCCTCATACTCCTCGTACTCTCCTCGTACTCTCTTCATACTCTCCTCGTACTCTCTTCATACTCTCCTCGTACTCTCCTCGTACTCTCCTCGTACTCTCTTCGTACTCTCCTCGTACTCTCTTCATACTCTCTTCATACTCTCCTCGTACTCTCTTCATACTCCTCATACTCCTCGTACTCTCTTCATACTCTCCTCGTACTCTCCTCGTACTCTCTTCATACTCCTCATACTCCTCGTACTCTCTTCATACTCTCCTCGTACTCTCCTCGTACTCTCTTCATACTCTCCTCGTACTCTCCTCGTACTCTCCTCGTACTCTGTTCGTACTCTCTTCGTACTCCTCACACTCTGTCCATACTCCTCATACTCTGTTCATACTCCTCACACTCTGTTCATACTCCTCACACTCTGTCCATACTCCTCATACTCTGTTCATACTCCTCACACTCTGTTCATACTCCTCACACTCTGTCCATACTCCTCACACTCTGTCCATACTCCTCATACTCTGTTCATACTCCTCACACTCTGTTCATACTCCTCACACTCTGTCCATACTCCTCACACTCTGTTCATACTCCTCACACTCTGTCCATACTCCTCATACTCTGTTCATACTCCTCACACTCTGTTCATACTCCTCATACTCTGTTCATACTCCTCACACTCTGTCCATACTCCTCACACTCTGTTCATACTCCTCACACTCTGTCCATACTCCTCACACTCTGTCCATACTCCTCACACTCTGTCCATACTCCTCATACTCTGTTCATACTCCTCACACTCTGTTCATACTCCTCACACTCTGTTCATACTCCTCATACTCTGTTCATACTCCTCATACTCTCCTCATACTCTCCTCATACTCTCTTTATGCTCCTCATACCTCTCTTCGCTCCTCATACTTTCTTTATACTCCTCATACTCTGTTCATACTCCTCACACTCTGTTCATACTCCTCACACTCTGTCCATACTCCTCACACTCTGTCCATACTCCTCACACTCTGTCCATACTCCTCACACTCTGTCCATACTCCTCATACTCTGTTCATACTCCTCACACTCTGTCCATACTCCTCATACTCTGTCCATACTCCTCATACTCTCTTCATACTCCTCATACTCTCTTCATACTCCTCATACTCTCTTCATACTCCTCATACTCTCTTCATACTCCTCATACTCTGTCCATACTCCTCATACTCTGTCCATACTCCTCACACTCTCTTCATACTCCTCATACTCTCTTCATACTCCTCATACTCTCTTCATACTCCTCATACTCTCTTCATACTCCTCATACTCTCTTCGTACTCTCTCCCTACGGCACACAACAGGTGAGGCTCGAAGCGAGAAGCAGCAGTTGAAGAATAAAGCGAGTCAGAAAATAAAGTGAGTCGGAGAGTAACGAGAGTCAGAGAAAGAATAATGTGCTGTGATAAAGAGAAGTGGAGGTGAAGACGGACTGTTGAAGCAGATATTTATAATAAAAGGCTCTCATATACAGATTTTCCCCCCAAACAGTCTCAGATTTCTTCCTTAATAAACATTATTTTTTCCTACATTTGGATCTTTATACACCTCTGGCTTAACCTGCCTTTCTTATTGGTTCTTTCCACAAAGCGCCAAACCTAATACACTTATACCTAAAACGGCTTGTTTTCAGGTGGGCTCGGTTTGTTTTCAGGTGGGCTCGGTTTGCTTTCAGGTGGGCTCGGTTTGTTTTTAGTTGGGCTCGGTTTGTTTTTAGTTGGGCTCGGTTTGTTTTCAGGTGGGCTCGGTCTGTTTTAAGGTGGGCTCGGTTTGCTTTCAGGTGGGCTCGGTTTGTTTTTAGTTGGGCTCGGTTTGTTTTCAGGTGGGCTCGGTTTGCTTTCAGGTGGGCTCGGTTTGTTTTTAGTTGGGCTCGGTTTGTTTTTAGTTGGGCTCGGCTTGTTTTCAGGTGGGCTCGGTTTGTTTTCAGGTGGGCTCGGTTTGTTTTCAGGTGGGCTCGGTTTGTTTTCAGGTGGGCTCGGTTTGCTTTCAGGTGGGCTCGGTTTGTTTTTAGTTGGGCTCGGTTTGTTTTTAGTTGGGCTCGGTTTGTTTTCAGGTGGGCTCGGTTTGTTTTCAGGTGGGCTCGGTCTGTTTTAAGGTCGGGCCGGTTACACTACACCAGCTCATGCTAACCTCGTTCTGGTGCTCTCTCAGGCCTGAGGGTTCAGACCGTACATGCTGTATTTCACACTGAACTGTACGTAACCAGCTCTTGCTCCTCAGCTCCGTCACTGTGTATGTTTTTAGATCTAAAAGTGTGTCAGTACCCGGACTCTAAGGCGTACACTTCTAAGGGGTTATGGTCACTACTAACTAGACCAGAAGAGCACACTTCCAGACAGGAAACGAGCTTTTATGTATTTATGTATTATGAAGTGTTTGCTGAAACCAACCTGGAGCGCAGAACATATAAATAAATAAATAAATAAATAAATAAACAAACACACAGCAGTCAGAGGGGGCAGTGATGTAGTCCAGAAGGTTTCTGACCTGCCGGACTTTGGGGTGGACAGGTGAGGTTCTGTGCAGAAGCAGAGCGTGCTGCATGAAGTCCTGGATGCAGGAAGTCTCGATCTCCTCCAGGAACGGGCTGCTCGACTTTCTCCACGCCCTGAAGTAGACCTCCGCCACGTCGGTCGCCACAGCCCTGAGTCGAGATGAAGAATCTCAGCTGTGTAATACGGTATCACTTGTGATACCGTATTACACAGCTAATTCCACGCAGAGGGGCAGTAAAACACCCAAACACACACACTAGGGGCAGTGAAACACACACACACACACACACACTCGGGGGCAGTGAAATATCCACATATACACACACTAGTGGGCAAAGATACAACCACACACCTATACATACACTAGTGAACAAACACACTAAGGGGTTGTGAAATACCTACACATACACACACTAGTGAACAAACACACTAAGGGGTTGTGAAATACCTACACATACACACACTAGTGAACAAACACTATAAGGGGCTGTGAAATACCTACACATACACACACTAGTGTACACATGTACGTAGTGAGCACACTTGCCCAGGGTGGTAGGCAACTATCCACAGTAACCGGGGAACAGCAGGCTTTTAGATGCTCTACAGTCGTGTCCTGTTAGTTCAGGGGATCAAACAGGAAGCCCTCCGGTCACAAGGCTGAACCCCCAAAATCCAGCCCATGACTGCCCACCTCAGTACAACTACTGACCTCATCTGTAGATTCAGACAGCAGGAGACTGTATCACACTCACTTGGACAAAAACTGTAGCTGGTTTTTGATGGTCTCGTGGATCATCCTGATGAAGTTCACGTCCCAGCTAAAGAGGAAAGCCAGAAAACGTTTCCCCTAAAGAGACAAAAACAAACAGTCAGCACCTTCTTACACGAGGACATTGGACATGGACCTCACACGCTGTGATCAACTCTGACCATTACAGTGATCAACTCTGACTATTACAGTGATCAACTCTGACCATTACAGTAATCAACTCTGACCATTACAGTAATCGACTCTGAGCATTACAGCGATCAACTCTGACCATTACAGCGATCAACTCTGACCATTACAGCGATCAACTCTGACCATTACAGTAATCGACTCTGACCATTACAGCGATCGACTCTGACCATTACAGTGTTCAACTCTGACCATTACAGTGATCAACTCTGACCATTACAGTGATCAACTCTGACCATTACAGTGATCAACTCTGACCAACTCTGACTACTACAGTGATCAATTCTGATCGTTACAGTGTTCAACTCTGAGCATTACAGTAATCAACTCTGACTATTACAGTGATTAACTCTGACCATTACAGTGATCAACTCTCACCATTATAGTGATCAACTCTGACCATTACAGTGATCAACTCTGACCATTACAGCGATCAACTCTGACCATTATAGTGATCAACTCTGACCATTACAGTGATCAACTCTGACCATTACAGAGATCAACTCTGACCATTACAGTGATCAACTCTGACCATTATAGTGATCAACTCTGACCATTACAGTGATCAACTCTGACTACTACAGCGATCAACTCTGACCATTACAGCGATCAACTCTGACCATTACAGCGATCAACTCTGACCATTACAGTGATCAACTCTGACTATTACAGTGATCAACTCTGACTATTACAGTGATCAACTCTCACCATTATAGTGATCAACTCTGACCATTACAGCGATCAACTCTGACCATTACAGCGATCAACTCTGACCATTACAGAGATCAACTCTGACCATTACAGTGATCAACTCTGACCATTATAGTGATCAACTCTGACCATTACAGCGATCAACTCTGACCATTACAGCGATCAACTCTGACCATTATAGTGATCAACTCTGACCATTACAGTGATCAACTCTGACCATTACAGTGATCAACTCTGACCATTACAGTGATCAACTCTGACCATTACAGTGATCAACTCTGACTACTACAACGATCAACTCTGACCATTACAGCGATCAACTCTGACCATTACAGTGATCAACTCTGACCATTACAGTGATCGACACTGACCATTACAGTGATCGACTCTGACCATTACAGTGATCGACTCTGACCATTACAGTGATCGACTCTGGAAATCAGGTGCTCAGGTGTGTTTAAAGCTGCAGTTGGGTAAGTATGAGAACTGAAGGGCTGGGGATCTGTGGGCTAATAGACTCAGGGCTGCTCACCTCCTCCCGTTTGATGTGGTTGGTGTTGAGGAAGCACTGCAGGAGAGGGCTGGTGACGTACTGACCTCTCTCGGAATTAAAGTCCACAGTGAGCAACACCTGCTTCAGGCCGTACAGCCTGTTCAGCTCGCTCACCTGAGAATAAACAACACGGCATGAGAACCATCATCACTCATCTGAGCACAGAACCAAACAACTCACACACTCTGGAACAGCAGTAGGAGTGGGTCATGTGACACGGTTCTCAGTATCAACGCATCACTTTCGTCCTCCTCTCTGATGCGGATCGCTCGTCCTGATTCAGAGTATCGATAACGTTCTCTGATCTAACAAGCCTATTAATCCTGATACCTGTCTCGTGTTTTGGTTCCAGCTTTTGTATTTTAACTATAGGGGTGGGCGATACAGCCCTACAATAATATCACTGTATATCATGGTATGGTACTCCTCATACTCTGTTTATACTCCTCATACTCTGTCCATACTCCTCATACTCTGTCTATACTCCTCATACTCTGTCTATACTCCTCATACTCTGTCTATACTCCTCATACTCTGTCTATACTCCTCATACTCTGTCTATACTCCTCATACTCTGTCTATACTCCTCATACTCTGTCCATACTCCTCATACTCTGTCTATACTCCTCATACTCTGTCTATACTCCTCATACTCTGTTTATACTCCTCATACTCTGTTTATACTCCTCATACTCTGTCTATACTCCTCATACTCTGTCTATACTCCTCATACTCTGTCCATACTCCTCATACTCTGTCCATACTCCTCATACTCTGTTTATACTCCTCATACTCTGTCCATACTCCTCATACTCTGTCCATACTCCTCATACTCTGTCCATACTCCTCATACTCTGTCTATACTCCTCATACTCTGTTTATACTCCTCATACTCTGTCCATACTCCTCATACTCTGTTCATACTCCTCATACTCTGTTTATACTCCTCATACTCTGTCCATACTCCTCATACTCTGTCCATACTCCTCATACTCTGTCCATACTCCTCATACTCTGTCTATACTCCTCATACTCTGTTTATACTCCTCATACTCTGTTTATACTCCTCATACTCTGTTCATACTCCACATACTCTGTTCATACTCCTCATACTCTGTCCATACTCCTCATACTCTGTCCATACTCCTCATACTCTGTCCATACTCTCACACTCTGTCCATACTCCACATACTCTCTTCATACTCCTCATGCTCTGTTTATACTCCTCACACTCTCTTTATGCTCCTCATGCTCTGTTCATACTCCTCATACTCTGTCCATACTCCTCATACTCTCTTCATACTCCTCATACTCTGTCCATACTCCTCATACTCTCTTCATACTCCTCATACTCTGTCCATACTCCTCATACTCTGTCCATACTCTCACACTCTGTCCATACTCTCACACTCTGTCCATACTCCTCATACTCTCTTCATACTCCTCATGCTCTGTTTATACTCCTCACACTCTCTTTATGCTCCTCATGCTCTGTTCATACTCCTCATACTCTGTTCATACTCCTCATACTCTCTTCATACTCCTCATACTCTGTTTATACTCCTCATACTCTCTTTATGCTCCTCATACTCTGTTCATACTCCTCATACTCTCTTTATGCTCCTCATACTCTCTTCATACTCCTCATACTCTGTTCATACTCCTCATACTCTCTTCATACTCCTCATACTCTCTTTATACTCCTCACACTCTCTTCATACTCCTCATACTCTCTTTATGCTCCTCATGCTCTGTTCATACTCCTCATACTCTGTCCATACTCCTCATACTCTCTTCATACTCCTCATACTCTGTTCATACTCCTCATACTCTCTTTATGCTCCTCATGCTCTGTTCATACTCCTCATACTCTGTTCATACTCCTCATACTCTCTTCATACTCCTCATACTCTCTTTATACTCCTCACACTCTCTTCATACTCCTCATACTCTCTTCATACTCCTCATACTCTCCTCATACTCTCTTTATGCTCCTCATACCTCTCTTCGCTCCTCATACTTTCTTTATACTCCTCATACTCTCTTCATACTCCTCATACTCTCTTCATACTCCTCATACTCTCTTCATACTCCTCATACTCTCTTCATACTCCTCATACTCTCTTCATACTCCTCATACTCTCTTCATACTCCTCATACTCTGTTCATACTCTGTGTGGTGGTGTGTTGGGAGATGATGAACAGGTTAGCTGTTGATCTTTAACGGCTGCTTTCTTACAAAGTTTGTAAACCGCCATCTTCTGAGCAACTTCAGTCTTTTCAGATCCAGACCAGCTCCACACGAGTAAAGATGATCCTCGGCTAGGAGTTAAATCTAAACAGGTCAGCGTTGACTGATTTTACTGCTTTTATTATTTCAGTTTCAGTACACTCAACACTCACAGACATAACCAACGTGAAAAGTGACTGCAGACCTAAGTAACTGCTATCATACCTAATAATTCTGATTAGGTGATTATGTAAGAACTATGATGGTCCTAATGGACGCTGCCAGTGCCAACCATGTTCAGCAGATTTATCAATCTGATAGAACCACCAGGCTGGAACACCAGGTGGGGCTAGTGGGCTTCTAGGCTGAAGGCTATAATTTCCCCAAGAGACCGGGGGCTCCTTCCATACGTCTCTCTCTAATATTCACTCCCTCGATAAGAACCTGGACTAACATTAACTGTGACTGAATCCACAGCAGGAGATGAGGGATTGGATAAAAAGGAGCGAGACTCACTGCTACAGGTCCCTGTTAGTGTGTTCTACACTGTTTGTTTGTTGTTATTGGACTTATTTGTAATCTACCGGGAATCTTAACCCTTCAATCTTAACCCTGCAGCTCTTACCGGTTTCTTAAGAGTAACCGTATTCTCCAAACAAACGATAAAGGCGGTCCAGCCGAGCTCCTCCTTCCCCTGCAGGCCCCGCCTCCACCAGCATTCGAAGAGCCAATGAATAGCCTGCTGAAGAGGCACCTCAGACAGAGGCAGAGAACTTTCTATACCTGGAAAGAACGAGAACAAACTCTGAGTCAACAGCACCACACAACTTTTCAGCCACAACTTTTCAGCCACCGTGCAGTAAACATGGCTCAAGAAACCTGATATGTAACTTGGATGGCCGTGAAATCCTAATTATGCAGCTCACACTGAACAACAGCATCTGTTCACCACTGTGTAAAAACTCTTAGCCACCTACGCTGACTGTTTAAAACTCTTTATCTGATCAATAAGTGTATGTTCACCAGTAAGAACAGCAGATCTGATTAGAGCAGATGTAAATAATCATACATACAATACAAAGTAACATGAATATCTTATTGTGAGAGAAGTAGATCAGATCTTGATCCAGTTTGAAGAACAAAGTTAGGTTCCAGATTTCTCCTGGACGCCCCAGACATTGTATGAATGTGTTCAGTTTCTTCAGCAGCAAATCTTGATTTAGCTTAATGAAGTACTGAGCAGTCAAAGCAGGTATTAGATGAGAACTGATAATAATACTGGGTTGTTTATAGAAGGAGAAGCTTGGAAAGGGTTAAATAAACACACTGACTTATGGAAAAACACTACTTACTGTTTGATATTTAGAAAACATAGTGTTTACTGAGTAAATATAAGCTTCTTATCTGGAAAAAAATAACCTGTCTGATATACTATATATAAATTGTATATGTGTATGTGAAACGGTGTCTGTGGGTGGAGCAGAAGTTCAGTAGATAGGTGTGCACTTTTCTATTCTATACATTCTCTATGGTGAAAGAAATCCGTGCATCCAATCACAAATCTGTATACAAGACCAAATCAAACAATCAGACCAGTCTGCCTGGAGCTGGAATGGAGCAATCACAATTATATATATATATATATATATATATATATATGTCTGATTACTTGCATTCCTGCTTATTTTCTGAACAATATCTGCTGCTAGAATGTATTAAACCTCCTACTGTATTCAGATACTGCTGTTATAGACACTACCTCAGTGACTGATATGGTCATATACACCAGACTATCTGCTACTACATACAGTTATTATATTCCTCATTACACGACTCCACATATCTCTTGCTCTCCTGCTCTTGTGTATTTATACCTCTTTATATTGGCCGTATGTCTTGGTACCTGGTGCTCTCTCGTCTGCACAGTGTGTACTGTATGGGATATTGTGACGTCCTCTGGACGTATGTGGTTGTTTTCTGTTTGGTTTTTCTTCTTGTGTTGTGTTTTCTCGGCTCTCCCTGTCCCTTATTAGGACCCGCCTACTCAAAACGCAGATTGGCCAGTCTCCCAGGTGACGCACAACTGATTGGCTGCCTGCGAGTGTGGAATATTTCTACATATTTGTTTATAGCTCATTGTTTTAGTTCAAAACGTTTATCTCTGTAGCCGGTTACGTTTAAGCTAGACAAACTGGTTTTGTCAGATTTTGCTCAGACAGCTGTATTTGGGGTCTCTTGTAGGAGCGGGTGTCTTTTTGTTTAATACACTTTTGCCTGTTTTTGGTTAGTTAGGGAGCGAGGTAAGCCTGTGTTCTTTCTTTCCTTTATTTTTGTTAGTATGGGTGGGCGATATGGCCCTACAATAATATCACGATATTTCATGGTATTTTTACGATAATGATACTCTTGGCGATATGACAAAACATTGATTAAATTTTTTTTTTTCCAAAATACACTACTGCAACAAAATGAAAAATAAATTTTATACGATATGGTATGGCACACCTCTAACTGTGTAAAATGTAAATGTGGACTAAACAGCGAACAGTACAGATTTAATAATTTTAATAATTTCTTAATAATTTTAAACTATTCTCAATTTTTTCAATTCTCAAAAACACAGTATCGATACACAGATTCCTGGCAGACAGTGAATCAGTGTGTGTTGTGTTTAAACCTCTGATCGCTAGATGGCAGTGTTGTAATCCATTTTCAGCTCCACTCCAACATTAACAAGCAGCACAAGGACGCAATGCTATTGTAATCATTGATGAACTTGTTTATATAGTGGTGTGTTTTAATAGTAGGATTTGAAAAATCACAGTATATCACTTTACTTGCAGTATCACAGCATATCACGATATATTTAACTAGAGATGGGACCGATCCAATACAATATCGGTATCGGGGCCGATATTGACGTAATTTAACGTATCGGATATTGGGCGAATGCGGGCGATCCACTTACCGATCCATTTTCTATTTCATTTCTGTTTAGTTTTGCACATTATTTCAACTATTTAAAATCTTGTTGAAGTTGCTGCTGCTGCTGATACAATTTTCTTAATACTTGAACTGTTTAGATCATGCAGTATTTAGCATATTAGAAAGGTTTTTGATACATAAGATGTTTATTTCAGTTTTGTGTTTTAAATATTTGATATGAAAGAAAACTGTTGTGTTTGTATATGCCTTTGGAATGCATTTATATTAAATGCATGTGTGTACTCTATTCTAAGTGCTGTGTCTATTTCAGCCTCATTATGTAACCTTAAACATAGTACCAATGATAATAAACTAAAGAGCCTTTATATCGGTATTGGTATCAGCAGTTATACATGGGTATCGGACCGGAACTGAAAAACACTGGATCGGCCATCACTATATTGAACCGCGACCTCTGTATCACGATACATACTGTATCGCCAGGTTCTTGCCAATACACAGCTCTAAACAATAAACTGTGTATATTGTATTGTTTTGCACTTGTGTGTTTGTGTTGCACCGTCCTGGAGGAACGTTGTACTGTTTAACTGTGTACCTGTATGCAGGTGAAATGACATCACAGTCTCTCGAACTCTTAAAACACCACCAAAGTTAACGCTACAAGCACTACTGGTGATATTACACACTGATTCTATCAGCCAGCGGTTATAACTCTTCATGCTCTACTGAAGGGACTCCTTACTGTTTAGCGTGTGAGCACAGTCCAGCAGAGCCGTGTACGTGTCCCCGTCCTGAATGACGTCCACAGACACGGTACACACCACAGTGACGGCGTCCAACACGGCCATCGTGAGTTTCTGAGGGATAAAGAGAAACAGGGGCACTTCATACATGCATGATTGATGTTCTAGTGTATTACAGCACTAAGTCAGTATTTGGGTAACTGTTATGTTACATCACATGAAGACACAACACATGTACCGGCTAATGATCCACTGAAACGAGAGACTTTCTCACATTTGTAAGTATATGATGCTCCTGACTCTAAACAGTTAAGATTAAAGAGTAAACATCTCTGCTGTAAACACGTCACGTGCTAATATTCTAGTTGATGCCAAAAACAAAAAATATAAACCAGCAGGAAACTTTGCCTCTCAGCGTTTAAGGCTTTCGACAGTTCCTTGTTGTGGATGAACCATATGGGTAGACCCGCTCCATCCATTCGCCTCTAAACTGTCAACGTTCGTCATAAATCTTTCTCTTCTTCACCATTTCGTTAGTTACTATCTAGACGAGCGTGTTCTGGGTGACCAGCGGTCTGCATGCCGATCTTCAGGTTAAAGGTCAGTGAATTAAGAGATATACATTAATTCCAACGCTTAAGACTGAAGTACAGGAAGTCCTGTGGTGGTCCAGTAGTAGAAGTCTGCGTCCCACTGGCACGGCAGTAAACTGGTCCACCTAGTTGGTCCTTCACAGCTCCGTAGCCGTAACTATGCCCGGGATACCTCTGACATTATTATATATAAATATAATAATAGATAATATATATTTAATAATAATAATAATAATTATATATATATATATATATATATATATATATATATATATATATATATATATATATATATATATATATATATATATATAATTAAAACAGACTATTTGCCCAAATTTCCTTGAGAGTTCAATGGAAAGAGAGAATTTATACAAATTTCTCAGACTGTAGTGGAAGAGCTACCAAACTAGATGAGAGGATTTCCATTATGGCTACACAAAAATATCGAAATATAGAGTAGCGCGAAATTGTTTAGTGATACTGTGTCGATTCTCAAAAACAGAATCGATTATTAATTAACAGTTTACATGTAAAGACATGTACAGTGAATCATTGTGTGCTGTGTTTAAACCTCTGACCACTAGATGGCAGTGTTATAATCCATTTTTAGCTCCACTCCAACATTAACAAGCAGCACAAGGGCGCAGTGCTATTGTAAGCATTGATAAACCTGTTCATATAGAGGTGTGTTTTAATTGTATGGTTTAAGAAAAATCGCAATATACATCCCTTCTCTTGATATATCGTGATATATTGAATCGTGACCGCTGCATCACCGTACGTACTGTAGCGCCAGGTTCTTGCCAATACACAGTCTTAATTTCCAGAAGATGAACCAAATGATTGGCTGCCATTAAAGCAGTAGCATCGATATAGCAGGTGAGTTAGCCAATGTTGGAGGATCCCACCAACACAGGACCTCCTTCTTTAAATACCAGGGGGAATTTCACTCACTAATTAGAACTGTGTGTTAGATCACTAGACGAGGCGTTATTTTAAAAGTAGGACTGCTGTGGAGCTGCAAGAGGGCAATAAATGACCACTCAAAGGTTCTCATATATCAAAATGAGTCGGAATGGATATTCCTAGTGGACGCTGCCCACAGCCGGGTACAGCTCTCCAAAATATTGAATATTTTGGCCAAACATATAAGTAAATAAGTTGATAAATAGGAGCACTAGCGACCGCCTGCCTTGGATACATTTTTTTTTCCTCTGTAATAAAAGTACAACTTTTATAAAACATCCAACACACACTGAACTAACTGCACCAAACCAGACTTAGTAGGATCTACTACCACTTCAATAGTGGAAAAGTTCTTATTAACACTCAACTTTTAATAAGTTTACTATTATTATTATTATTATTTTTATTATTATTATTATATTCTCTAAGGTCTCCACCCACTGCTCTTCGGCGCTGAGGAATGCCATGTTAAACACAACATAAACATGATTAACATGTCTACAAAATTCTCACTGGACTCAAGACTCACAGACTCGGTGTTGCGACTGATCTGATCTGATTTCACCTGATATTAATTTAGGCCAGTGGTTCTGGAACCGTGAAGAGGTGTGTGGGTCCAGAAGATGCTGGATCAGCGCGTTTATCCCAGGAGAACAGTGACTCTACACGTGTCTTCTGGCATGAGTGGGTTTGGAAGCCCTAATTTAGACTATACGTGACTTTCTGTTTATTAGAACCGGCTGGCGAGCGTACGGATATTAAAAAGTAAATAAATAAATAAATAACATATATTAGTATGGTGTTAGAGCACCCCCTAGTGGTGCATCCACATCAATTCACACTGGCATCACTACAGTGGAATAACCCATCAGTCTGATTTCATAGAAGCTCCAGCTCATTATTAATTCAGTATCTCCAATATTAGGATCAGGTGTTTATTGACTGGATAGAAGCTCTACGCTGTAATTCACAGCAGCTTCTATTCATTTTCTCTACGTGCTGTTCTTTAATTTGGTGGTTGTTTACAGACACGAAACCAAATGTTATTGTTTTGGGTGTGAAGTAATTGTTTTTTCTTTCTTGCGCTGACATACAGCACTGTGCAAAAGTTTTAGTCACTCGGGAACATTATAAATTAAAAAACCTGTTTTTCTCCAGATGGGAAACTTATTTATTCAGTAAACACTTTATTATTAAATATTAAACAGTATTATTAGAGTAAGTAGTGCTTTTACATACGTCTGTGTGTTTATTTAACCCTTTCCAAGCTTCTCCTTCTATAAACAACCCAGTATTATTATCAGTTCTCATCTAATACCTGCTTTGACTGCTCAGTACTTCATTAAGCTAAATTAAGATTTGCTGCTGAAGGAACTGAATACATTCATACAATGTCTGGGGCGTCCAGGAGAAATCTGGAACCTAACTTTGTTCTTCAAACTGGATCAAGATCTGATCTACTTCTCTCACAATAACATATTCATGTTACTTTCTATTGTATGTATGATTATTTACATCTGTTCTAATCAGATCTGGTGGTGAACACACACTTATTGATCAGATAAAGACTTTTGAACTATCAGCGTAGTAAGTGTGCGTAGTAAGACTTTAGCCCAGTATTGTGTTTATGTGTGATAGATTGTTTGATCTACCACTCCATCACTTCATCTATTTTATAAGTTCTTATAGCTCTGCATATATTTCGTTTCTGTTTTCATTTCTCTCTCTGCTGGCGGCTCCGCTGTCTGCCTCTAATTTTCTATTTATAATCCGTTTAATCTGGTTCTTTAATTTAAACTGTTTACTTATTCATCTTGGCTGAGTCTCAGCCTGTGCTTCACACTGGAGCGCTACATTAATAGAACTTAGTGATTAGATTTTTTTTATTTGTGCTCCTGCAGCCTCCAACCCACCATCTCGGCGGACTCCTCCACCTCCATCTCATCCCCGCTGTCTCCGTCGAGGCCGGTGATCCAGCGCTCCGGCGGGTAGGCCTGGAGCGTGTGCTGCAGCAACGCAGACAGCTTCCCCCACAGCTCCACCCTCTGATTGCTCTGTAGCTCCTGCAGCACCTCCGCAAGGTCCAGCGGCTCCGAGCCATCCTTCTGAAGAACCGAACACAGCAGCTCGTCATCTAGACTGATCTACAGACATGCATCTGCAGTAATAATATCAACAATATAATATAATAATAACAATAATATCACGATATATTATGGTATTTTTGTGATAACGATACTCTTGGCGATATGACAAAACATTGAACCAAAAAAAACATATATTTTAAGAATACACTACTGCAACAAAATGAAAATTTTATTTTATTATTGTATACGATATATGACACACCCCAAACTGAGAAACAAGAATTTTCATCAAATTGTAACAGAAGTCAATGATCCAGAATGTCACGATACTAAATAATAGGGGTGTAAGAAAATATTGAAAATATTATGTTTAGTGATACTGTATCGATTCTCAAAAACACAGTATCGATACACAGATTCCTGGCAGACAGTGAATCATTGTGTGTTGTGTTTAAACCTCTGACCGCTAGATGGCAGTGTTGTAATCCATTTTCAGCTCCACTCCAACATTAACAAGCAGCACAAGGGCGCAATGCTATTGCAAGCATTGATAAACCTGTTCATACAGTGATGTGTTTAATAGTAGGATTTGAAAAATTGCAATATATCACTTTAATTGCAGTATCATGATATATCGAGAGATATTGAATCGTGACTGCTGTATCACGATACGTATTGTATCGCCAGGTTCTTGCCAATACACAGCCCTACTAAATAATGTAATGCACTCCAAATATCTCCATATATCCAGGACTGAAGTAAAGTGAATGATACTGGAGATAAACTCTGTCTCTAGTAGATATATAATGTGAAATGAGAAAAGTGTGAATTTTTCTTTTTCTAAAAACAGTAAAAGTAGTACCTGGTGTGATAATTAGTGATGGGTGATGTGGTATGATATTTCAAGGTATAATATCGTTCACCATATTCAAAAATGTTGGCGATATTATTGTGTATGATACGATATGGCACACCCCTAACCTGCAGCCACACTGAAACCATTAGACTCTATAGATCATCCAGCTTCAAGGACCCCTACAGTAGACATCACGGTTTATTTTATGAAAAAGTCGGGTGGTCTTCTCTTGATGTGCGTTGAGAAACACGTTGGTTTCTTTTTATTTATAAAGCACTTTCTGGCTGTATGCCATCGTATATCACAACAATGTTGTTGAGAATAGCACAAATTACAAAGCTTAGCTCGCTGGAGTAATTTTAAATTCTTAATTTCTAACCACCTCCACACGACCTGCCAGTGGTTTTTATTTAATTTCAGTAAACAGTTTTATGATTTTAATTTTCAGTTGTCTTTTTACTTTTCTTTTTAATTTCCCTTTACCATTCTTTTATCTTGTTTTTTTAATTGCTCTTTTATTATCATTATTATATCTTTTACTATCTTGAGTTTTACTAGTTTTATTTTTACTTATTGTTGGTTTTAGTTTCTTATTCAGTTCCTAATTCTTATTCATCTTAATTTTTTCTATTCTATTTATATTGTTTATTTTACATTTTAAGTACTAATTAAAATAAATTTTAATTTACTTTCCTTTATTGTTATAATTGTAACGCTTGGCTACATTGTAAATGAGGGTCTTTATCAATGAACTCCAGAGTAAAAATAAGAGTTGATTGATTGATTGATTGATTGATTGATTGATTGATTGATTGATTGATTGATTGATTGATTGATTGATTGATTGATTGATTGATTGATTGATTGATTGATTGATTGATTGATTGATTGATTGATTGATTGATTGATTGATTGATTGATTGATTGATTGATTGATTGATTGATTGATTGATTGATTGATTGATTGATTGATAAACTCACTCTGTCCAAACTTCTCAGCAGACCAGTTAAACATTCCACACATGTACCAAAAACAGTCCCAGTTCATTTACACATTAACATCCGGTCTGTGTTTAAAACTTACACAGGCTGGTTTGTTACTGTGCCTTTAAGACTGATGCATGTAAATGAGCTCTGTTCTGATTGGCAGCTTTGCTTCAGTTTAAAAAACAGTCTAGATTCCTCATACCTTCTGAGTGAGTGGGCGGAGCTAAATGGCTGTAGACTGAATAGGCGGACGTGCACAAACGTTGTGACGTCACAAAAACGGTCTGTGTTTGCAGCTTAGTTTCGATGTGTAGAGCATCTGGACTGGACGGTGAAGAGTTTAAAGCTTTAACAGTGTTTACAAACCACATCAAACCTTTTTTATATAAACACAAACTCCCGATTTCAGATATAAGCATGTGGCATAGAATTCATTTCTGAAATATACTTCTCAGATTTATTGCGTTTAAATAATTTTTAAACACAATAAAAACTATGTTGACATCTACAAACTGAAACCATGTACTTATTTGACTTGAATTGAACATTTTAAATATTTTGTATTTAGACTAGATATGGTAATTAGCCATAACAAATATAAGATATTTTTCTATCAAGCATTGTAAAGCCACACTGAATGCTGAAGTCAAAATTCAGGTATTGGACAGCCCTGAGAAGACGATGTGCGTAGATTATTATTATTTTAGTTTAGTTTTTTTTACTTCATTGAGTGGTTCGTGTCACCTAATACTGGGAATCTGAAGGACTGTTCTCCATCAAAAGCTATTTTCACTACATACAATCAGCAAGTGTATTCGACTATTCAGACACTAGTTTGTTGGGTAGAAATTCAGTTCATAATTTTAAGGTTCGGATATTTGGGTGTTTGGTTGAATGTAGACCATCAATAAACTATCCACCTCAAGGTTTTAAGGCCCATAAAGCTCTACTCTTACTCTGGAAAACCCACCACTCCACACGTATTCAGGGTCTTCAAGATGTGCTTATAGCGAGAGCGTCAAAAACAGATTTACTGAACCACACCCTGGGGGGCACAGCTTAGAATATTTTCTAAAGATTACTGCCGAATCTTTAAAAATGAGTGTACAGACCTTAAGGAAGGGTTAATCCAACACACTCAGCACATGAAGAACACCTGACCACTTACATAAAAAACGAGGAACTGATTTTGATTTACATGTTATTTTTTCTTTTCACTGTACGAGGAAGATCAAATATAAACAATATAAAGCTGATAAAACATACACAGTAACAAGAGAGCGTGAGAAACCAGCACATACATGTAACTTAACCAAGTTGAGGAATTCCTGAACTTTGTCCGGATGAACGGAATCTAGGAATTCCTTTCTTTTCGACATCTTCACGACTCCAGTCCACAACACTTCTGTAACAGAACAAACAGAGAGAGAGAGACGGTCACTATGGAGACCAAACAGGCCAGAGTGGTTAATACAGCTGTACATCTCAACTCCCCTCATAGTTTATAAGATTCTATATGAGTGTAACAGAGATTCTATATGAGTGTAACTGAGTTTCTATATGAGTGTAACAGAGATTCTATATGAGTGTAACAGAGATTCTATATGAGTGTAACAGAGATTCTATATGAGTGTAACGGAGTTTCTATATGAGTTTAACGGAGTTTCTATATGAGTGTAACAGAGTTTCTATATGAGTGTAACGGAGTTTCTATATGAGTGTAACGGAGTTTCTATATGAGTGTAACCGAGTTTCTATATGAGTGTAACGGAGTTTCTATATGAGTGTAACAGAGATTCTATATGAGTGTAACAGAGATTCTATATGAGTGTAACGGAGTTTCTATATGAGTGTAACAGAGATTCTATATGAGTGTAACGGAGTTTCTATATGAGTGTAACAGAGTTTCTATATGAGTGTAACGGAGTTTCTATATGAGTGTAACGGAGTTTCTATATGAGTGTAACGGAGTTTCTATATGAGTGTAATAGAGTTTCTATATGAGTGTAACAGAGATTCTATATGAGTGTAATAGAGTTTCTATATGAGTGTAACAGAGTTTCTATATGAGTGTAATAGAGTTTCTATATGAGTGTAACGGAGTTTCTATATGAGTGTAATAGAGTTTCTATATGAGTGTAACGGAGTTTCTATATGAGTGTAACGGAGTTTCTATATGAGTGTAATAGAGTTTCTATATGAGTGTAACAGAGATTCTATATGAGTGTAACGGAGTTTCTATATGAGTGTAACGGAGTTTCTATATGAGTGTAACGGAGTTTCTATATGAGTGTAATAGAGTTTCTATATGAGTGTAACGGAGTTTCTATATGAGTGTAACGGAGTTTCTATATGAGTGTAATAGAGTTTCTATATGAGTGTAACAGAGATTCTATATGAGTGTAATAGAGTTTCTATATGAGTGTAACAGAGTTTCTATATGAGTGTAATAGAGTTTCTATATGAGTGTAACGGAGTTTCTATATGAGTGTAATAGAGTTTCTATATGAGTGTAACGGAGTTTCTATATGAGTGTAACGGAGTTTCTATATGAGTGTAATAGAGTTTCTATATGAGTGTAACAGAGATTCTATATGAGTGTAACGGAGTTTCTATATGAGTGTAACGGAGTTTCTATATGAGTGTAATAGAGTTTCTATATGAGTGTAACGGAGTTTCTATATGAGTGTAACGGAGTTTCTATATGAGTGTAATAGAGTTTCTATATGAGTGTAACGGAGTTTCTATATGAGTGTAACAGAGATTCTATATGAGTGTAACGGAGTTTCTATATGTCTCATTATCATTAGAGCAGAGGCACATAAACGAGAGATGCACGATGAAAACTGATTGGTTATATTCACTGATTAATATTTACTCAAAAATAAACTTAAGCTTTGGATGGATGTTTAGATTTAACCGAACGCAGGACACAGTGGACTTTCAAATCACCGGTTTCAGTCTAAAATACAACAATACAGCTCTAAAGACACAAAATCACAAAAGAGCACAAAAATAACAGCATGAAATTAAACATAAACAGAAAGTACATCTTACACACTAAACTGAATCTGAGAGGACGATGTATACAAAGTCAGAACTGTTCACAGTGGAGGTGAATGGAACCAGACGTCCACCTCTAAAGGCTCCCTCACAGACAGTAGATTACAGTTCATTACAGTAGATGTTATAAATACACTGTCTGACGTTTGAGACGCTGTTTATGATAGTTTTGGTTTAAACTATATTTTAATCTGTGTATTTTAATCTATTCATGGTGGAGGGATACACTGTGAGGCAAAATAGTCCCCCAAAGAAAACATATCATTTTCAGATTTTACACATCATCAACATTAAACATAAACACGTGTTTATATGTGTAGGTCCACTGGTGGGTCTGATAGTAAATAAAATGTGTATATTTGTGTATGTAGACATGGAGACCCCTGGTTCCCATCACCACCACTGTAAACAAAATCTAAACCGGTTCACATGGTCTCTATACAGTTGATTACCAACTAATTTTGAAATGTTGTTCAGAGTGATTTCGTGCGAACATTAAATATAAACACTCAGAAGACCTCTGTAGGTTCACTGGTGGCTTTGAAAGTAAATAAAATGTGTATATTTGTAAACCACTGTAAACGCCATCACCACTGTAAATAGTCCCCAAAAGAAAATTGATTATTTTCAGATTTTACCATCAACATTAAACATAAATGTGTGTTTATGTGTGTAGGTTAGTCAGTACATAGTCAATACAATGTGTAGATTTCTTTTGTAGACATGGAGACCTTGGTTCCCATCACCACCACTGTAAAGACCAAGACCACCACTGTTAACATCACCACCACCACTGTAAAGACCAAGACCACCACTGTAATGATCACCATCACTGTAAACATCTTCACCACCACCACTGTAAACACCATCACCACCACTGTAAACACCATCACCACCACTGTAAACATCATCACCAACACCACCACCACTGTAAAGACCAAGACCACCACTGTAATGATCACCATCACTGTAAACACCATCACCACCACTGTAAACATCATCACCAACACCACCACCACTGTAATGATCACCATCACTGTAAACATCACCATCACTGTAAACATCATCACCACCACTATTCACATAATCTCGACAATTAAACAGTGATTCTCTGTGAAACGCTCGGTTCTAGATACAGTCAGAACTGTTCACAGACAGTGGTGGTGAATGGAACCAGACGTCCACCTGAGAAATTTATTACAGTAGATGTTATAAATACACAGTCTGATTCTGAGACGCTGTTTATGATAGTTTAGAGAAGATCTCAGTCTTAAACTCCATTTATGGTGTAGGGATACATGCAGGACGCTGTGAGGTTAAAATAGTCCCCAAAGAAAACGGATTATTTTCAGATTTTACACTAATTCATCATCAACACTATTATTAACACAGTGTCTGAACTGGTAAATGAGAGACACTAGAATATACTAGTAAACGATCAAAACACTTCGGCGTGAACTCGGTGAACGTGACACTATAAAACAGTAAATAATAAAAATAATTCAACATTAACGGACATAAGACCGGTTAAAGACACAGTATTAACAGAAACCTGAGGATTAAACAGAGATATTAAAGTCAAATAAGTTCGTTAACCTTCAGGTTACGACACTGACACTGAGTTCGTCTCCAAACTCTCAGTTCCACCTTAAACTCCTCCGCTGTTACCGCTACGCTCCGGGCCGCCGCTCCCGGTCCAGCAGTGACGGCGGCTCGATTTAAGGTGGAACTGAGAATTCAAATGTCAGACCAACTCAACACAAACTAAACTAACCGGACAAACAGGGCGGTGAAAACGGCGTCTCTGTTAAACACGTCCTGCGAGACAGAGACAGTCCCAGAAACGTGTTTATAAATAAATAAATTCAGTCTTTAATCTCAATTTAGTTTCGGGTTTGTTGATAAACAGAAAACTCTCACTCACCCGCTTCACCGCTTCCCGCGCGAACGCGTTCGAAATGCGTGATGACGTCTGAGCGGCGCACGCTGCCGACAGCGCCGCCTGCTGGACGGAGAGGACGCTGCACGTGGCGTGTTTCCTATTATTGTTTATTTTTAATATTATTTTAATATTAAAAAATAAATATTAATAAACAAACAGGCGCCGATTTAATGTGTATTTAAAAAAAAATATATATATATATATATATATATATAATGTGATATATGTATGTTAGTTTATGTGGCGTCAAAAACACTATACGTTTTAAATTATATTTATAATCTTTTTATTAGGAGGTGTTTCCAATAAAGTGGCCGCCGAGGGTATGTACAAAGTAGGTGTTTCTAGTAAAGTGGCCACCGAGGGTATGTACAAAGTATGTGTTTCCAATAAAGTGGTCACAGAGGGTATGTAGTGTGCATACACAGTAGGTGTTTCTAATAAAGTGGCCACCGTGGGTATGTACAAAGTGGGTGTTTCCAACAAAGTGGTCACAGAGGGTATGTACAAAGTAGGTGTTTCCAATAAAGTGGTCACATAGGGTATGTAGTGTGAATACACATTAGGTGTTTCTAATAAAGTGGCCACCCAAGGTATGTACAAATTAGGTGTTTCCAATAAAGTGTACTGTACTGACTGTGTTTCTGAATGTGATCTGGTGTTAAATCTATTATTTGCTTAAAACTGCTGCACTGCGCACAGCGTTGCAATTACACGCGTTGGCCACGAGGTGGTGACAAAATCTCACTAAATAAACCAGAAGCTTTCTCAGATGGACCGCAGTCATATTAGAAGCGGTTCCCTTAAAGGGGTGCTTCACCATATTTTTAAAATTTTAGCACAATTCAGTGTTTGAGGTGCAAACAGCGTGATTCAGATTGAGTTTTGTAATAAAGTGATCCGTTAGTAGAAGTACAAAGTAGGCGTTTCTAATAAAGTGGCCACTAAGGATACATAGAAGGTAGGTGTTTCTAATAAAGTGGCCAGTTAGTGACAGCACACGATTCTAATAAAGTGGCCAGTCCGGGAGGTGGCCACTGAGGATATGTACAAGGAAGGTGTTTCTGATAAAGTGGCCACTGAGGATATGTACAAGGAAGGTGTTTCTAATAAAGTGGCCACTGAGGATATGTACAAGGCAGGTGTTTCTAATAAAGTGGCCACTGAGGATATGTACAGGGTAGGTGTTTCTATTAAACTGGCCACTCACAGTATGTACAAGGTAGGTGTTTCTAACAAAGTGGCCAGTTAGTGACAGCACAAGGTAGGTGTTTCTAATAAACTGGCCACTCACAGTATGTACATGGGATGTTTTTCTAATAAAGTGGCCACTGAGGTTATGTACAAGGCAGGTGTTTCTAATAAAGTGGCCACTGAGGATATGTACGAGGCGAGTGTTTCTAATAAAGTGGCCACTGAGGATATGTACGAGGCGAGTGTTTCTAATAAAGTGGCCACTCACAGTATGTACAAGGTAGGTGTTTCTAATAAAGTGGCCACTGAGGAGATGTACAAGGCAGGCGTTTCTAATAAAGTGGCCACTGAGGATACAAAAAAGGTAGGCGTTTCTAATAAAGTGACCACTTAATGGCAGCACAAGGTAGATGTGGCCAGTCAGTCTTTCCAATAAAGTGAGCAGGCTGAGAGGTACAAGGTAGATGTTTCCGATAAAGTGGCCACTCATGGTATGTACATGGGAGCTTTTTCCAATAAAGCGGCCACTGAGGATACACTCAAGGTAGGTGTTTCTAATAAAGTGGCCACTGAGGATATGTACAAGTTAGTGGAGGTGAGGGACTGTGAGGGAGCTTTTAAAGGTGGACGTCTGGTTCCATTCACCTCCACTGTGAACAGAGCAGTTCCCACTAAACCACCACTCTGAATGATCTGGTCTTCATGACTGAATGAGGCAGAGACACTGAACCAGTCTTGAACGACGGCACAGAGAGAAAGAGCAGACGCAGGAGCCGTTCAGAAAAGTGTTTAATAAATTAAAAATCAATCCCTTTTTTAAACCAACATAACTTACATACACATTTGTTCACGAGCTGTTATCTCTCCCAGGCTGGACCTGCTGAAAGGCCCTGCAGGTCTCCTTCAGCAGCTCCTGTGGAGAGGGCCGCTGAGACGCTGTGCGGAGGAGCAGCAGTCAGATACTTTGAAAATAAAGTATTCGTTCAGAAGAGCGTGCAGAACAAGGATCCTAACAAACAGCAGGTTATAAAGAAGTTCATCACTTTAAAACAAAGCCACGGCCACAGCAGACGCACAGAAACCAGACGACACACAAATATACAACGTACAGCGTTTGCATTCCAGAGAACTCTTTGGCAAAAGGTTTATTCTCACTGGCCACTTTAATGGAAACCCCTCTGTCGATGCACAGTTTGTGTTGCTCATCCCGTATAGTCCTTCATCGACGGTCAGTTACTGACCACAGAGCTGCTCTTCACTGGCAGTGACGTTCCCACCGAGGCAGGGGAAGTACAGGGTAGACGTTTCCAATAAAGTGGCCACTCAAGGTATGTGAAAGGGAGGTGTTTCTAATACAGTGGCCAGTTAGTGAAAGCGCAAGGTAGATGTTTCCAATAAAGTGGCCACTCAAGGTATGTGAAAGGGAGGTGTTTCTAATACAGTGGCCAGTTAGTGAAAGCGCAAGGTAGATGTTTCCAATAAACTGGCCAGTTAATGAAAGCACAAGGTAGGTGTTTCTAATAAAGTGGCCAGTTGGTGGAAGTAGATGTTTCTAATAAAGTGGCCAGATAGTGGAAGTACAGCGTAGATGTTTCCAATAAAGTAGCCACTCAAGGTATGTACAAGGTGTTTCCAATAAAGTGGCCATTCAATGTAGGTACAAAAGAGGTGTTTCTAATACAGTGGCCAGTTAATGAAAGCACAAGGTAGATGTTTCCAATAAAGTGGCCACTCAAGGTATGTGAAAGGGAGGTGTTTCTAATACAGCAGCCAGTTAGTGAAAGCGCAAGGTAGATGTTTCCAATAAACTGGCCAGTTAATGAAAGCACAAGGTAGGTGTTTCTAATAAAGTGGCCAGTTGGTGGAAGTAGATGTTTCTAATAAAGTGGCCAGATAGTGGAAGTACAAGAGAGGCGTTTCCAATAAAGTGGCCAGTTAGTGAAAGCACAAAGTAGGTGTTTCTAATAACGTGGCCATTTTGGGAGGTACTAGGTAGGTGTTTCCAATAAAGTGGCCACTCAAGTATGTACATGGGAGGTGTTTCTAATAAAGTGACCATTTAGTGAAAGTACAAGGTAGGTTTTTCTGATAAAGTGGCCACTGAGAACACATACAAGGTAGGTGTTTCAAGTGGATTGGCCAGTCAATGGAACTACAATGTAGATGTTTCCAATAAAGTGGCCACACATTGAGGTTACATACATGGGAGGTGTTTCCAATACAGTGGCCAGTTAGTGGAAGTACACAATAGATATTTCCAGTAAAGTGAACCCTAAGTGTACATGCATGGGAGGTGTATCCTATAAATTGAGAGGTATAAGGTAGATGTTTCCAATAACGTGGCCACTTTAAGTATAATAAAGTATAATAAAGTGGCCAGTTAGTGGAAGTACAAGAGAGGCGTTTCCAATAAAGTGGCCAGTTAGTGGAAGTACAAGAGAGGCGTTTCCAATAAAGTGGCCAGTTAGTGGAAGTACAAGAGAGGCGTTTCCATTAAAGTGGCCAGTTAGTGGAAGTACAAAAGAGAAGTTTCCAATAAAGTGGCCAGTTAGTGGAGGTACAAGAGAGGCGTTTCCAATAAAGTGGCCAGTTAGTGAGAATCTGCCGTAAGGAAGTGATGCTACATTCTCGTAATGTTTAAAAACAAACGTATTTTAAACAGAAATCTGCGTTTATAAACCCCTGCGGTTCTCAAACGGAGAATATTCTCCAAAACAGTGCATATATCTACAGAACCTCGACGCCCAACACATCAAGGCACAGAGCCGATACAGCGGGAGGTTTTTGCTTCTCATGTCTTGGTGGATGAGTAGTTTCGTCTGCTGTGGGTTTTTTTATTTTATTTTATTTTTATTTTAATTAGCTCGATGCAGCATTTGCCAGACTTCATAAGCGAGATATGACTGAGTGCTGAATGTAAACAAATATAGATCTGTGGATTCTCCAAACAAGTTCTTTAAAGGGGAATTCCACCAATTTCTTAAAATGTTCGGCCTAATTTACAGGCTAGGATGTGATTCAGAGTCGCTTGGTGTGAAATGGCTTACAGTGGTGGTGATGCTAACCAGGGGTCTCCATGTCTACAACACAAATATAGTTATTCTATTCACTATCAAACCCACCAGTGACTCTACACCTCTGAGTTGTTTATATATGGAATGTTAATAGTGATACAAACATAAAAGCCATAGTTTGGACGTCTGGTTTCACCACCACTGTGAACAGTTGGACTCTAAAGCAGAGCATTTTGAATCAAACAGCTCTGAGTGACTTCATTTACAGCATAGCCCTTTAAATTATGCAGAAATGTTGGAAATTAGGTGGCATTCCCCTTTAACAGCCAGAAATGCAGTGTCTGCATGTGCGTCTTGTAGTCCCAGTAGAAGCAGCCTGGTTTCATTAGCGGTGACCTGCTTCTGTAGAACAGCTCCTCTCTGGTCCGCTCTTCAGTGAGTCCCATTTAAACACCGTCAGCCACTTTCAGACTGTCCTTCAGGATCCACTCGCATTCAGATCATACCTGAGAGGACGAGAGGGTCAGCACAACCTGACAATCCCTGCCTGTAATTAGATCTTCTCCTTTAATACTGTGATCTCTCGCAGACCGTGTGAGCTACAAACCCAAATAATCATAGAT
>CM038708.1:6187011-6232011 GCA_021613375.1 Megaleporinus macrocephalus
CAGCGCATGCCATGAACGCTGTAAACTGTTCTTTAGTCAGACCGCTGCTTTAGTCAGTCTGTGGAAAATTAAAGGGTATGTATTTCCACCTAGTGGCTCAGATAGGAATTGCAGGGAGCTGGCCAGAGGGGGTTTCAAGGAGGTCTCCTCTTCCTGGATGAAAGGCTAGCTGGAAATACAGAACTTAAGCTCATTTGTTTAACGCCATCGATCAGCTCTCGGGTTCGGCTAAATTGGAGAAATATTGGCCAATCACTGATCACATATTCGATACCGATACGTAGCCGATCGATCCTTCTATCTTCAGAAAGCGCCACAGTCAGAACTGTATAGGCTATCAAGAGGAACGCTACTGCCATAATACAAGATCCTACACTTCTCCTTCACTGTCCACTTCAGTTTATTATGGAGTCTATTGGGGGGAACTGTGCCATTGATATGAGGCTCTAGTTCCCTGTTGGGCTCCTCCAGCCACTCGTAGGTACTGTAGCTGACGTCCCAGCTGGTCCTGTAGATCCTGAACACTCGTAGGTGCTGAAGCTGGAGTCCCATATTGTTTGGTAGATTCTGAACCCTTGTAGGTGCTGAAGCTGGAGAACCAACTGGTCCTGTAGGTCCTGAACCCTCGTAGGTGCTGAAGCTGGAGTACCAGCTGGTCCTGTAGATCCTGAACACTCGTAGGAGCTGAAACTGATGTCCCATCTTGTTCGGTAGATCCTGAACCTTTGTAGGTGCTGAAGCTTGAGTACCCACTGGTCCTGTAGATCCTGAACACTCGTAGGGGCTGAAGCTGGAGTACCAGCTGGTCCTGTAGATCCTGAACATTCGTAGGGGCTGAAGCTGATGTCCTAGCTGATCCAGCATATCCTGAACACTCGTAGGAGCTGAAGCTGGAGTACCAGCTGGTCCTGTAGATCCTGAACACTCGTAGGAGCTGAAACTGATGTCCCATCTTGTTCGGTAGATCCTGAACACTCGTATGAGCTGAAGCTGACATCCCATCTTGTTCGGTAGATCCTGAACCCTTGTAGGTGCTGAAGCTGGACTACCAGCTGGTCCTGTAGATCCTGAACACTCGTAGGTGCTGAAGCTGGACTACCAGCTGGTCCTGTAGATCCTGAACACTCGTAGGGGCTGAAGCTGACGTCCCAGCTGATCCTGTAGATCCTGAACACTCGTAGGTGCTGCAGCTGACGTCCCAGCTGGTCCTGTAGATCCTGAACACTCGTAGGTGCTGCAGCTGACGTCCCAGCTGGTCCTGTAGATCCTGAACACTCGTAGGTGCTGCAGCTGACGTCCCAGCTGGTCCTGTAGATCCTGAACACTCGTAGGTGCTGCAGCTGACGTCCCAGCTGGTCCTGTAGATCCTGAACACTCGTAGGAGCTGGTAGCAGTGGGGGAAACAGTCCCTCATTTCTATCTGGGGCTTTATTTTTTTGGTCAATGATTGTAAATAAAATCAAACCTGTATTTTTAATTTTTTAGTTAAATTCTGTAATGAAGGCGGACCCCCTGCACACTGACTACTGTGATTCCTACATTGTGAAGAAGTGTAGACGTGTCCGCGTAGCAGTATGTGTACTCTTACGACTGATCGTAGATGGGGTTCAGGGTTTTCCTCATGGTGCTGGTCTTCCTGCGTCCGCTCCGGCTCTTGTCTGGAAGCAGGTAGAGGCGGACGTAGGGGTCCGAGCCATCCTTCCCCAGAGCTATCAGGTTACTGCAGAGAGACACAGTAAGATAAACAACAACAACGCAGCTGCCAATCACAATATATTTGTGTCCTGATACTGACCGGCAGGCGTGGACCACCACGATGAGCTTGTTCCTGTGACAGCTGTGTCTGATGGTCAGTTGCATTTCACCAAGAGGATGCTGAGCAGGACCTGAACCACTGAGAGAGAGAGAGAGAGGGAGAACATCATCAGCATCACTGGGTGCACCTGATAGCACTCCTAGGTGCTAAAGACCCTCTGGCAGTCAGAAACTCACTAAGACCCCTGACAGTCAGAGAGCTTCTGAGACCCCCGGCAGTCAGAGACTACCCATGTAACTCCTGGCCATCATAGGTCCCTTGTAACCAAAGGCTCTCTAAGGCCACTACCAGTCAAGAGGTCCCCTTGTGACCCCTGGCAGTCGGAGGCTCTCCAAGGCCCTCGCAGTCAAAGACCCCCTGTGATAACTGCCAGCCAGAGGCACTCTACGCCCACCTGTGACTGCTGGAAATCATAAATCCCTGGTGATCAGAGGTCCCCTGTGAACGCTGGCAGTCAGATCCTCTCCAAGGACCCTGGCAGTCAGAGGCCTTCTGTGACCCCTGGTAATCATAGGTCCCTGGTGATCAAAGGCTCATAAAAAAGGCCCCTGGCATTCAGAGGTCCCCTAGCAGTCACAGGCTCTCTAGGACCCTTAAAAGCAGAGGCCACCAGTGACCACTGGCAGAAAAAGGCCCCTTGGAATCAGAGAGCTCCTGTGACCCCTGGTACTCATAGGTCTCAGTAATCAGAGGCTCTATAAGTTCCCAGTGACCACTGCCAGTCAGAGCCTCTCTAAAGACCCTAGCAGGCCCTGGCAGCCAAAGACCTCTTATGACCCCTGGTAATCATAGGTCCCTGGTAATCAAAGGCACTCTAAGGCCCCTGGCATTCAGAGTTCCCCTGGCAGTCACAGGCTCTCTAGGACCCCTAAAAATCAGAGACCCCTGTGACCACTGGCAGTAAAAAGGGCCCCGGGAATCACAGACCTCCTGTAACCCCTGGCAATCATAGGTCCCTAGTAATCAGAAGCTCTCTAAGGCCCCTTGCATTCAGAGGTCCCCTGGCAGTCACAGGCTCTCTAGGACCCCTAAAAGTCAAAGGCCCCCTGTGACCCCTGGCAGTAAAAAGGCCCCCAGGAATCACAGACCTTCTTAGGCCCCTGCCAGTCAGGGCCCCTTATGGTTCCAGGCAGTTAGAGGTCTTGGCAGTCAGAGGGCCCTGAAGCCCCACTGTCTGTACTTACTTCTGCAGCTGAGTGAGTCTGTGCTGCAGCTCCAGCGTGGCTGAGGGTAGTGATGTGTCGGAGGCCAGGCTGTGCATGGAGTCTCTGTGGTTTTGCTGCTGCCTCGTCAGACTCAGAGCCGAACCGGAGGTGCTCCGGCCGGCATCCGCCAAGCGCACCGGAGACCCCTCTGAGCCCCTCTGCCCCTGAGGGGTGCTGTGGGAATGGGCGGGGGAAGGCGTATGTGTGTGTGCTTGAACAGAGTTTGAGTGAGTGGTGGTGGTGGTGGTGGAGGTCGAGATGGTTGTGCTAGGCTGAGGCGGGGCTGTCGGCGTCGAGACGCAGTGGCTGGTACGCCGGATTTGGACTGCGGAGGGCCGACTGGAGGCGGTCTCCTTTTCAAGACAAAGAATCTGTGAACACGTACAGACACATCCAGTCAGGATCTGTAACCCCTTAAATTACTGCCAGCGATAGGAAAGCCAGTGTGTGTCTCACCCTGAGGGCCAGCTTAAGTTTCAGGCTGCTGCTGGGGCCGGAGTTGCTGAGAGGAAACTGCTGAGTCAGGGTCATTTCCTCCTCCGCTAGGAGACCCGCCAGCGGCACACGAGCGCTACCCAGCATGCACTTGTGTTTAACATCCTTCACCTGAAATAATTACAACAGCCGATCTTTAACATGCTGTATAACACTGAGACTGCTGCTGTAGACTGAATTGGTGGAGCTAAACTGCTGTAGACTGAGTGGGTGGAGCTAAACTGCTGTAGACTGAATGGGTGGAGCTAAACTGCTGTAGACTGAATGAGTGGAGCTAAACTGCTGTAGACTGAATGAGTGGAACTAAACTGCTGTAGACTGAATGAGTGGAACTAAACTGCTGTAGACTGAATGGGTGGAGCTAAACTGCTGTAGACTGAATGAGTGGAGCTAAACTGCTGTAGACTGTATGAGTGGAGCTAAACTGCTATAGACTGAATGGGTGGAGCTAAACTGCTATAGACTGAATGGGTGGAGCTAAACTGCTATAGACTGAATGAGTGGAGCTAAACTGCTATAGACTGAATGGGTGGAGCTAAACTGCTATAGACTGAATGGGTGGAGCTAAACTGCTATAGACTGAATGAGTGGAGCTAAACTGCTATAGACTGAATGGGTGGAGCTAAACTGCTATAGACTGAATGGGTGGAGCTAAACTGCTATAGACTGAATGGGTGGAGCTAAACTGCTGTAGGTTCAGTGTATGGAGTGAATGGTATGTTCTGGAGGTTGTGTGAGTGTGAGATGCTGTACCTCCACCTGCAGTTCCTGAGTGCGAGGATTATGAACCAGGAATGAAAACGCTTCTTCCCACAGCGGCTCACACGTCTTATACCGCACCTGAAAGCATATAGATAGATAGATAGATAGATAGATAGATAGATAGATAGATAGATAGATAGATAGATAGATAGATAGATAGTTTTATAGATAGATAGATAGATAGATAGATAGATAGATAGATAGATAGATAGATAGATAGATTTTAATACAGTTATACTGATAGATAGATAGATAGATAGATAGATAGATAGATAGATTTTAATACAGTTATACTGATAGATAGATAGATAGGTAGATAGATAGATAGATAGTTTTATAGATCGACAGTTTTATAGACAGATAGATAGATAGATAGATAGATAGTTTTATAGATAGTTTTATAGATAGATAGATAGATAGATAGTTTTATAGATAGATAGTTTTATAGATAGATAGACAGTTTTATAGATAGATAGATAGATAGATAGATATAGTTTTATAGATAGATAGACAGTTTTATAGATAGATAGATAGATAGATAGATAGATAGATAGATAGATAGATAGATAGATAGATAGTTTTATAGATCGACAGTTTTATAGACAGATAGATAGATAGTTTTATAGATAGACAGTTTTATAGATAGATAGATAGATAGTTTTATAGATAGTTTTATAGATAGATAGATAGATAGTTTTATAGATAGTTTTATAGATAGATAGATAGATAGTTTTATAGATAGATAGTTTTATAGATAGATAGACAGTTTTATAGATAGATAGATAGATATAGTTTTATAGATAGATAGACAGTTTTATAGATAGATAGATAGATAGATAGATAGATACAGTTTTATAGATAGATAGATAGATAGATAGATAGATAGATAGATAGATAGATTTATAGATAGATAGATAGATAGATAGATAGATAGATAGATAGAGTTTACTCACCTTGCTGCTGTAGGTTTTCTGTCCGACTGTTAACTGAACATATGGACTCGGATTGCTGTTCACTTTCTTCCCAGTCTGTAAAACAGCACATCATAATTCACTCACTGGTTTCTGACCATCATAACCAGAAACTCCAGCTCTTAACATTAGCATTAACCCATTCATAACCAACCACTACAGTCAGTGTAAAGCCACCGATCAAGCCTCTAAACTGAGGCTGTAAAATTACAATATTATTTATGTTATATACATGGTTTTATTCACAAACTAAATAAAGTTTAGAGTCTAAATGATTAAAACAGAGATCATATCTTCATAAATCCTCTCTAGTTAATATAAGAGCGTCATCCTCAAAATATATTGTAATACTAGATCCAGTTAAACTAGTTTTTTTTTTCTTTATACAGAAACATACAGTTGGTCAGTGTTCTAAAAGTACTGACCAACTACACCGTATGCTCAGAAAAGCATTTTTTATTTTATATATATATACATACAGGGTTAGCCAAAATCTCAGGACACCCTTTAATTTCAGAAATGAAAGGAAAGCTGACCCATTAGCCAGCAGGTAATGGGTGAGGGGGGCTATGAATATATATATACATATATATGGATTTATTGGTTCTATTTGGTTTGGTTTGGTTTGTTCCAACTTTAGAAAGATGAAATATCATGATGCATATGGCGAGATAGATTTATTTCTATGTTTATGTGCCCCCCACCAACCTTCAGATATGTGGACTTCAGGAAATGAACAGTAATTGTGTATTAAATATGTAGACGTGTGTCTCTTTATCAGAAACTATTGTATGTAGCACTGTATGTACTAACATCAACCAAAAGATATATGGCTTTATTAGCACACCATGCCAAACCATGACATTCACACACACACACACACACACACACACACACACACACACACACACACACACACTGCCCAGCTCTGGCAGGTCTGGTCATGTTAGTGAGTCGAGCTGAATGTTAATGAGGACCTCATTTCCCAAAAGCACTGATCACGTTTACTGCATACAGGGAGTGCAAAGGTCTGCGGGCGACCCCCCACTCAGGTGGGCCTACTGGCAGACTAAGTCCAATTAGCAGAAGGAACTGTAGGGCTGTTTAAACGTGTTTCGCTGAAACAGAGCTGCAGATGGACGGAGGAGATGGGCAGATGGAAGGAATGGTGAAGATGTGTATGGACGTGTACGTGGGTGGACGGGTGGCGCGTGCTAAAGCTAACGAGCAGTGACAAAAGATCAGGACCCGACCGATATACATCACTCAGACTGATCTGAGAGGAGTGATTCAGCAATGTACAGCAGTTCTCAGCGTCAGTAACTACACTCCTGTACTCCGTTACTGTACTCAGATACTGTACAGATCAGAAATCATCAGAATACTGTCTCCGTCTGTCCTGTGTCATGTCCGTCTCTTTGTTTACGTTGTCCTGTCTAGTCCATGTGCTTCTGTTTACGTTTCAGTCACGTGCTCCACGCCCCAGGTGTTCATTATTATGTCCTGTATGTTGTCACTGTCCAATAATAAACATCTGAATTTTTGTTGATTTTGAGTTTTCTACATCGTTTGAACACACCAGTGGTCGTTTACATTGTGTGAGAATTTTATGATGAATGGACCAATAGAAATGCTCCAAAACAGCTTAGAAATAATTCTGGTTCCATTGACTTCCATTGAAAATGAAGTATGTTTTTGGTCTCTCCTGTAAAGTTGCAATTTTAGAGGTGCTTGTTTTTCATTGGACAGTGACGATATATGTCCCTGCTTGTCTGCTTAGTCTTGGCTTGGTGTTTTGTCTTGATCCATGTTAGTGAGTACCATGTTTCCTGTTTCTTGATTTTGGATTCATGTTTAACTTGTCTTTGTTTTCTCTTGTTTCTTTGCCAGTATGTTAGTGTTTCTAGTTTCTTGTTTTCTTTAGTTACTCTTAGTATATTTTTTGTTTCTTTATAAATCCTGGTTCCTCGTCTCTCCAAACATGACCAGTACTTTGCTTTGGTGAAATTAATGGACTGCATAAAGGGATTTATCAGTGTAATGTGTTTATTCACTCTCAAATTCAATGGCTGAGAATAGAAGCCCTTGGAATAAACTACATGTTGACACGCAGTTATCAATAGTTCTCTGCTCACACGAGGTCACGGAGCCGGCAGGACACATCATTTCAGGTTTAAGGAAGAGAAAGAAGAGCGTAACATCATCACTGTGCAGTGAAGTGTACAGCTACTCAATTACTTTCAGCATCCAAACACTTGTAACTTCCAAGAATATTAGTAATAATAATAATATCTTTATTTATGGAGCACTTTTCATACCAGCGGCAGCTCAAAGTGCTTCACAGACAGTTTTCATCAGTAATAACATAAACTTTATTATCCAGGTTCAATTTTATAGGTACTAAAATGTTAGAGAGTTAAAGAGAGACGTTTATTAACTGTGTAGTAAAAGTGATTCTGAGCTCGACTGTCTAATAGAAGCTGAACTGAGCTCCAAAGTTTAGAAGCAGAAGAGCTGAAAGAGGCTCTCCAGGTTCTCTGTATGTTACTGAAGGTGCTTTTACAGAAGGTCAGTATCTGCGAATCTAAGATCAGCAGCTGGAACATAAACAGAGAGACGTTCTGTGATGTAGCAGGTTCTAGATTATTTAGAGTTTATAGACGAGTACAGGAGTTTAAAGTCTGGTCTAAAAGATACAGGTAGTCAGTGCAGCTCTTTAAACCAGGACTGATCTGAGATCTGTTTAGTGTTTGTTAGGATACCAGCTGCTGCGTTCTGGACCAGTTGGATTTTATATATATATATATATATATATATATATATATATATATATATATATATATATATGGGTTAATATAAAGTAAGGGTCTCTAATAAGTGTGTAGTTAAATAGTAACAATGTGTGTAATAACAGTTGAACTACTGGGGTTTCAGAAGTAAAGCTTTTGTACATGTTCATGTGTGTCAACTCTAGTTTCTTATTTCTTATTACAGCATATCATCGCTGTCTAATTAAAAACAAGCCTCTCCAAAATTGCAACTTTACAGGAGAGACCAAATACATACTTTACTTTCAATGTAAGTCAATGAAACCAGAATTTTTCCCAAGCTAATTTAGGGCACTTCTATTGGTCCAATATATATATATATATATATATATATATATATATATATATATATATCGCTCGGCACCTGACAAATCATCACTGTGAGCTCTTTGGCGGATGAACGAAGACGAAACTCCAAACTGCTGAAAATGAAGCTCACAAACATGCAGTCCAGCAGAAAGACCACCAGCCAAACATCAGCCAGCCAGCATCACTGTCTCCTACTAGTCTACTGTAGCAGCGTGATCCAGAGTGAACGCAGTGAACGGACAGTGAAGCTCATGGTTTATTCAGCATGCTGCTCCACAGTACCTTCAGTAAACCTCTGTATGGATGCTTTGAAGAGTCGGCGTTAGACTCAAGCTGCTCGCTCTTTGGGGAAGATGAGTCGGGGAGAAAACGGAGGAGGATTATTAGGAACAGGATGCAGATCAGACATCTAACCTTTCAACAAGTCTGAATACAGATCAGCACTTCACACAGCAGATCCCACAACCCATCACTCGAAGAACATCTGATCAAAGTTCTACCTCAGCTATAGAAACAAAGACAACTCATCATACAACATCAGCACCCAAACCTCTATCTATCTATCTATCTATCTATCTATCTATCTATCTATCTATCTATCTATCTATCTATCAGTATAACTGTATTACAATCTATCTATCTATCTATCTATCTATCTATCTATCTATCTATCTATCTATCAGTATAACTGTATTACAATCTATCTATCTATCTATCTATCTATCTATCAGTATAACTGTATTACAATCTATCTATCTATCTATCTATCTATCTATCTATCTATCTATCTATCAGTATAACCGTATTAAAATCTATCTATCTATCTATCTATCTATCTATCTATCTATCTATCTATCTATCAGTATAACTGTATTACAATCTATCTATCTATCTATCTATCTATCTATCTATCTATCTATCTATCTATCTATCTATCTATCTATCTATAGGAGAATATATAGATATCAGTAGTGAACATGCTCTCTGGATTAAAGTCTGAGTGAGTCTGTGTTAAGGTTGAACTTAGTTAAGAACCAAATCAGACTGTTAGCTGGGCTGCTAAAGCTAGCAGGGAGCTTCAGACTCACAAACAGAGTTTTACAGAGAGAAGACGAGTCTTCACTAAAGACCAGACCGGACGCTCTCCGCTCTCTCACGTTCCCGCAGCCGAAACCGCCCTCGAACACACTCTTCAGAGGAACCCAGAGGAGAGGGGGTCAGTCAGGTGGGCTTCCTGGACCAGCTGCACCTTATACTAACTAGCTGAAGGGTTTAGAGTAAACAGGTTTATACTTCTAGCCGGCTAAAAGTTCTGACGTGTTTCCTCTGAACTGGAGCTACGAGACCAGCTAGACTGACAAGTAATTCAAACTACTGACTAATGCAGGTGAATAACCACCAATCAGCACTGAGCAAACTACATGTCTAAATCTATCATGTCTTAATCTATGACAGATAGTCAGCAGGACCACCCACTGATGATGTCTGAAAGAGGGGCTCAGAGTAAAAACGAGGGGACGAGACACAGACAGAAAGTTCTTACCGGAAGATTGCTGGCAGAGTCGAGATGAACAACCAGCAGAGCAGAAGACAAACTGTCATTATTCCTGATACTCCTCAGAGCCTGTAGAGAGAGAGAGAGAGAGAGAGAGAGAGAGAGAGAGAGAGAGAGAGAGAGTAGAGAGAGAGAGTAGAGGGAGTGTAGAGAGAGAGAATAGAGAGTACAGAGAGAGAGAGAGAAAGTGTAGAGAGAGAGAATAGAGAGTACAGAGAGAGAGAGAGAGTGTAGAGAGAGAGAGTAGAGAGAGAGAGAGAGAGTGTAGAGAGAGAGAGAGTAGAGGGAGTGTAGAGAGAGAGAGAGTAGAGAGAGAGAGAGAGTGTAGAGAGAGAGAGAGAGTAGAGAGAGAGAGTGTAGAGAGAGAGAGAGTAGAGAGAGAGAGAGAGAGAGAGTAGAGAGAGAGTGTGTGTAGAGAGAGAGTGTAGAGAGAGAGAGTGTAGAGAGAGAGAGTGAGAGTAGAGAGAGAGAGAGTGTAGAGAGAGAGAGAGTGTAGAGAGAGAGAGTGTAGAGAGAGAGAGAGAGAGAGAGAGTGTAGAGAGAGAGAGAGAGAGAGAGAGTAGAGAGAGAGTGAGTGTAGAGAGAGAGAGTGTAGAGAGAGAGAGTGTAGAGAGAGAGAGTAGAGGAAGTGAAGAGAGAGAGAGTGTAGAGAGAGAGTGTAGAGAGTGTAGAGAGAGAGAGTGTGTAGAGAGAGAGAGTGTAGAGAGAGAGAGTAGAGAGAGAGAGAGAGTGAGTGTAGAGAGAGAGAGAGAGAGAGAGAGTAGAGAGAGAGTGAGTGTAGAGAGAGAGAGTGTAGAGAGAGAGAGTGTAGAGAGAGAGAGTAGAGGAAGTGAAGAGAGAGAGAGTGTAGAGAGAGAGTGTAGAGAGTGTAGAGAGAGAGAGTGTGTAGAGAGAGAGTGTAGAGAGAGAGAGTAGAGTGAGAGAGAGTAGAGGGAGTGTAGAGAGAGAGAGAGAGAGAGAGTAGAGAGAGAGTGAGTGTAGAGAGAGAGAGTGTAGAGAGAGAGAGTGTAGAGAGAGAGAGTAGAGGAAGTGTAGAGAGAGAGAGTGTAGAGAGAGAGTGTGTAGAGAGAGAGTGTAGAGAGAGAGTGTAGAGAGCAGAAGTAAACCACTTTAAATCTATCTGAATCACTCTAAACCACTTTAAATCTATCTAAATCACTCTGAATCACTCTAAACCACTTTAAATCTATCTGAATCACTCTAAACCACTTTAAATCTATCTAAATCACTCTGAATCACTCTAAACCACTTTAAATCTATCTGAATCACTCTAAACTACTTTAAATCTATCTAATCCACTCTGAATCACTCTAAACCACTTTAAATCTATCTAATCCACTCTGAATCACTCTAAACCACTTTAAATCTATCTGAATCACTCTAAACTACTTTAAATCTATCTAATCCACTCTGAATCACTCTAAACCACTTTAAATCTATCTAATCCACTCTGAATCACTCTAAACTACTTTAAATCTATCTAATCCACTCTGAATCACTCTAAACCACTTTAAATCACTCTAAATCTATCTGAATCACTCTAAACCACTTTAAATCACTTTAAATCTATCTGAATCACTCTAAACCACTTTAAATCACTTTAAATCTATCTGAATCACTCTAAACCACTTTAAATCTATCTAAATCACTCTGAATCACTCTAAACCACTTTAAATCTATCTAAACCACTCTGAATCACTCTAAACCACTTTAAATCACTTTAAATCTATCTGAATCACTCTAAACCACTTTAAATCTATCTAAATCACTCTGAATCACTCTAAACCACTTTAAATCTATCTAAATCACTCTGAATCACTCTAAACCACTTTAAATCTATCTAAACCACTCTGAATCACTCTAAACCACTTTAAATCACTTTAAATCTATCTGAATCACTCTAAACCACTTTAAATCTATCTAAATCACTCTGAATCACTCTAAACCACTTTAAAACACTTTAAATCTATCTGAATCACTCTAAACCACTTTAAATCTATCTAAATCACTCTGAATCACTCTAAACCACTTTAAAACACTTTAAATCTATCTGAATCACTCTAAACCACTTTAAATCACTTTAAATCTATCTGAATCACTCTAAACCACTTTAAATCTATCTAAATCACTCTGAATCACTCTAAACCACTTTAAATCTATCTAAACCACTCTGAATCACTCTAAACCACTTTAAATCACTTTAAATCTATCTGAATCACTCTAAACCACTTTAAATCTATCTAAATCACTCTGAATCACTCTAAACCACTTTAAATCTATCTGAATCACTCGAAACCACTTTAAATCTATCTAAACCACTCTGAATCACTCTAAACCACTTTAAATCACTTTAAATCTATCTGAATCACTCTAAACCACTTTAAATCACTTTAAATCTATCTGAATCACTCTAAACCACTTTAAATCTATCTAAATCACTCTGAATCACTCTAAACCACTTTAAATCACTTTAAATCTATCTGAATCACTCTAAACCACTTTAAATCACTTTAAATCTATCTGAATCACTCTAAACCACTTTAAATCTATCTAAATCACTCTGAATCACTCTAAACCACTTTAAATCTATCTAAACCACTCTGAATCACTCTAAACCACTTTAAATCACTTTAAATCTATCTGAATCACTCTAAACCACTTTAAATCTATCTAAATCACTCTGAATCACTCTAAACCACTTTAAATCTATCTAAACCACTCTGAATCACTCTAAACCACTTTAAATCTATCTAAATCACTCTGAATCACTCTAAACCACTTTAAATCTATCTAAACCACTCTGAATCACTCTAAACCACTTTAAATCACTTTAAATCTATCTGAATCACTCTAAACCACTTTAAATCTATCTAAATCACTCTGAATCACTCTAAACCACTTTAAAACACTTTAAATCTATCTGAATCACTCTAAACCACTTTAAATCACTTTAAATCTATCTGAATCACTCTAAACCACTTTAAATCTATCTAAATCACTCTGAATCACTCTAAACCACTTTAAATCTATCTGAATCACTCGAAACCACTTTAAATCTATCTAAACCACTCTGAATCACTCTAAACCACTTTAAATCACTTTAAATCTATCTGAATCACTCTAAACCACTTTAAATCTATCTAAATCACCCTGAATCACTCGAAACCACTTTAAATCTATCTGAATCACTCTAAACCACTTTAAATCTATCTAAACCACTCTGAATCACTCTAAACCACTTTAAATCACTTTAAATCTATCTGAATCACTCTAAACCACTTTAAATCACTTTAAATCTATCTGAATCACTCTAAACCACTTTAAATCTATCTAAATCACTCTGAATCACTCTAAACCACTTTAAATCTATCTAAACCACTCTGAATCACTCTAAACCACTTTAAATCACTTTAAATCTATCTGAATCACTCTAAACCACTTTAAATCTATGTAAATCACTCTGAATCACTCTAAACCACTTTAAATCTATCTAAATCACTCTGAATCACTCTAAACAACTTTAAATCTATCTAAACCACTCTGAATCACTCTAAACCACTTTAAATCACTTTAAATCTATCTGAATCACTCTAAACCACTTTAAATCTATCTAAATCACTCTGAATCACTCTAAACCACTTTAAAACACTTTAAATCTATCTGAATCACTCTAAACCACTTTAAATCTATCTAAATCACTCTGAATCACTCTAAACCACTTTAAAACACTTTAAATCTATCTGAATCACTCTAAACCACTTTAAATCACTTTAAATCTATCTGAATCACTCTAAACCACTTTAAATCTATCTAAATCACTCTGAATCACTCTAAACCACTTTAAATCTATCTAAACCACTCTGAATCACTCTAAACCACTTTAAATCACTTTAAATCTATCTGAATCACTCTAAACCACTTTAAATCTATCTAAATCACTCTGAATCACTCTAAACCACTTTAAATCTATCTGAATCACTCGAAACCACTTTAAATCTATCTAAACCACTCTGAATCACTCTAAACCACTTTAAATCACTTTAAATCTATCTGAATCACTCTAAACCACTTTAAATCACTTTAAATCTATCTGAATCACTCTAAACCACTTTAAATCTATCTAAATCACTCTGAATCACTCTAAACCACTTTAAATCACTTTAAATCTATCTGAATCACTCTAAACCACTTTAAATCACTTTAAATCTATCTGAATCACTCTAAACCACTTTAAATCTATCTGAATCACTCTGAATCACTCTAAACCACTTTAAATCTATCTAAACCACTCTGAATCACTCTAAACCACTTTAAATCACTTTAAATCTATCTGAATCACTCTAAACCACTTTAAATCTATCTAAATCACTCTGAATCACTCTAAACCACTTTAAATCTATCTAAACCACTCTGAATCACTCTAAACCACTTTAAATCTATCTAAATCACTCTGAATCACTCTAAACCACTTTAAATCTATCTAAACCACTCTGAATCACTCTAAACCACTTTAAATCACTTTAAATCTATCTGAATCACTCTAAACCACTTTAAATCTATCTAAATCACTCTGAATCACTCTAAACCACTTTAAAACACTTTAAATCTATCTGAATCACTCTAAACCACTTTAAATCACTTTAAATCTATCTGAATCACTCTAAACCACTTTAAATCTATCTAAATCACTCTGAATCACTCTAAACCACTTTAAATCTATCTGAATCACTCGAAACCACTTTAAATCTATCTAAACCACTCTGAATCACTCTAAACCACTTTAAATCACTTTAAATCTATCTGAATCACTCTAAACCACTTTAAATCTATCTAAATCACCCTGAATCACTCGAAACCACTTTAAATCTATCTGAATCACTCTAAACCACTTTAAATCTATCTAAACCACTCTGAATCACTCTAAACCACTTTAAATCACTTTAAATCTATCTGAATCACTCTAAACCACTTTAAATCTATCTAAATCACTCTGAATCACTCGAAACCACTTTAAATCTATCTGAATCACTCGAAACCACTTTAAATCACTTTAAATCTATCTGAATCACTCTAAACCACTTTAAATCACTTTAAATCTATCTGAATCACTCTAAACCACTTTAAATCTATCTAAATCACTCTGAATCACTCTAAACTACTTTAAATCTATCTGAATCACTCTGAATCACTTTTTTTAATCTATCTGAATCACTTTAAATGTATCTGAATCACTGGCTGAGCTTTAATAATACTGTGTTTGTCCCTCTGCCTGTGTGTGTGTGTGTGTGTGAGGTGTGTGTGAGGTGTGTGTGCGTGTGTGTGTGTGTGTGTGTGTGTGTGTTTGTGAACGTACCTGATCTAGTTTCTCAGTGTCTGAGTACAGAGAGAGCCACTCCAGCCTCAGACGCAGCTTCCCGCTGGAGACTTCCTCCAGATCAAACCACTGCAACAACCAACCCACATACCACTCAGTCTCACTCGCACGGAGCGGGAGAGTCATCAGAGAACATCACTCGTTTATGATTCTGACAGTAGCAGTAATATCAGTACTGCTGGAGCTGAACTGCTGATATGATCATCATACAAAACATCTTTACACGTATAAGAACACCAGACGAACATGATCAGCTCCTATAATCACTGTGCCCGTTTACAGGCCTCCTAATCAGAGTTAATCAGAGTTAATCAGAGTTAACTAGAGATAATCAGAGTTAATCAGAGTTAATCAGAGTTAATCAGAGTTAATCAGAGTTAATCAGAGTTAATCAGAATTAATCAAAGTTAATCAGAGTTAATCAGAGTTAATCAGATTTAACCAGAGTTAATCAGAGTTAATCAGAGTTAATCAGAGTTAATCAGAGTTAATCAGAGTTAATCAGAGCTAATCAGAGTTAACCAGAGTTAACCAGAGTTAATCAGAGTTAATCAGAGTTAATCAGAGTTAACCAGAGTTAGCCAGAGTTAATCAGAGTTAATCAGAGTTAACCAGAGTTAGCCAGAGTTAATCAGAGTTAATCAGAGTTAATCAGAGTTAATCAGAATTAATCAAAGTTAATCAGAGTTAATCAGAGTTAATCAGAGTTAACCAGAGTTAATCAGAGCTAACCAGAGTTAATCAGAGTTAATCAGAGTTAATCAGAGTTAATCAGAGTTAACCAGAGTTAATCAGAGTTAATCAGAATTAATCAAAGTTAATCAGAGTTAATCAGTTAACCTGAGTTAATCAGAGCTAATCAGAGCTAATCAGAGTTAACCAGAGTTAATCAGAGTTAATCAGAATTAATCAAAGTTAATCAGAGTTAATCAGAGTTAACCAGAGTTAATCAGAGTTAACCAGAGTTAATCAGAGTTAATCAGAGTTAATCAGAGCTAATCAGAGTTAATCAGAGCTAATCAGAGTTAACCAGAGTTAATCAGAGTTAATCAGAGTTAATCAAAGTTAACTAGAGATAATCAGAGTTAATCAGAGTTAATCAGAGTTAACCAGAGTTAATCAGAGCTAACCAGAGTTAATCAGAGTTAATCAGAGCTAATCAGAGTTAATCAGAGTTAATCAGAGTTAATCAGAGTTAACCAGAGTTAATCAGAGTTAACTAGAGATAATCAGAGTTAATCAGAGTTAATCAGAGTTAATCAGAGCTAATCAGAGCTAACCAGAGTTAATCAGAGTTAATCAGAGCTAATCAGAGTTAATCAGAGTTAATCAGAGTTAATCAGTGTTAACCAGAGTTAATCAGAGTTAACTAGAGATAATCAGAGTTAATCAGAGTTAATCAGAGTAACCAGAGTTAATCAGAGTTAACTAGAGATAATTAGAGTTAATCAGAGTTAATCAGAGTTAACCAGAGTTAATCAGAGTTAACTAGAGATAATCAGAGTTAATCAGAGTTAATCAGAGTTAACCAGAGTTAATCAGAGTTAACCAGAGTTAATCAGAGTTAACTAGAGTTAATCAGAGTTAATCAGAGCTAATCAGAGCTAATCAGAGTTAATCAGAGTTAATCAGAGCTAACCAGAGTTAATCAGAGTTAACCAGAGTTAATCAGAGTTAATCAGAGCTAACCAGAGTTAATCAGAGTTAATCAGAGCTAATCAGAGTTAATCAGAGCTAATCAGAGTTAATCAGAGTTAATCAGAGTTAATCAGAGCTAACCAGAGTTAATCAGAGTTAATCAGAGTTAATCAGAGTTAATCAGAGCTAACCAGAGTTAATCAGAGTTAATCAGAGTTAACCAGAGTTAATCAGAGCTAACCAGAGTTAATCAGAGTTAATCAGAGTTAATCAGAGCTAACCAGAGTTAATCAGAGTTAATCAGAGCTAACCAGAGTTAATCAGAGTTAACCAGAGTTAATCAGAGCTAACCAGAGTTAATCAGAGTTAATCAGAGTTAACCAGAGTTAATCAGAGTTAATCAGAGCTAACCAGAGTTAATCAGAGTTAATCAGAGTTAATCAGAGTTAACCAGAGCTAATCAGAGCTAATCAGAGCTAATCAGAGTTAATCAGAGCTAATCAGAGTTAATCAGAGCTAATCAGAGTTAACCAGAGCTAATCAGAGCTAATCAGAGCTAATCAGAGTTAACCAGAGTTAATCAGAGTTAATCAGAGTTAATCAGAGTTAACCTGAGTTAATCAGAGCTAATCAGAGCTAATCAGAGCTAATCAGAGTTAATCAGAGCTAATCAGAGTTAATCCGTTATCAGTAATCGCTGGTGCAGGTACGATGCTGGACTGAGATACAGGAATAAGAATGTGGGATTATTAATAACAGACTCTGAAAACACTTCTGCTGTAAACCCGTTAATAAGCACGCTAACGACTCTCGCTCTTCTAATAAGACCTGAATTATTCAGATATTCACAAACGCAGCACTTCAGAGTCCCGCGGAGAAATCTCAGAGATATCATATCCCAAGACCTCCCCGACGAGTGGGTGAGGGTCCAGCTGGAACCCTTAGCAACGGTTGCTAGGGAAGTGAGGTTGACAGGAAGGCTGAGGCGCGATTAGACCCACCTCGTCAACCTTCTGTTCCTTATGAAGCTCCGTCAGGTCGATCATCAGGCTGGAACACAAGACCACACGCTCATTACAACCACAGACACATACATAATCAACTACACACATACATAATCAACTACACACATACATAATCAACTACACACATACATAACCAACTACACACATACATAATCAACTACACACATACATAACCAACTACACACATACATAATCAACTACACACATACATAATCAACTACACACATACATAACCAACTACACACATACATAATCAACTACACACATACATAATCAACTAAACACATACATAACCAACTACACACATACATAATCAACTACACACATACATAACCAACTACACACATACATAATCAACTACACACATACATAACCAACTACACATACATAACCAACTACACACATACATAATCAACTACACACATACATAATCAACTACACACATACATAATCAACTACACACATACATAACCAACTACACACATACATAATCAACTACACACATACATAATCAACTACACACATACATAACCAACTACACACATACATAATCAACTACACACATACATAACCAACTACACACATACATAATCAACTACACACATACATAATCAACTAAACACATACATAACCAACTACACACATACATAATCAACTACACACATACATAACCAACTACACACATACATAATCAACTACACACATACATAACCAACTACACACATACATAACCAACTACACACATACATAATCAACTACACACATACATAATCAACTACACACATACATAATCAACTACACACATACATAACCAACTACACACATACATAATCAACTACACACATACATAATCAACTACACACATACATAACCAACTACACCCATACATAATCAACTACACACATACATAATCAACTACACACATACATAATCAACCACAGACACATACATAATCAACTACACACATACATAACCAACTACACACATACATAACCAACTACACACATACATAATCAACTACACACATACATAACCAACTACACACATACATAATCAACTACACACATACATAATCAACTACACACATACATAACCAACTACACACATACATAATCAACTACACACATACATAACCAACTACACACATACATAATCAACTACACACATACATAATCAACTACACACATACATAACCAACTACACACATACATAATCAACTACACACATACATAACCAACTACACACATACATAATCAACTACACACATACATAACCAACTACACACATACATAATCAACTACACACATACATAACCAACTACACACATACATAATCAACTACACACATACATAATCAACTACACACATATATAATCAACTACACACATACATACTCAACTACACACATATATAATCAACTACACACATACATAATCAACTACACACATACATAATCAACCACACACACATACATAATCAACTACACACATACATAACCAACTACACACATACATAATCAACTACACACATACATAATCAACTACACACATACATAATCAACCACAGACACATACATAATTAACTACACACATACATAATCAACTACAAACATACATAATCAACTACACACATACATAATCAACTACACACATACATAACCAACTACACACATACATAATCAACCACAGACACATACATAATCAACTACACACATACATAATCAACCACAGACACATACATAACCAACTACACACATACATAATCAACTACACACATACATAATCAACCACAGACACATACATAATCAACTACACACATACATAATCAACCACAGACACATACATAATCAACTACACACATACATAATCAACTACACACATACATAATCAACTACACACATACATAATCAACTACACACATACATAACCAACTACACACATACATAATCAACTACACACATACATAACCAACTACACACATACATAATCAACCACAGACACATACATAATCAACTACACACATACATAACCAACTACACACATACATAATCAACTACACACATATATAATCAACTACACACATACATACTCAACTACACACATATATAATCAACTACACACATACATAATCAACTACACACATACATAATCAACTACACACATACATAATCAACCACAGACACATACATAATCAACTACACACATACATAACCAACTACACACATACATAATCAACTACACACATACATAATTAACTACACACATACATAATCAACTACACACATACATAATCCACTACACACATACATAATCAACCACAGACACATACATAATCAACTACACACATACATAATCAACTACACATATACATAATCAACTACACACATACATAATCAACTACACACATACATAATCAACTACACACATACATCATCTACCACAGACACATACATAATCAACTACACACATACATAATCAACCACAGACACATACATAATCAACTACACACACATACATAATCAACTACACACATACATAATCAACTACACACATACATAACCAACCACAGACACATACATAATCAACTACACACATACATAATCAACTACACACATACATAATCAACCACAGACACATACATAATTAACTACACACATACATAATCAACTACACACATACATAATCAACTACACACATACATAATCAACTACACATATACATAATCAACTACACACATACATAATCAACTACACACATACATAACCAACTACACACATACATAATCTACCACAGACACATACATAATCAACTACACACATACATAATCAACCACAGACACATACATAATCAACTACACACACATACATAATCAACTACACACATACATAATCAACTACACACATACATAACCAACTACACACATACATAATCAACTACACACATACATAACCAACTACACACATACATAATCAACCACAGACACATACATAATCAACTACACACATACATAATCAACTACACACATACACTGCATGGGCAAAAGTATCGGGACACCTACAGGAAGCTTTTTATGACGTCCCATAGAATAGAAGATAGATGACACTCTCTAAACCACCCAGAATCACCCTGAACCACTCAGAATCACTCTGAACCACTCTGAACCACTCTAAACCACCCAGAATCACTCTAAACCACACAGAATCACTCTAAACCACTCTAAACCACTCAGAATCACTCTAAACCACTCTAAACCACTCAGAATCACTCTAAACCACCCAGAATCACTCTAAACCACTCTAAACCACCCAGAATCACTCTAACCACTCTAAACCACCCAGAATCACTCTAAACCATCCAGAATCACTCTAAACCACTCTGAACCACTCTAAACCACCCAGAATCACTCTAAACCACTCTTAACCACTCTAAACCACCCAGAATCACTCTAAACCACCCAGAATCACTCTAAACCACCCAGAATGGCCTTTCCAGGCTATTTCCGACTCTCCAGGAATAGGCTTTGGTACCCCCCACCCCCACAACCAAGAAGGATACCCGGTTTAGAAGATGAATGAATAGCATATACATAATTTTATGTATGTACTAAGAGACGAGCACAGTGGATAACAGAAACGTCTGAACACACAACAGACAACAAATTAGACATACACAAAAACACAGACCCACAGGACGGGTATTTTTTTGGTTGGGTGGGTGGGTTGTGGTTGGTTACCTGCCCAAGAAGTCATCTTTGTCTGGATCTTCATCAAAGAGCTCGATCTCCAGATGCTGTCCTGAATGCTCGTACACCATTGCCTGAACACACAGTCACACACAGGCATGTAAATCACACAGCCGCAGAACAGAAACCATGAAACTGTGACTGGGCAGTGACAGAGCCTGTATAGAGCTGTGCAGGAGTCAGAGACCACCCTTCATTTCTTTACTCCACCCATCCATTATCTTCCACTTTACCCCACTAGTGCTGTTCCGACTGTTACTACTTATAAACTGCCATCCTGTACCTCCATGCACAACCATCCATTCATCCATCCATTATCTTCCGCTTGAGCCAATCCCAGCGTCATCGGGTGAAGCGGGGTACACCATGGACAGGTCACCAATCCATCACATGGTCAACACACACTCACTCACACACTCACACACATTAGAGTGAGGATCCTAACATGCATGTGTTTGGACTGTGGGAGGAAACTGGAGTTCCCGGAGGAACCCACTCAAACACAGAGAGACCATACACACTCCACACAGAACCACCCGGACCGGGAATCCAACCCGGATCATCTTACTGTGAGGAGATCACTACACCACCATACTAACCACTGCACCACCATACTAACCACTACACCACCATACTGACCACTACACCACCGTACTAACCACTACACCACCGTACTAACCACTACACCACCATACTAACCACTACACCACCATATTAACCACTACACCACCATACTAACCACTACACCACCATATTAACCACTACACCACCGTACTAACCACTACACCACCGTCTAACCACTACACCAACCGTACTAACCACTACACCACCGTACTAACCACTACACCACCGTACTAACCACTACACCACCATACTAACTACTACACCACCGTACTAACCACTACACCACCATACTAACCACTACACCACTATACTAACCACTACACCACCGTACTAACCACTACAGCACCATACTAACCACTACACCACCGTACTAACCACTACACCACCGTACTAACCACTACACCACCGTACTAACCACTGCACCACCATACTAACCACTACACCACCATACTAACACTACACCACCGTACTAACCACTACACCACCATACTAACACTACACCACCGTACTAACCACTACACCACCATACTAACCACTACACCACCATACTGACCACTACACCACCATACTAACCACTACCCCACCATACTGACCACTACACCACCATACTGACCACTACACCACCATACTAACCACTACACCACCTTACTAACCACTACACCACCATACTAACCACTACACCACCATACTGACCACTACACCACCATACTGACCACTACACCACCATACTAACCACTACACCACCATACTAACCACTACACCACCGTACTAACCACTACACCACCATACTAACCACTACACCACCGTACTAACCACTACACCACCATACTAACCACTACACAACTAAACTAACCACTACACCACCATACTGACCACTACACCACCATACTAACCACTACACCACTAAACTAACCACTACACCACCGTACTAACCACTACACCACCATACTAACCACTACACCACCATACTAACCACTACACCACTGTACTAACCACTACACCACCGTACTAACCACTACACCACCATACTAACCACTACACCACCGTACTAACCACTACACCACCGTAATAACCACTGCACCACCATACTAACCACTACACCACCATACTAACACTACACCACCGTACTAACCACTACACCACCATACTAACACTACACCACCGTACTAATCACTACACCACCATACTAACACTACACCACCGTACTAACCACTACACCACCGTACTAACCACTACACCACCATACTGACCACTACACCACCGTACTAACCCCTACACCGCCTTACTGACCACTACACCACCATACTAACCACTACACCACCATACTAACCACTACACCACCGTACTAACCACTACACCACCATACTAACACTACACCACCGTACTAACCACTACACCACCATACTAACCACTACACCACCGTACTAACACTACACCACCGTACTAACCACTACACCACCATACTAACACTACACCACCGTACTAACCACTACACCACCTTACTAACCACTACACCACCGTACTAACCACTACACCACCGTACTAACCACTACACCACCGTACTAACCACTACACCACCATACTAACCACTACACCACCATACAGACCAATACACCACCATACTAACACTACACCACCGTACTAACCACTACACCACCATACTAACACTACACCACCGTACTAACCACTACACCACCATACTAACACTACACCACCGTACTAACCACTACACCACCGTACTAACCACTACACCACCGTACTAACCACTACACCACCATACTAACCACTACACCACCATACTAACACTACACCACCGTACTAACCACTACACCACCATACTAACACTACACCACCGTACTAACCACTACACCACCTTACTAACCACTACACCACCGTACTAACCACTACACCACCGTACTAACCACTACACCACCATACTAACCACTACACCACCATACTAACCACTACACCACCATACTAACACTACACCACCGTACTAACCACTACACCACCATACTAACACTACACCACCGTACTAACCACTACACCACCATACTAACACTACACCACCGTACTAACCACTACACCACCGTACTAACCACTACACCACCGTACTAACCACTACACCACCGTACTAACCACTACACCACCATACTAACTCTGGGCTCTGGGGTGGTCAGCTAATCCATTTAGATTTCCAGTTTTGGAAGCTCATGTTCTTTTCTCCATGTGTTTTCCTTTGACTTTCTTCTTCATTATACAAGCAGATAATTGTCCATCTGATCTTCAGAAACATCTGCTGAGAAACTCGTACCTGCTTTCTAACAACACTCTCTAAAGTACGTCCAACAGTCGCTATGAACGTAGACAGATCAGTTAAAGACTTCATATGAACTCACCTCAAACACCTCGTTCCACTTGGGGTTCAGACACTCTTTGATGGTCTTGCTCTGGAAGAGCTGGTTGGCCACATGCAGGACTCCGTACGGGTCCGATTTCCCTTTAATCAGACCGCCCAGAAACTTATCCTTCCCTTCCAGATCCTGAGCCTCGAGAAAGTGAATCCTCAACACGCCCTGAGATAACCAGGACAGAGAGACAGTCTGAGTACACACTTAGTACAGCCTACATAAAGCATACATTCATATCTCATCGCTGAAAAACATATCCTGAAAATTGCAACTTTACGGTAGAGGACAAAAACGTACTTCACTTTCAATGTAAGTCAATGGAACCAGAATTTTTCCCAAGCTATTTTGGAGCACTTCTATTGGTCCATTCATCATAAAATTTTCACACAATGTAAACAACCATTGGCGTGTTCAAATAATGTAGAAAACTCAAAATTGACAAAAATAAAGATACATGTTTTTCATTGGCCAGCGACAACATACATTAATATAATTAAATATTTCTGATCAATTTATTATTCACATCACCTGAACACGACAACTGCTGTTTATATAGTGTTACAATTTCATGATGAACGGACCAATAGAAAAGCTCCAAAGTTACTTGGAATAATATTCTGGTTCCATTGACTTACATTGAAAGTAAAGAGTCAAGTTTTTGGAGACTTGTTTTTCTTTAGACGGTGATGATCATCACCGAGTGTCCACGTTACTAAATACACCTCCTACACTAACTGTCCACTGTATCAGCTCCACAGACCATATCCTCCTGAGACCCAGAAAAAATTAAGTTTGAGAATTTCAGTAATTTCAACATAACTTTTTTTTAAACATTTTAAATTATTTTATATGGAATGCCCTTTATAGTGGACATCAGTACATTGTTTATGACATATTTCTTGTTTTCTGTTCTGCATCAGTCCATAAACCCTTCTACAACATCAGCACCAACTCAATCCTAGAAAATAATGTAAATAAAAAACAAACACTGTTTACCTTTTTTATACCATTTCTACTTTTGTCAGTATAAGAAATATTTTAAATAAACAGGAACAAATAACAAATAATAACCCATTATAAAGATTACTGTTACTTTGATTAAAATAAAAAAAAATCCAGTTTAAAAGTTTCACACTTTCCATGCGCAGTACCCAACTTCTCTTACGGCCCATTTCATTTTAATGTTCTATTTTTAAATGTACAATTATGTAACATTTTCTAATAAATTAGTTATAAATTAAATTATTAATTAATTTTAAAAAGTGTCCACTACAAAGGACATCAAAAAAAAGTATGCTGTTAGGTAGTTAAACATTTGTGCATATCAATAAAAATAGAGAACTAGCTACAATAGTTTTATACCTAAAACATATCGATTATAGGCTTTAGAAACATAACAAATACATATTATTTATTATAAGTAATATTATTTATTTATATTACATTATTAGTTTATATCTCGCTCCCATAAAATATGGTTACTGAGAGGCAGCCATATTTAAAAAGGCGGAGCTTCTGTTGTGAATGACCCCCCCAACACATGACACATCACTGGAAAGACCAGGATGTCCTCTACATGGCACAACAGGTTTTAGCACGGTACCTTATTTAGTTTTTGAAATATCTTTGTCCCCTCCAGAGGACAACAATGAATTACCAGGTCTTACATGGATCCAGGAGTTCATCAGATTCTCTGTATACTTTATTACTCTGTTCTTTAATGATCAGGACCCCCACAGGACCCCCACAGAGCAGATACTATTAGGGAATTGGGTCATTCTCAGCACTGCAGTGACACTGACCTGGAGGTGGTGGTGCGTTAGTGTGTGTTGTGCTGGTGTGAGTGGATCAGACACAGCAGTACTGTGTCAGCTCATGCTCCTCTGTAAACAAAACTCCCACAGCGGGCCGACACCATGTGCTCTGCATGTGGTTCAGCTCTGTTTAGGATCAGCTCTGTAATCTGACCCGACTCAGCTATCATAACAGTGCTGACAGCATGTGCTCGGCACACAGGTCAGAGTCCACCCTCCTTCTGTCCCTCCTGACTCAACAGTGTAACAACTACATACAACTAACCATACACAGACAGACAGACAGACAGACAGACAGACAGACAGACAGATACACAGACAGACAGACAGACAGACAGACAGACAGACAGACAGACAGACAGACAGACAGACAGACAGACAGACAGACAGACAGATAGACAGACAGACAGACAGACAGATACACAGACAGACAGACAGACAGACAGACAGACAGACAGACAGATAGACAGACAGACAGACAGACAGACAGATACACAGACAGACAGACAGACAGACAGACAGATAGATAGACAGACAGACAGACAGACAGACAGACAGACAGACAGATACACAGACAGACAGACAGACAGACAGATACACAGACAGACAGACAGACAGACAGACAGACAGACAGATAGACAGACAGATACACAGACAGACAGACAGACAGACAGATACACAGACAGACAGACAGATAGACAGATAGACAGACAGATAGACAGATACACAGACAGAAAGACAGACAGACAGACAGATAGACAGACAGATAAACAGACAGAAAGACAGACAGATAGACAGACAGACAGACAGACAGACAGATAGACAGACAGACAGATAGACAGACAGATACACAGACAGACAGACAGACAGACAGATACACAGACAGACAGACAGATAGACAGATAGACAGACAGACAGACAGACAGACAGATACACAGACAGACAGACAGACAGACAGATACACAGACAGACAGACAGACAGATAGACAGACAGATAAACAGACAGAAAGACAAACAGACAGACAGACAGACAGACAGACAGACAGACAGACAGACAGATAGATAGATAGATAGATAGATAGATAGATAGATAGATAGATAGATAGATAGATAGATAGATAGATAGATGTCTGAGTGTGTTTACCTTAGGCATAGGGAAGCGGAGTTGTGAGAGCTCCACGTCGCCCACTAGTGGTATAGTGATTCTGTTGGGCAGAACCAGGTAGTTGTAGATGATGTCCTGGATCAGGTTGTCTGAGAAACCACTGCAAACAGAAAACACACACGAATAATCTTCATCAAACACCTGCCGAGAGTTCAGGCTCTGTGCAAATGTCTCCACATTGATTAATCGAGCCAGTCAGTGACAGAGATAACTCAATTCAGCTCAATTCTCATATCTATGCTCCGCCCACTGGTGAGTTCTTTCATGGTCTTTCTTGCGCTGTTGGGCAGAACGATGCAGGTAAAGCTTTAACTCGGCTCAGTGGCCCAAGTGGAAAGAGGTTATGGGGTAGGTCAGTGAAAAAGTGTGTAGACCTACTTGGTAGTCAGTGTAGTCATCACCATACTTACTGCAACACGTCCTGCTATGTATATACATTATATTACCAAAAGTGTTCACTCACTAATCCAAATCAATGATACCGTGATAGGACGCCACCTGTGTAACAACTCCAGTCATGAAGTTTCCTCACTGCTGTACAATGACAGAGCGGGTCAGCGGATGCTGAGGAGCATAGTGCACAGAGGTCACCAACTTTCTACAGAGTCAATCACTACAGACCTCCAAACTTCATGTGGTCTTCAGATCAGCTCAAGAACAGAGCGTAGAGAGCTTCATGGAATGGGTTTTCATGGCTGAGCAGCTGCATCCAAGCCTGACATCACCAAGTGCAATGCAGAGCGTCAGATGCAGTGGTGTAAAGCACCCCGCCACTGGACTCTAGAACAGTGGAGACGTGTTCTCTGAAGTGACCAATCACACTCCCAACTTTTGTGGGAACAGTATGGGCCCCTTCCTGTTCCACCAGAGCTCAAAGCAGCTCCATAAAGACATGGAGGAGACATGGAGGAGAACTTGACTAGCCAAACCAGCCAAACGTTTTAGTACACGACCAGCGTTTGACTGATAGTGTACTAAAACCTTTGACCTGCAGTGTTCTACAACGTTTGAACATTATATATATATATATATATATCATTTAAATCATTTAAACACTATATGGGCCTTTTAAATATTCTGAGTTTACTTAAACGTGCAAAGCAATAGCAGAACACTACACTGACAACAGACGAGCAACCCTCTAACAGCTTTCACCTTAATAGTACGAGCCATTTGTAGCTGGCATGTTTGCCCAGTGAAGATGGCATAACTGGGCTAAAGCATACTGTCATAGAAGCCATGAAAAACACATATGAACCATGTGTGTCATCATGACTTGATGGATTAAAGCAGGTGTCCACTGTATCAGGAACAGGATCTCACTGGATCCCTCAGCTACGTCTTTTGAGCCCAGCCAGAGCTGATTAAACTCAAACAGCGGTGCGCTGATAACGAACTCAAGGTCTTGAGGAGACGGCAGATCAAACGGTTGCCAAGCAGTAATTGGAGGGCTGAGAAAATATGGCAGAGCTCTGGGGTGAGTGTAACGATTAGATTGGCCACAGTACAATGACAGGACCCCCAGAAACAAGGCAGCCTGATAAATATTCATTCCCCGTCCGACCAGGCTGACCTGTGATCAGCACGTCCCCAGCTCTGCCAGTCAGACCCTGTACTGAGAGAATTCAGCTTCTGTACAGTGTAATTACATACGCACAGCTAGTACAGTCACCACTGACCTACAGAGCGAGGCTCTCTGGAGCAGCGGCCTGTAAGCTTGAAGGTACCAAGACCACCAGCACTGCACCGTGAAGAGATGATTCAATACCATCCAGATCTCACTAACGCTCAATCAAATCCTCACAGCAATGTTCAGCATCCGTAACTGACCTCACTAAAACTCAATCAAATCCTCACAGCAATGTTCACCATCAGAACCTGACCTCACTAACCCTCAATCAAATTCTCACAGTAATGTTCACAATCAGTACCTGACCTCACTAACACTCAATCAGATCCTCACAGCAGTGTTCACCATCAGTACCTGGCCTCACTAACACTCAATCAAATCCTCACAGCAATGTTCAACATCAATACCTGACCTCACTAACACTCAATCAAATCCTCACAGCAATGTTCACCATCAGTACCTGACCTCACTAACACTCAATCAGATCCTCACAGCAATGTTCACCAACAGTACCTGACCTCACTAACACTCAATCAAATCCTCACAGCAATATTCACCATCAGTAGCTGACCTCACTAAAACTCAATCAAATCCTCACAGCAATGTTTCAACATCAGTACCTGACCTCACTAACACTCAATCAAATTCTCACAGTAATGTTCACAATCAGTAACTGACCTAACACTCAATCAAATCCTCACAGCAATGTTCAACATCAGAACCTGACCTCACTAACACTCAATCAAATCCTCACAGCAATATTCACCATCAGTACCTGACCTCACTAACACTCAATCAAATCCTCACAGCAATATTCACCAACAGTACCTGACCTCACTAACACTCAATCAGATCCTCACAGCAATGTTCAACATCAGTACCTGACCTCACTAACACTCAATCAAATCCTCACAGCAATGTTCACCATCAGTACCTGACCTCACTAACACTCAATCAAATCCTCACAGCAATATTCACCATCAGTAGCTGACCTCACTAAAACTCAATCAGATCCTCACAGCAATGTTCACCATCAGTACATGACCTCACTAACACTCAATCAAATTCTCACAGTAATGTTCACAATCAGTAACTGACCTAACACTCAATCAAATCCTCACAGCAATGTTCAACATCAGAACCTGACCTCACTAACACTCAATCAAATCCTCACAGCAATATTCACCATCAGTAGCTGGCCTCACTAAAACTCAATCAGATCCTCACAGCAATGTTCACCATCAGTACATGACCTCACTAACACTCAATCAAATTCTCACAGTAATGTTCACAATCAGTAACTGACCTCACCAACACTCAATTAAATTCTCACAGTAATGTTCACCATCAGAACCTGACCTCACTAACACTCAATCAAATCCTCACAGCAATGTTCACCATCAGTACCTGACCTCACTAACACTCAATCAAATCCTCACAGCAATATTCACCAACAGTACCTGACCTCACTAACACTCAATCAAATCCTCACAGCAATGTTCACCATCAGTACCTGACCTCACTAACACTCAATCAAATCCTCACAGCAATGTTCAACATCAGAACCTGACCTCACTAACACTCAATCAGATGGTGATAATAGCAGTAAGCGTGGTTTACACTGACTGGTGGTCTGTATGTGAGATGAAGGGTCTCTGAAACATTAATCAGGTGTAGTATGTGGTGCTGGTTGTTTAATATACGGGTTGTTCGTCTGAGCTGCTCGATTGATTCTCTCTATTTCTCAGTGTCTCTAATCGATGTCTCATGTTTACCTACATGTCAAAGATAAACCCTCTAACTCGTCCCCGAGAGACACGTCCTGTTCATTTTAAACACTAGAAGCTTAGAAATGAGAGAGAGAGCGAGACAGAGAGAGAGAGAGGAAGAGGAAAGAGGAAGAGAAAAGATGAAGACAGAAAAAAGCTAAAGTGAAAGAGAGAAGAGGAAGACAGAACGAAAAACAAAAGCAAGAACAAAAGACAAAGAGAAAGAGAGAAAGAGAAAGAGAGAAAAAGAGAGAGACAGACTGAGAGAAAGAGATAAAGAAAGAGAGAGAGAGAGAGAGAGAGAGACTTAGAAAGAGACAAAAAGAGAGAGAGAGAGGCAGACTGAAAGAAAGAGATAAAGACAGAGATGGAGAGAGAGACAGACTAAGAGAAAGAGATAAAGAGAGAGAGAGGCAGACTGAAAGAAAGAGATAAAGACAGAGAGAGATGGAGAGAGAGAGAGACTGAAAAAAGACATGAAGACAGAGGGAGATGGAGAGAGAGAGACTGAAAAAAGACATAAAGACAGAGAGAGAGAGACAGACTGAGAGAAAGAGACAAAGACAGAGTGACAGACAGAGAGAGAGAGAGAGAGACTGAGAGAAAGAGATAAAGAGAGAGAGAGGCAGACTGAAAGAAAGAGATAAAGACAGAGAGAGATGGAGAGAGAGAGAGACTGAAAAAAGACATAAAGACAGAGAGAGAGAGACAGACTGAGAGAAAGAGACAAAGACAGAGTGACAGACAGAGAGAGAGAGACTGAGAGAAAGAGAGAGAGAGAGAGAGAGGCAGACAGAGAAAATGATAAAGACAGAGAGAGAGAGAGACTGAGAGAAAGAGATAAAGACAGACAGAGAGAGAGAGAAAGAAAGAGAGAGACAGAGAGAGAGATTGAGAGAAAGAGAGAGGGAGAGAGAAAGAGAGAGAGACACAGAGAGAGAGAGAGAGACTGAGAGAAAGAGAGAGAAAGAGAGAGAAAGAGAGAGAGAGACAGAGAGAGAGAGACTGAGATAAAGAGAGAGAAAGAGAGAGAAAGAGAGAGAGAGACACAGAGAGAGAGAGAGACTGAGAGAAAGAGAGAGGGAGAGAGAAAGAGAGACAGAGAGAGAGACTGAGAGAAAGAGAGAGGGAGAGAGAAAGAGAGAGAGAGAGAGAGACTGAGAGAAAGAGAGAGGGAGAGAGAGAGAGAGAGAGACACAGAGAGAGAGAGGGTTTGGGCTCAGTGGTCTCTGCAGTTGTCAGGGGGTCTAAAACTGTCAGCTCTCCTGCTGGAAGCTGAAAGTCGCTGCTAACTGGTCCCTCCTCCCTCCTCCCTCCTCCCTCCTCCCTCCTCCCTTCTCCCTCCTCCCTCCTCCCGTCCACTCAGATCATTTTCACTGCAGTTTCTCTGCGGCTGGCCGACTCACACTGTAATACCACAGACCACCTGCCAAGAGTTTACGGACCCTCTGCGTCCAGTCCGAGTCCTCTCACTGTCAGCTTTACATGCAGTAACTGAACAGTCACCCTGTAAAGGCTCTGTTACTGCACTGTAAACCTGTGTGTTACTCACTCCGTACACTGACTTCAAACACTGTACTTCATATAAACATTAGTGTTTTAACGTGTGAAACAATGTGTGATAATGTACAAATGGGATCACATGTGAAATCAAAGTGTAATCACATGTTAAAAAATGTGATTTCATATTAAAAAATATCACATCTGGAAAAACACAAGTGTTTATGAGGAAAATGTAATCACATGTACAATGAGATGTGTGTTCACATGTTAAGAATGTGTGACGACATGTAAATAACCCTGAGATTACACACAGTGTGCTTTTGTAAAAGTGTGATCACGTAAAATAGAACAGTGTGATTATGTAAAGAAAGTGTGAAAAAGTAAAAAGTGATTACATGTGAAATAGGAAAGTGTGATCATGCAAAGAAAGTAAGTCAATGTAAAAAGTGATCTCATGTAAAATGAAGTGATCACATGTAAAAAGTGTGATCATGTGCAAAATAAAAAAGTGATAATGTAAAAAATATGATCACATGTAAACAAATGTGATAATGTGAATGTAAATAAAAGTGTGATCATATGTAAAATAAGTGTGATAGTGTAACTAAAGGTGTGATCATATGTAAAATAAGTGTGAGAGTGTAACTTAAAATGTGATCACATGTACATTAAGTGTGATAGTGTAAGTAAAAGTGAGATCATATGTAAAATAAGTGTGATAGTGTAACTAAAAGTGTGATCACTTGTAAAATAAGTGTGATAGTGTAACTAAAAGTGTGATCATATGTAAAGTAAGTGTGATAGTGTAACTAAAAGTGTGATCATATGTAAAATAAGTGTGATAGTGTAACTAAAAGTGTGATCACGTAAAATAAGTGTGATAGTGTAACTAAAAGTGTGATCACTTGTAAAATAAATGTGATAGTGTAACTAAAAGTGTGATCATATGTAAAATAAGTGTGAGAGTGTAACTAAAAGTGTGATCGTGAGGTTTTAAGGCATGATGGGTCACATGTTCACCTGTTATTCACATGATGTTTCCTCGTGAACACGTGTGGTTGATCAGTGAGGTGTTAAACGTTGTCACTGGTGATACGGTATCACTCTGATTGTTTTCAGCTGATTTGCATTTCTCCACAATGCACTTCAGCTGCATTCAGGGATTTAGAGTGTTGCTGGGCAACTAGCAAAGCCAGAGCTACAGAACCTTTTCTAAAAGTCCAACAGCGTTCTCTTATCTTAGAGTATAGATCATATATCAGTGATCAGCACTAAATATAAACCTTACCTTCACATGAAGAACCAGAATCTAATTCCATAAAAAATCTGTTCAAAATCCTGAAAACATACCAGAACCAGAGGTTCTGCCTCTATAGAACCTTCTCTAAGAAGTTATATCTCTGAAGAACCCTCTCTAGCATACCTTATATCTAAAAACGTCTCTAAGAGGTTCTGTTTCTAACAAGCCTTCTATAAGTAGTCTTGTCATTGAAGGACCATATACAAGACGTTTTACTTCTGAAGAACATTCTCTAAGACGTTCTGTCCCTAAGGAACCTTCTCTAAGACGTTCTGTTTCTAAATAATGTTGCACAGGACATCTTGTCTCTAAAGAAGCTTCTTTAAGAGGTTCTGTTTCTAACAAGCCTTCTATAAGAAGTATTGTCTTTGAAGAACTTTGTGCAAGACATTTTTACTTCCGGAGAACCTTGCACATGTGGTTATATCTCTAAAGAATCTTCGTTAAGTAGTTCTGTCTCTGGAGAACCTTCTCTAATAAGTTATGTCCCTGAAGAAACTTCTAAAAAGAAGTCCTATCTCTGAAGAACCTCCTCTAAGAAATCCTGTCACTGAACAGCCTTCTATAAGAAGTTGTGTCTTGAAAGAAACTTCTCTAAGATGTTCTGTCTCTAAGGAACCTTTTACAATATGTTTTACTTCTGAAGAGCCTTGTATATAAAGTTCTGTCTCTAAAGAACCTTCTCTAAGCAATTCTGTCACTGAAGAGCCTTTTATAAGAAGTTCTGTCTTTGAAGAGCCTTCTATAAGAAGTTCTATCTCTATAGAACCTTCTCTAAGAAGTTATATCTCTGAAGAACCCTCTCTAGCATACCTTATATCTAAAAACGTCTCTAAGAGGTTCTGTTTCTAACAAGCCTTCTATAAGAAGTCTTGTCATTGAAGAACCATATACAAGACATTTTACTTCTGAAGAACATTCTCTAAGACGTTCTGTCCCTAAGGAACCTTCTCTCAGACGTTCTGTCTCTAAATAATGTTGCACAGGACATCTTGTCTCTACAGAAGCTTCTTTAAGAGGTTCTGTTTCTAACAAGCCTTCTATAAGAAGTATTGTCTTTGAAGAACTTTGTGCAAGACATTTTTACTTCTGAAGAACCTTGCATATGTGGTTATATCTCTAAAGAATCTTCATTAAGTAGTTCTGTCTCTGGAGAACCTTCTCTAATAAGTTATGTCCCTGAAGAAACTTCTAAAAAGAAGTCCTATCTCTGAAGAACCTCCTCTAAGAAATCCTGTCACTGAACAGCCTTCTATAAGAAGTTGTGTCTTGAAAGAAACTTCTCTAAGATGTTCTGTCTCTAAGGAACCTTTTACAATATGTTTTACTTCTGAAGAGCCTTCTATATAAAGTTCTGTCTCTAAAGAACCTTCTCAAAGCAATTCTGTCACTGAAGAGCCTTTTATAAGAAGTTCTGTCTTTGAAGAGCCTTCTATAAGAAGTTCTATCTCTGAAGAACCTTCTCTAAGATGTTCTGTCGCTGAAGGACTTTCTGAAAAGAAGCACAGTCTCTTAAGAACCTTCTATAATGAGTTCTGTCTCTGAACAACCTTCTAAAAGAAGTTGTCTCTAAAGAACCTTCTGTAAGATGTTCTTTCTCCAAAGAGCCTTATAAGAGATATTTTACTTCTGAAGAACCTTGTCTAAGTAGCTCTGTCTCTAAGGAACCTTCTCTAAGAGGTCCTGTCACCGAACAGCCTTCTATAAGAAGTTGTGTCTTGAAAGAAACTTGTCTAAGATGTTCTGTCTCTGAAGAACCTTATATGAGATATTTCACTTCTGAAGAACCTTGTCTAAGTAGCTCTGTCTCTAAGGAACCTTCTCTAAGATGTTCTGTCTCTGAAGAACCTTATATGAGATATTTCACTTCTGAAGAACCTTGTCTAAGTAGCTCTGTCTCTGAAGATCCTTTTATAAGTCCTGTTTTTGAAGAACGTTCTCTATGAAGTCTTGTCTCTGAGGATCTTCTAAAAAAGTGTGGTTTGTATCAGTACCCAGTGGCCTGTTTGTCGCAGTGCACCACAACAGAGACTTCTAACTGAAAACTGATCTGAGGGCAGCTGTTGCTTTATATTATCATCATTAACTGTGTGAAAGTGCACACATGAGCTGACTCAGGATCAGCAGTGGTAGTAAACACCCCTGCTCTTCCTAAGCACCTATAAACTTGAAGAGCCAGAGCAGGAACAGATGCACCAGCAGCTGGACTGCAGAGTTAATCAGGGGCTCATTCGGTTGTTTGTTTGTTTTCGCTGAAGCAACAGCCTCATAACGCAGCTTTCATCCACCAGGGGGCGAGAAGGGATTAGAGATACCAGACGTTAAATTAAAGTAGAAAAAGACCGACCCTGTCTGGGGGTCTGATTCATAAAGATAAGATCATAGAGATGAATAAAAGTGTCTATAATGGTTATACAATCCACACACAGTCATTCTGACAGACTGTAATACACTACAGGAAGCGTAGGGGGAGACAGTCGTTCTAACAGACTGTAATACACTACAGGAAACGTAGGGGGTGACGGTCAGTCTGACAGACTGTAATACACTACAGGAAGCGTAGGGGGTGACGGTCATTCTGACAGACTGTAATACACTACAGGAAGCGTAGGGGGCGATGGTCACTCTGACAGACTGTAATACACTACAGGAGGCGTAGGGGGCGATGGTCACTCTGACAGACTGTAATACACTACGGGAAGCGTAGGGGGCGACGGTCATTCTGACAGACTGTAATACACTACAGGAAGCATAGGGGGCGACGGTCATTCTGACAGACTGTAATACACTACGTGAAGCGTAGGGGGCGACGGTCATTCTGACAGACTGTAATACACTACAGGAAGCGTAGGGGGCGACGGTCGTTCTGACAGACTGTAATACACTACAGGAAGCGTAGGGGGCGACGGTCACTGACAGACTGTAATACACTACAGGAAGCGTAGGGGGCGACGGTCATTCTGACAGACTGTAGTACACTACAGGAGGTGTAGGGGGCGACGGTCATTCTGACAGACTGTAATACACTACAGGAAGCGTAGGGGGCGACGGTCATTCTGACAGACTGTAATACACTACAGGAGGCGTAGGGGGCGACAGTCATTCTGACAGACTGTAATACACTACAGGAGGTGTAGGGGGTGACGGTCGTTCTGACAGACTGTAATACACTACAGGAGGCGTAGGGGGCGACGGTCCTTCTGACAGACTGTAATACACTACAGGAGGCGTAGGGGGCGACAGTCATTCTGACAGACTGTAATACACTACAGGAGGTGTAGGGGGCGACGGTCATTCTGACAGACTGTAATACACTACAGGAGGTGTAGGGGGCGACGGTCATTCTGACAGACTGTAATACACTACAGGAGGTGTAGGGGGCGACGCTATGACAGTGCTATGTATGACAGTAAGACCTGTTTGGCTGCTGTAGAATAAAAAAATGGACTTTAATTTTGCTGCACAACGAAACAAATCCATGCGTAATAAAAACAAACCATATAATCTACAGCCCCTCACTTCACTCCGCAGCCTGATCTGGGAAGCGTGTGCGTGCGGGGAGGGTGGTATAAAAGTGATATATGGTGGGCATCATTAGAGCTGTGCTGCGTGTGCTGCATGTGGGATCTATACATTGCTCGGCAGCGTTTAAGTGGCTGATCTGTCAGCGCGGCTGAGAGCAATAACTGTAAATCTGTAGCTGCGATTTTGCACTAATCCAGCTCTCACTGACTCGCCGCTCTGCCTCAGTTAGAGTGTGTTTGCAGAGTCAGACGGGGCATTAGGGGCTAATGCGTAGTTCATCATGAGGAACGACCAGTCCATGACATATAGACGCACACCAGCACACCACCACCATGTCAGTGTCACTGCAGTGCTGAGAATGATCCACCTCCATCATAGTACCTGCTTTGTGGTGGTCCTGTGGGGGTCCTGATCTTTAAAGAACAGAGTAATAAAGTATACAGAAAAAAAACTACAGTCTGTAAGTGTAGCTCCTGTATGGTCAGTGGAGCTGATAATGGGTGTGTATCAAAACCTAGTCAATCAACCTTTATTTAATCTCGGAAATACTTTGAAAGGTGACCCTCATTTGCAAAGTAGCCGAACAAATAATAATAATAAATAAAATACAAATATGAAAAATATACATTTAATATAGAAAAATGTATAAAAATAAACAAATAAGATACAAATTTAAATCCTAATAGAAAGAAAAACTCATTTAAAACAATCACAATAGAAAAAAAATATAATAATAGAATAAAAAATGAACATAAAATCTGTAAAAATAAACAAATAAGATAAAAAAAATCAATCCTAATAGAAAGAAAAACTCATTTAAAACAGTCACGATAGAAAAAAATCGAATAAAAGAATATAAAATAACTATAAAATATGTAAAAATAAACAAGATAAAAATTTTAATCCTAATAGAAAGTAAAACTCATTTAAAACAATCACGATAGAAAAAAATCGAATAAAATATATAAAATAAACATAAAATACATAAAAATAAATGAATAAGATAAAAATTAAAATCCTAATAGAAAGAAAAACTCATTTAGAACATTCACGATAGAAAAAAATCTAATAAAATATATAAAATAAACATAAAATACATAAAAATAAACGAATAAGACAAAAATTTAAATTCTAATAGAAAAAAAAACTAATTTAAAACAATCACAATAGAAAAAAATCTAATTAAATATATAAAATAAACATAAAATACGTAAAAAATTAACAAATAAGATAAAAAGTAAAATCCTAATAGAAAGAAAAACTCACTTAAAACAATCACAGGCTTTCTGTTGGTGACTAGAAACTGAGCTTCATAGTTTCCTGTAGAGAATTCCAGCTCGCTGGTGCACTGTGAGTGTCTGCAGCACGTGACCGGCATCCAAAACAATATCCTGAGGCTTAAAAATCCGCTAGCATAAATGCTAATGTCTGGAGTATAAAAGTGTAAATGGTGAAGGACTCGTTACAGAGTTGATACGCCAAATTTCTAAAGATGTTCAAAAGACACTTGGAGTGAGTCTCAAATCCTAGTGAGTGTGTAAGTAGGCTGTCTAGGTAGTGAGTGTCTAAGTAGGCTGTCTAGGTAGTGAGTGTGTAAGTAGGCTGTCTAGGTAGTGAGTGTGTAAGTAGGCTGTCTAGGTAGTGAGTGTGTAAGTAGGCTGTCTAGGTAGTGAGTGTGTAAGTAGGCTGTCTAGGTAGTGAGTGTGTAAGTAGGCTGTCTAGGTAGCAGCTGTGTAAGTAGCAGTGTTCTCTCCTCATCTCTCCTCATAAAACAGATTACTGAGACGCTCTAGTTAGAGAGAGACTGCGTCACGGCTTGTTCCCCCCACTGCAGCACGCCACCGGTGGTTTAGCTGGTTGCTAAGTTACCGGCCCGCATCCAAAACAATAGCCCGAGGCTTAAAAATCCGCTAGCATAAATGCTAATGTCTCGAGTATAAAACTGCTAAATGGTGAAGGACTCGTTACAGAGTTGATAATAAAATACTGTTTTGTGTAATTATTTGACCAAAAACACATTAAAACTCCAGAGAGAATCAAAATAACTCACATTTTAAAACCACTTCACTGCTCCTAGATTAGCCTGTGTTGCATCATGGGATTGTCTTAGCGGCTGAGGAAGCGTTCGATGCTTCTTTAAAATCAGGTGTAAATAAGGTTTCTCAGTAGACAGTATGTTTAAGGTATGTAAGAATTGGGACAGTCTACATGTCGGGAGCGCATACTATGACGTAAAATGCTGCCTATGTAGGAGCTCAGTAGGTTTTCAGACTCACCCATTATAACAGTGAGTGTAGATACAAGGAGGTGGTGTTAATGTTATAGTCTGTATATTCACCTCAATGAAAAGTCTTTCTACACAGAGTGAAAGTATAAAACATGCTGAGTAATATAACGTATGAACACCTGCAACCCAAATTTCAGGACTGCAAGCAGCGTAATTACACTGAACTAAAAGCAACAGTAATTAATACAGTACTCTAAGAGCTCATTAGTGTCAGGAGATCCTCTCTGGTTCCTCAGCACTGACTGCCTGCTGTAAACTCAGCACAGCACACGCTGGAGAGCCGTCCATCCACTCAGCACTGCGGAGCTGTTACAGCAGGACCAGCGGCCTCCACTGGGAGCAGTTCTACATACACTGACCAGCTGTACATCTCCCACACTGGACCTCACACAGCTTACGTATCGTCTCTGTCCAATGAAAAACAGGACTTTCCAAAACAGCTACTTTACAGGAGAGAACAAAAACAGTCTTCACTTTCAATGGAAGTCAATGGAACCAGAATTTTTTCCATGCTATTTTGGAGCGTTTCTATTGGTCCATTCATCACGAAATTGTCCCACAGTGTAAACGCCAACTGCTGCATGTAATTTATCCACAAAAATGTAGATACATGTTTTTCATTTTCATATATATGTATATGATATACTGCAATATTGCAAGTAAAGTGATATAATGTGATTTTTCAAATCCTACTATTAAAACACAACACTGTATAAACAGGTCCTTGCGTTCTTGTGCTGCTTGTTAATGTTGGAGTGGAGCTGAAAATGGATTACAACACTGCCATCTAGTGGTCAGAGGTTTAAACACAACACACAAAGATTCACTGTCTGTCAGGAATCTGTGTATAGATACTGTGTTTTTGAGAATCGATACAGTATCACCAAACATATCCTATAAAAATATCCTGATATTTAATATTTTGATACTTCCTCACACCCCTAGTAAGTGGAACTGTAGTTTTTTGTGAACTACTGTACTTTACTGAACTACTGTATATCTATCTATCTATCTATATATATATATATATATATATATATATATATATATATATATATATATATATATATATATATATGTGTGTGTGTGTGTGTGTGTGTGTGTGTGTGTGTGTGTGTGTGTATACATTTTCTACATCCTTCCATGATTCTTTATGTAAACACACTATAGAGAATATTAAACTCAGCCCTGGACGTCATAGATGCTACATGACCGGGTTTGCAGCAGGTATAAATGACGGAGCCCACCAATCAGAGTGCAAAACAATTGACTGATGTTTACAAAGGCATGATGATGTCACAACTTGCACTGTTCCTCTTCCTGCCTGTGTCTGTCTTTGCCCTACGTGTGCTTCTGTTTGTTTTCTTAGTTCTCTCTCCTCTCCACCTGTTTGTCATCCCTCCCCAACCTCTCCTAGTTTGTGGCACCTTCCAGGTGCATCTTGTTCATCTTCTGTAGGCTCCCTGTTGTTGTCTGGCATTTGTGTATCGAGCGTCGTGAACATGTGTCCTGCTTTGTGTCTCATGGGTTTTTCGCTTGTGGATTATTATTTTGGATTTATGTTCTTCTTCTCATTCTGGACTCTCCTGCACTTCCTGTTCTCGCTTGTATCCACCTCCCTCGCCTGATACTTCATCACAGATAACAGGGTATCGGGCGAAGGGTGGCAGCATCTCGAAAACTGCTCTAAATTCATGGGATGTTCTCGTAGTGGACGTGCACCAAGAATGGGCTTCTGGCACACTGAACGCCTCCATGGAGCATAACAGTGATGTTCCTGTTTGGCCTGAGGCCTGTTTTGCTAGATCAAGAAGGCCCTGTATCTCTGTGACCCTGAAGATCCGGTCCTAGCTGGAATAATTGGCTACAGAGTTGAGAAGAAGAATGATGAAAGGCCGGGACGTAGCATTAATTGGCTGAAGAGCTGAGAAAGGTAATGATGAAAGGCGGGAGTGTAACATTAAAGTAAACAAGCAGAAACCATAACATGCTTAAGGTTAGTTGATAGGATGTTTCAACAAAACATAACAATCATGTGGGTCTAATGATGTTCAACCCGTTAATGAAAACTAACAAAATAACTGAAATAAAACGACAATTAAAAGAAAAAACGATAACTAACTGGAACTGTATTATGTGTTTACAAACCTAACTAAAACAAACTAAAATTATAGATAGAATATCCTTCATGTCCATGTTTGTCAATTTATTTATAAGCCTTTTGGACTGATATGAAATCGATTTTATCGATATGTGACTCAACCGTCTTTAAAAAGTTTAGCATTTCACTCAGAGAACCAGAATTTAACTCACCCGGTGCTGCAAGAGTGAATAAACTTTGCTGAGTTGTTATTACACAGTACTATCACTGACCTTTTTGAATTCTGCACCTGAAAATAGCACAAAGTGTAAAAAAATAAAATAAAACTAATACTCAAACTAATGAAAACTAAACTAAAACTAAGCAGTAAATAAAAATAATAACTAATAAAAACTAGCAAACCCAATTTAAAAACAAATTAAAACTAACTGAACTAGAGAAAAACAAGTCACAACCAAATAAAACTAAAACTATTATAACCTTGGTCTGAGACTTTGAGATGTTGGTGGTGTGGTCATTGTATCAGCTGACATCATTTCAAAATGCTGTTTACATTATATGTATTTTTTATGATGAAGGAAAGAAATGACCTAAAATACGTTAAGACGTCTGGTTCCATTGACTTACATTAAAAGTAAAGTATGTACTTCCTAAACTAACCATTGTGGAGACAGAAGGCTTTGTTCCCATGGCATAGTATGTTGATGCTAATGATTATCCAAACAAGGCAGACTTGCAAGAATCTACATGACCAGTCAAAAGTTTGGAGACACCTGACTGAATATATATGTTTATAGTTATAAAGACGTTTAGATCTGAATGTGTTGAGAGACGAGTGTAAATAGTGAAGTTGGAGCCCATGTACACAAATATTACTAAAACAAACATTTGACTGTATTTAAATGTAAAAATGTGAATGTATATTTTTATAAGAGCTATAAAACCCCCAAACCTCTTTATCAGAACAAGATCTCAGCATCTACACTATCTTCTTCAGTCCTGTTAGAGTAGCAGCTCATGTGGCTCCTCATGAAGCTGCTGGTCAGAATGTTCAAAGTATGTAAACCTGCATCAGAGCAAATGAGCTCATTTCTAACTATAACACTGTAAACATTCTTTAAACACAACCAGATGTTTTATTCTGCTCCAGGAATAATTCCATACCGACTATTCTATAGTTCTGATCTCTTCACACTTACTCACTAATATCATTACTATTAAAATAATACAAAAAAGGACAACCTTCACAGGTGTGTTTTGGTTATTAATGTAAACAGTCACTCCAAGTTAAAGTCCAAGATCAGTCCAGAATGACCTTCAGCTCTGACCTTCAACCAGAAAATCACAGCACTACTAAACGTTTCAGTAGTGACATACTGACCAGTAAAAATGTTGGCCAGTATGTTACACGACTGTACACACATAAATCATCATCTCCGCACCGTTCCTCCTCACCCTCTTCACTTCCTACCAATCTAAAAGAAACTTCCTGAGTTCAGTACCAAACTAACCAATCCATGTGGGCCCCGCTTGAGTCAAAGATGGGCTGCCAATAGGGTTCAAAGATTTGTCCATTGGCTCCATATGCCCATGTGCCCACAGTCAAAACGGAAATAATTGTGACCCTGCTGGGACCATAAATGTAACTTAACTGTGGCTTAACACTCCTGTGGCTTAACTGGGCCCATTAACTGGAACCCAGCTGGACCCCCAGCGGTAGCCTAACTGCACTCCACAGGTGTAATCCAAATGGGGGCCACAAACTGACCCAAATGGGACTCACAACTGTAGCCCAACTAGGGCCAAAAGTTATAACCCAACTAGAGTCCAGGCATCACCACTGAGAAAGCCACTGCTAGCCCACATAAAACCCATACAGCTCAGAAAGAACACATATGGGGCCCACATGGACATACTGGCTGGGTAATAACTGAACATTCCATTCTGTCAATACCAGAACAGTCACTACTGAACCACTTGGTAATGTTATGATTGTTATGTTAGTGACAGAACAGAATGTTTAGTCATTAGTTCTATAAATAAATCATTAAGGTATACGGTCATGCCAAGCTAAAGTCCAAGATCACCCCCGAACATGTTTCAGCTCTGACTTCGGATCAGTTCATCAGAACAATGTATCTACACTCACGATCTGTATTATCAGCCCCACTTGCCATACAGGTGCAGTCTGTGGTTCTATGATTACAGACTGTAGCTCATGTGTTCCAGTGCAGCTGATTTGCCTGATAAAGGCTGTGATAATGAATCCTAAGATAATGGGGTTTGGTTAGAGGACCTGTGGGGCTGAATAACAGATCTACTGCTTTAGTGAATCCAACAGGACGGTGAATATTAATAAAGCACGAACAGCTCAGTGGAGCAGAGGAGGAAACCTCATTACTGTAACACAGTATCCATACATACCACTCAGCAAACAGTTGCATGCAAACGTACAATCACGCCGCAGACCACTGACGCTTTGTTGGTTCTATAAGTGAAAATACTAAGAATTCTTATCCTTCTGGGTCGCAAGAGATGCTGGAGTCCATCCCAGCACTTATTGGGTAAAAGACAGAAAACACCCTGGACAGGCCACCAGTTCCCTTTCAAATGCAATAGATTTTGTAAAGGAACCCCAAACAATTCCCTGATAAAACATTACCGGGAACTTAAAACGAAAGAAAAGCATTACAAATGCAATGAAAATAAAGGGGGAGCTAAGTTCTAACCCAACAAGGGCCCAAAGTGATAACCCAACTGGGGCCCAAAGTAACAATTCAACTGGGGTCCAAAGTAATAACCCAACTGGGGCCCAAAGTAACAATTCAACTGGGGTCCAAAGTAATAACCCAACTGGGGCCCAAAGTAACAATTCAACTGGGGCCCAAAGTAATAACCCAACTGGGGCCCAAAGTAACAATTCAACTGGGGCCCATAGTTATAACCCAACTGGGCTCAAAGTAATAACCCAACTGGGGCCCATAGTTATAACCCAACTGGGCTCAAAGTAATAACCCAACTGGGGCCCATAGTTATAACCCAACTGGGCTCAAAGTAATAACCCAACCTGGGCCCATAGTTATAACCCAACTGGGCTCAAAGTAATAACCCAACTGGGGCCCATATTTATAACCTAACTGGGGCCCAAAGTAA
>CM038708.1:6237011-6249511 GCA_021613375.1 Megaleporinus macrocephalus
TATATCTCTCTTCTCTCGCTCCATCTCTTTCTCTCCTGTAAATGGAGGTGTAAATGGAGTGTAAATGGAGTGACTCAGGGTGGGATTAGTGGTGATGGGATCCACGGGTCACCATGTCTACATCAGAAATACGGTCACTCTCCAAAGAAAAACAAATCTCAGTTTATATTAATTTTTGTTTTTCTGCTTCCTTTGAGTCCGACAGCAAATTTTGTGGTTAATGGATGTTTGCAAATGCTCCAAAATAATTAGGAAATAATTCTGGTTCCATTGACTTACATTAACAGCAGCAAAGGTTTTTGTCCTCTCCTGAAAAGTTACTACTTTGGAGATGATTGGTTTTCTTTGGACTGCGACTATATAGACTGTTTATTTACAATTAAACCCAGCAGTGAACCTACAGGGGCCTTCTGAGTGTTTATATTTAATGATGATGATGGAAAATAGTGGACAATTTAAAAATAATAAATTGTCTTTGGGGACTATTTTGTATCACAGCGTCCTGCATGTGTCCTTCCACCATGACTAGACTAGAATACATGCCTCAAAATACATTTCAAACCAAATTTTCTATCACAGAACTTTCACAGAACCACAGAGCAGCCATAACATCTACTGTACTAACTGTCTGTGAGGGAGGTTTAGAGGTGGACGTCTGGTTCCATTCACCACCACTGTAAACAGACCTCTGGCAGTTCTTAAGTAAAAGGATCGGGTTCTGATCAGAAAGCAGGAGTCCTCTCAGTTTTCATCTCAGCAGTAAGGATGATTTATTTCAGCACTGCAGTCCCAGCAGGACGTTCTGTCTGTAAGTCACTCAGAGCAGGAACCGCCTGCATACACAGCACTGAGCGGACTTGTGAAGGTCAGAGGACAAAGACTCACCGGCTTCTTGACGAAGAAGAGGGAGAAAGCACCAACCAGCGGCATCTCACCCAGCAGAGGCTCCAGGACCACCCGCAAGACCCCGTGGAGCTGCATCACACAAGAGGAGCGATAATTACAAACATCATTAAAAGCTCATTAACGTCTCTCTGAGTATGAATCCAGATTTTTTATTAAAACTCTTAATAATTATTATTTTTGGAGCAGCTCTATTTTTTTATGTGACCTTTACCTAATTTTACATTTTTACATTATTTTTTATTTATTATTTTATTTCATTTTGGGCAAAAAAGATTTCATCTAGCTTTCAATCGTAAAGCACTGGAAAACTGAGACTGAAAAAAGACTGAGACGGAAGGCTGAGACTAAAAGAAGACTAAGACTAAATGAAGACTGAGACTGAAGGAAGACTGAGAAGGAAGGCTGAGACTAAAAGGAGACAGAGACTGAAGCAAGACTGAGACTGAAAGTAGGCTGAGACTGAATGAAGACTGAGACTGAATGAAGACAGATTGAAAAAGATTAAGACTGAATGAAGACTGAGACTGAACAAAGGCTGAGACTGGAGAAAGGCTGAGACTGAAAGGAGACAGAGACTGAAGCAAGACTAAGAGTGAATGATGGTTGAGACATAAGAAAGATTGAAATTGAAGGAAGGCTGAGACTGGAGGAAGACTAAGACTAAAGAAAGACTGAGACTGAAGTAAGGCTGAGACTGAAGCAAGACTGAGACTAAATGATGGCTGAGACTGAAGAAAGATTAAGACTGAAGGAAGACTGAGACTGGAGGAACGCTGAGACTTAAGGAAGGCTGAGACTGAAGAAAGACCGAGACTGAAAGAAGACTGAGACTGGAGGAAGGCTAAAACTGAAGAAAGACTGAGACTTAAAGGAGACAAAGACTGAAGCAAAACTGAGACTGAATGATGACTGAGACTAAATGAAGACTGAGACTGAAGGAAGACTGAGACTGATGGAAGGCTATGACTGAAAGAAGACTGAGACTGAATGAAGACTGAGAATAAATGAAGACTGAGGCTGAAGGGGGAGAGGAGAGCTTTCTTGATGAGGAGACAGCTTGTGGAAGAGAGGAGTGGAGATGTTTCTAACAGAGGAGAGGAGAGCTTCCTCGTGGAGGACAGGAGAGCCTCTCTGACGCTGAGACACTAATTTATTCTCACAGCTGAACACGTCCTGACGCTGTGGAGAAGAACGTGTGATGCTTACGGACACAAAGCTGCAGCTGACCACATTTCTGTCCACGTCTGTCCAGACTGAACAAACGCAGACTGAGTTACAGCCTGGACACTCCGAATGACCATTAACTCTTGAAGACCAACACACAAAGCAGCTATTTCTGCCCTCTGATCTACTCCTCTCCTCCGCTACTGTGAGTTCTCTGTCTGGTGTCTCACGTGTTTCTATCAGTAGACAGTCACTTCACTCTCTCTCACTGTTCACTCTGTTAAGATCTTCAACAGTCAGACTGTAGAATTCTATAGAACGTATGAGAATAAAGAGTTAACTGCTAGAATGAATGTGCTGTGTGAGTCGCTGTCAGTGTTCATATGAAAATCAGGAATAATATTTATATTTATAGCTCACGGAAACGAGCAGAGCCATTCTGAACACAATGCAGATTCAACTCGCAGGCTTATCATTTCCATTACTTAGTAAATGATTAGTGTTTTATTTTATTTTATTTTATTTTATTTTATTTTATTTTATTTTACATCCATCTTCCTCTTTATCCCACCATGTGGGGTCACTGGAGCCAATCCCAGCATCATCGGGCAAAGGCGGAGTACACGATGGACAGGTCACCAGTCCATCACATGGCCTGCTGCTGGGTGGGGGATTCTTCAGGAATCTCTACTACCAGTAGCCCACCCATCCCAAATAAAACATTTCAACATGTGGAGTTTGTTGGTAATCTTTAATTACAGTCCTTTTTACTGTAAATGTAACAGAAAACTACAGATTATGTAACACTGTTACACATATTAGGTTACTACACAACCCTGAGGGTGTTAATACACCTAATACAATTATATCACTACTGCAGGACACTAAGACAGAAGAGACCCCTGCTCAGCCCCACTCCTCGCACCTTTGTCTAAAACATACAATGATTTGTGTGTGAACCTGGACGTGTGTGATGTCGAGTCCCTCCTACAGCAGAAGGACATGTCAGTGTTTGGTTACGTGCCCCACTATAAATACACACGCCCACTCTTTATAAATAGGCTGCGTTCAGACGAGGATCATTCCTTCCAGGAAGCGTAAAACAAGCATCCCAACACAGTCACAGTCCTATTTCCTCAACATACATACCTCACAGCCAGATACACACCCAACACCCGTATACTAACCCCACAGCCAGATACTCACCCCACACCCGTATACTAACCCCACAGCCAGATACTCACCCCACACCCGTATACTAACCCTACAGCCAGATACTCACCCCACAGTCATATACTCCCCCAACACCCGTATACTCCCCCAACACCTGTATACTAACCCCACAGCCAGATACTCACCCCACACCCGTATACTAACCCCACAGCCAGATACACACCCAACTGTATACTAACCCCACAGCCAGATACTCACCCCACACCCGTATACTAACCCCACAGCCAGATACACACCCAACACCCGTATACTAACCCCACAGCCAGATACACACCCAACACCCGTATACTAACCCCACAGCCAGATACTCACCCCACACCCCTATACTAACCCCACAGCCAGATACACACCCAACACCCGTATACTAACCCCACAGCCAGATACTCACCCCACACCCGTATACTAACCCCACAGCCAGATACTCACCTCACAGCCAGATACACACCCAACACCCGTATACTAACCCCACAGCCAGATACTCACCCCACACCCGTATACTAACCCCACAGCCAGATACTCACCCCACACCCGTATACTAACCCTACAGCCAGATACTCACCCCACAGTCATATACTCCCCCAACACCCGTATACTCCCCCAACACCTGTATACTAACCCCACAGCCAGATACTCACCCCACACCCGTATACTAACCCCACAGCCAGATACTCACCCCACACCCGTATACTAACCCCACAGCCAGATACTCACCCCACAGTCATATACTCACCCCACAGCCAGATAGTCACCCCACAGTCATATACTCCCCCAACACCCGTATACTCCCCCAACACCTGTATACTAACCCAACACCCGTATACTAACCCCACAGCCAGATACTCACCCCATAGTCATATACTCCCCCAACACCCGTATACTCACCCCACACCCGTATACTAACCCCACAGTCAGATACTCACCCCACACCCGTATACTAACCCCACAGCCAGATACTCACCCAACACCCGTATACTAACCCCACAGCCAGATACACACCCAACACCCGTATACTAACCCCACAGCCAGATACTCACCCAACACCCGTATACTAACCCCACAGCCAGATACACACCCAACACCCGTATACTAACCCCACAGCCAGATACTCACCCCACACCCGTATACTAACCCCACAGCCAGATACTCACCCAACACCCGTATACTAACCCCACAGCCAGATACTCACCCCACACCCGTATACTAACCCCACAGCCAGATACTCACCTCACAGCCAGATACACACCCAACACCCGTATACGTACCCCACAGTCAGATACTCACCCCACACCCGTATACTAACCCCACAGCCAGATAGTCACCCCACAGTCATATGCTCCCCCAACACCCGTATACTCCCCCAACACCTGTATACTAACCCAACACCCGTATACTAACCCCACAGCCAGATACTCACCCCACAGCCAGATACTCACCCCACAGTCATATACTCCCCCAACACCCGTATACTCCCTCAACACCCGTATACTCCCCCAACACCCGTATACTAACCCAACACCCGTATACTAACCCCACAGCCAGATACTCACCCCACAGTCATATACTCCCCCAACACCCGTATACTAACCCAACACCCGTATACTAACCCAACACCCGTATAATAACCCCACAGCCAGATACTCACCCAACACCCGTATATTCACCCCACAGCCAGATACTCACCCAACACCCAAATACTCACCCCACACCCATATACTCACGCCACAGCCAGATACTCACCCCACACCCATATACTCACGCCACGGCCAGATACTCACCCAACACCCGTATACTCACCCAGCAGCCATATACTCACTCAACCACCATATACTGACTTAACAGCCAAATACTCACTCAACACCAACAACACCATGTACTGACTACACAAGCTCTATGTGTTTATGCAGGTAATGTTAACTAGACCACACATAATGAAGTGTTAATGGAGGTTTACTAACGACGAGCAGGTCCTATGTACTAAAAATATTTTTCATTTTCCAGCCTCCCTTCATCCCTTGAGACAGATGTTGTCATTGTGCCTTTGAGACTTTAAGGAGCTCTGCTCTGATTGGGCGTACAGTACAGTGTGGAAGACACATAGTTGTGTGCAGAAATCTCTGGTGAAATAACACATTTTTACTAATTGTATATATATATATATATATATATATATATATATATATATATATATATATATATATATATATATATATATATATATATACAATTAACCCTTTCCAAGCTTCTCCTTGTGGAAACCCAGTATTATTATCAATTCTCATCTAATACTTGCTTTGACTGCTCAGTACTTCATTAAGCTAAATCAAGATTTGCTGCTGAAGGAACTGAATACATTCATACAATGTCTGGGGCGTCCAGGAGAAAACTGGAACCTAACTTTATTCTTCAAACTGGAGCTCAAGATCTGATCTACTTCTCTCACAATAACATATTCATGTTACTTTGTTTTGTATGTCTGATTATTTACATCTGTTCTAATCAGATCTGCTGTTCTTACTGGTGAACATACACTTATTGATCAGATAAAGTAATAAACTAGGAGCTTATTTTCCCAAGACTTTTACAAGTTACTTGTAATATTAAATGTGTAGAAGTGTGTTTACTTATTTACACATAGAAAAATATTAAAATATAAAATTTGAGAAGTTCAGTCTTTGGCAAATGACTGAATGTACAGAAAAGAAAGACGTGCTGATGTACCTGAATACTCTTAATCCCAGCTTTGCAGTAGTATCTCTTTATGTCCACGTCAATCTCAGTATTTGCAACAAAACTGCAGAAAAAAACAACAAATTGAGTGAGTCCACTGAGCACTTGGGTACACTGGAAAACATATCAGATCATAAAGGTCCAACGGAAACAAGACAGTTTAGGATCACCTGATCTGGACGTCCATTATGATCTGCCGTTTGTCGACATTCTCAGTGTAAACTTTGACCCCGTTGACCCTGAGAGGCTGTAACAGAAACATAGACAGAGTGGTTATGTGTGTGTGTGTGAGTGTAAGAGTGTGTGTGTGTTTGGAAACATGCCAAACACAGTGGCATTTTATTGCCCAGTGCGCATTCTGTCTTGGTAGCAGAAACTATTTAGAGTAACCGCCCACCAGACAGCTGCATGTACTGACCACTGCAGCTACAAGGATGTTCCAGCAGCCATACAATTTATTCTATATACCAAACATTCTGTATCTGTTCATGATGATACATTGTATGTCCCCATCAAGTCTATGAGTGTCAGAGATATTTTTTGTTTACTCTATTCAAGAATTAAAACTTTGTTATATATTAAAGTATTCTTTTATGTGACTGTAGCCCAACAAAATTCTGTCTAAATCGACAGTAGCCCAACAAAATTCTGTCTAAATCGACAGTAGCCCAACAAAATTCTGTCTAAATCGACAGTAGCCCAACAAAATTCTGTCTAAATCGACTGTAGCCCAACAAAATTCTGTCTGAACTGACTGTAGCCCAACAAAATTCACTCAAATCGACAGTAGCCCCATAAATCCAGTCTGAACCAACTGTAACCCCATAAAATTCTGTGTGAAACGACTGTAACCCCATAAAATTCTGTGTGAACCAACTGTAGCCCAACAAAATTCTGTCTGAACCGACTGTAACCCAACAAAACTCTGTCTGAACCGACTGTAGCCCAACAAAATTCTGTCTAAATCGACTGTAGCCCAACAAAATTCTGTCTGAACTGACTGTAGCCCAACAAAATTCACTCAAATCGACAGTAGCCCCATAAATCCAGTCTGAACCAACTGTAACCCCATAAAATTCTGTGTGAAACGACTGTAACCCCATAAAATTCTGTGTGAACCAACTGTAGCCCAACAAAATTCTGTCTGAACCGACTGTAGCCCCACAAAACTCTGTCTGAACTGACTGTAGCCCAACAAAACTCTGTCTGAACCGACTGTAACCCAACAGAACTCTGTCTGAACCGACTGTAGCCCAACAGAATTCTGTCTGAACTGACTGTAGCCCAACAAAATTCACTCAAATCGACAGTAGCCCCATAAATCCAGCCTGAACCAACTGTAACCCCATAAAATTCTGTGTGAACCAACTGTAGCCCAACAAAATTCTGTCTGAACGGACTGTAACCCAAAACTCTGTCTGAACCGACTGTAGCCCAACAAAATTCTGTCTGAACCGACTGTAGCCCAACAAAATTCTGTCTGAACCGACTGTAACCCCATAAAATTCTGTGTGAACCGACTGTAGCCCAACAAAATTCTGTCTGAACCGACTGTAGCCCAACAAAATTCTGTCTGAACCGACTGTAACCCAAAACTCTGTCTGAACCGACTGGAGCCCAACAAAATTCTGTCTGAACCCACTGTAGCCCAACAAAACTCTGTCTAAACCAACTGTAACCCAACAAAACTCTGTCTGGTCTGACTGTAGCCCAACAAAACTCTGTCTGAACCGACTGTAACCCAACAGAACTCTGTCTGAACCAACTGTAACCCAACAAAACTCTGTCTGAACCGACTGTAGCCCAACAAAATTCTGTCTGAACCGACTGTAGCCCAACAAAATTCTGTCTGAACCGACTGTAACCCAAAACTCTGTCTGAACCAACTGTAGCCCAACAGAATTCTGTGTGAACCGACTGTAACCCAAAACTCTGTCTGAACCAACTGTAGCCCAACAAAACTCTGTCTGAACCGACTGTAGCCCAACAAAATTCAGTCTAAAACGACTGTAGCCCCATAAAATTCTGTCTGAACCGACTGTAGCCCAACAAAACTCTGTCTGAACCCACTGTAGCCCAACAAAATTTTGTGTGAACCGATTGTAGCCAAACAAAATTCTATCGGAACCAACTGTAGCCCAACAAAATTCAGTCTAAAACGACTGTAGCCCCATAAAACTCTGTCTGAACCGACTGTAACCCAACACAATTCTGTCTGAACCAACTATAACCCTACAAAATTCAGTCTTAAATGACTGTAACCCAACAAAGTTCTGTCCCTGTTCAGCCCAACGTTACCCACCATACCAATAAGTATAAGAACTGGAATCCAAATCCTACCAAACATGAAAATAACACCATGGTTTTGTCAAGTTTGAAAAATAAATTAGGATCAAATTCAGCTTCCATCAATCCTAGCGCAGGCTTCTGCAGGGATAAACTGACCTGGAGTCAGTGTGTATTATTCTCAGCTCTGCAACTGGAGCACTGACCTACATACACTCCTACAGGACCTACCACATCACACACACTGAATCCAGGGATGTATGAAAGTGTATCAACGAAAAACAGGGAAGGTCTGGTGGTGTGTAGGTGCTTCAGGTTACATTACACGCCAGCTTGCTAGACAGGTTTCAGATCAAAGCAGTGTGTGTGTGTGTGTAGCAGCCGACCGCAGTAATGAAAGATGATACGGAGAGACAAACATTTCTGTGGAATCAGCAGCTGATGGGAATCTCCTCTTCCTCCTCTCAGTTTAGCCAGCAGTGACACAGCTGAGGAGAGGCTCGGGTTCACTGATCACTTTAACATCCAACAGACGGCGGCAGCTCACACTGACCAGCGTCTTCAAATAGCCCCTGATGAGATGACCTCACTCCTCCCGTGTCAGAGGATGAGCGTGTTGTACACCAATCGTCCACTATATCAGGTTCTTCTGTCCATGCTGATTACGGCCAAAGCTATAATTTGGTCCTGAAACGAAACACGGTTCTCGCTTGTTTGTTGAGCTCATGAATAATTCCATAAGCTCTGCTCTGATTGGCTGGTTCGCGGCGAGACGCCGCCATGAGGATCACACAGAAGTGCCCTCATACTATATACTAGCTATACTAGTAACGTGGAGCTGCTAGTATGTAACGTTACCTATACCAGCTACTCGCTTTCATCTGGACATCAAACACAAAGTAGATTAAAGGTGTCTCTGTGAAACTTTCAGTTTAAGATGATCTGCTTCAACCAGCACACAGTGATCCACTCACACAGCATGGCTGCTACTTCCAGTCACTGTTGGGGTTGTGGTGCTAATAAAGGTGGAGCTGCTCGTCTCTGTCCGGAGTGAAACGTACAGACTGCAGAGTTAAAGTTGTTCAGGATTCTGTTAAAGATGTTGGAAGTTCAGCAGCTGGTTTTGGGAATTCTCCGTTCTACCTTAAACGGGGCTGTGGTTCCATTCTGGCGTCTGTACGAGCTGCAGTGTTTAAGGTGGAACATTAGATGAAGAATGTGGAGAAGAGGAACTTCAGGCTGGTTTAAAGATCCACATGGAGCTCTGACAGTTGGGTTGTTTGTTTGGAAGGAATGAAAAGTGGCGACGTTCCCTTCACAGCCTGGAACGCTGGATTTCTCCACCACCGTTCTGGTTGCTGGTTGGTGTTGTGGTTGTGTGTAAATGTTCTGGTTGCTGGTTGGTGTTGTGGTTGTGTGTAAATGTTCTGGTTGCTGGTTGGTGTTGTGGTTGTGTGTAAATGTTCTGGTTGCTGGTTGGTGTTGTGGTTGTGTGTAGATGTTCTGGTTGCTGGTTGGTGTTGTGGTTGTGTGTAAATGTTCTGGTTGCTGGTTGGTGTTGTGGTTGTGTGTAAATGTTCTGGTTGCTGGTTGGTGTTGTGGTTGTGTGTAAATGTTCTGGTTGCTGGTTGGTGTTGTGGTTGTGTGTAAATGTTCTGGTTGCTGGTTGGTGTTGTGGTTGTGTGTAAATGTTCTGGTTGCTGGTTGGTGTTGTGGTTGTGTGTAAATGTTCTGGTTGCTGGTTGGTGTTGTGGTTGTGTGTAAATGTTCTGGTTGCTGGTTGGTGTTGTGGTTGTGTGTAAATGTTCTGGTTGCTGGTTGGTGTTGTGGTTGTGTGTAAATGTTCTGGTTGCTGGTTGGTGTTGTGGTTGTGTGTAAATGTTCTGGTTGCTGGTTGGTGTTGTGGTTGTGTGTAGATGTTCTGGTTGCTGGTTGGTGTTGTGGTTGTGTGTAAATGTTCTGGTTGCTGGTTGGTGTTGTGGTTGTGTGTAAATGTTCTGGTTGCTGGTTGGTGTTGTGGTTGTGTGTAAATGTTCTGGTTGCTGGTTGGTGTTGTGGTTGTGTGTAAATGTTCTGGTTGCTGGTTGGTGTTGTGGTTGTGTGTAAATGTTCTGGTTGCTGGTTGGTGTTGTGGTTGTGTGTAAATGTTCTGGTTGCTGGTTGTTGTTGTGGTTGTGTGTAAATGTTGGGGGTGTAAATATTAACCAGTCTGTTACGTAACAGTGTAGGATTCTGAGCTTGGCCTGTTTATCCTCCCTCTTCTATAAAAGCAGGATTTGGATTTGAAGGACAGAGTTTGAGGTTCAGGGTATGTACAGTTCTGAGTACTGAACTCTCTTTACTCGAGTATGCTAATGTAAATACAGATCTACACTGTACAGCTGCGTCACTGCATGTTAAACTGAAAGGAAGAGTAGATTCTTATCAGCTGCTGCTTCCACGGAAACGCTTGCTCCACCGCGTTATCTATCTTAAAGGTAAAACAAACATATAGATTTCATGCATTCGTTTCATTCAGTTTAACAGGAAGAGAAAGAAAGAATGGTTCTGTTTTATTTACTGGTATGAGATTTTATTGGAACGTTTGGGTCACCATGGCATTTTCAAATAACATCAGAAAATGGTTAGCAGTGCATCCAAAATGCTAATTTTACAGGAGTAGGACATTTGAATGGAAATCGTATGTTCTCCCCGTGCTTGAGTGGGTTCCTCCGGGTACCCTGGTTTCCTCCCAAAGTCCAAACATGCATGTTAGGAGTGTGTGTTGGCCATGCGATGGACTGGTGACCTGTCCATGGTGTACCACAACTTCACCCGATGACGCCAATAGTGGCCCCAGGAAGATAATGGATGGAGGGATTATTATTATTATTACTATTACTGGGGATACCTGAGTCTCTATTTAGCAACTACTGCACAGTATACAATAGTGTGAAAGGGGTTGTAGTCACTTGGTGACATTGTTATATATAAAAAGCTATTATTATGTGTGTTTTTATTTACTCAATAAAACACTTTATTATTAAATATTAAACATTATTAATAGAGTAAGTAGAGCTTTTCTATATGTCAGTGTGTTTATTTAACCCTTTCCAAGCTTCTCCTTCTATAAACAACCCAGTATTATTTACAGTTCTCATCTAATACCTGCTTTGACTGCTCAGTACTTCATTAAGCTAAATCAAGATTTGCTGCTGAAGGAACTGAATACATTCATACAGTGTCTGGGGCGTCCAGGAGAAATCTGGAACCTAACTTTGTTCTTCAAACTGGATCTACTTCTTTCACAATCAGATATTCATGTTCATATCTGCTGTTCTTACTAGTGGAAATACACTTATTGATCAGATAAAGACTTTTAAACTATCAACTCAGGTGCCTAAGATTTTTGTATAGTGGTCTATATATATATATATATATATATATATATATACACTAGCGCTCAAAAGTTTGGGATCACAGTGAAATGTTCTTGTTTTCAATGGAGTATCTTCTTCCTCCTTAACACAACAATGGACTGACGGGTCTCTAAAGAAAGTTGTTTCTGGTCATTGTGAGTCGGTCAGCAAGCCATCAACTGCTGATCTTCAGATACTAAACTAACCTAGAATGTTGTTCCCTTTTATACTCACTTATTAGTAGAATGTTTTTCAGCTGTGCATCACAATTGAGCAAGAGTGTCCTAACAACCAATTAGTCCAACAACATCCTTAACTTGGATTGGTGGTCGTACCAGGAGATTTAGACAGAGGACTGAGAATTGCTGATAATAGAACTATATGCAAAATAAGCCTCTATACAAAAATAGACTTTAATACAAACATTTTTATTCTTTAAAAATCATCTGATACACTTACATTAATTAAGAAATGGACAATATTGTTTTTGAATTGCATGAAAATTGCATGAAATTAAATTCTAAAGTGATCCTAAACTTTTGAGTGGTAGTGTATGTACTATATATATGTTACAGGTTGGGGTCAGTGTGTGTGTGTGTGTGTGTGTGTGTGTGTGAGAGTGTACCTTATCTCCCAGATCTATCTTGGTGAAGGTGAAGGTGCTGAGATGAGAGCTGACTCCTTTCACTGCTGGCTCGATGCTCTCCCGAAAGAGCTTCTCCACAAACTGACACACATACGGCCACATCTGCTTCACCGTCTGTACAAACACACACACACACACAC
>CM038708.1:6254511-6312011 GCA_021613375.1 Megaleporinus macrocephalus
GTTATAAACTGACCACCCTCCTACATCACACACAGTTACAAACTGACCACTCTCCTACATCACACACTGTTACAAACTGACCACCCTCCTACATCACACACTATTACAAACTGACCACCCTCCCACAAGTTAATATTTACTAACTGAACACTTTCCTACACTGTAAATATTTACTAACTGAACACTTTCCTGCACTGTAAACATTTACTAACTGAAAACTCTCCTGCACTGTAAACATTTACTAACTGAACACTTTCATGCACTGTAAACATTTACTAACTGAATACTTTCCTGCACTGTACATATTTACTAACTGAACACTTTCCTGCACTGTAAATATTTACAAACTGAACACTTTCCTGCACTGTAAATATTTACTAACTGAACACTTTCCTGCACTGTAAATATTTACTAACTGAACACTTTCCTACACTGTAAATATTTACTAACTGAACACTTTCCTGCACTGTAAATATTTACTAACTGAATACTTTCCTACACTGTAAATATTTACTAACTGAACACTTTCCTACACTGTAAATATTTACTAACTGAACACTTTCCTGCACTGTAAATATTTACTAACTGAACACTTTCCTGCACTGTAAACATTTACTAACTGAACACTTTCCTGCACTGTAAATATTTACTAACTGAATACTTTCCTACACTGTAAATATTTACTAACTGAACACTTTCCTACACTGTAAACATTTACTAACTGAACACTTCCTGCACTGTAAACATTTACTAACTGAACACTTTCCTGCACTGTAAATATTTACTAACTGAATACTTTCCTACACTGTAAATATTTACTAACTGAACACTTTTCTGCACTGTAAATATTTACTAACTGAACACTTTCCTGCACTGTAAACATTTACTAAGTGAACACTTTCCTGCACTGTAAATATTTACTAACTGAATACTTTCCTGCACTGTAAATATTTACTAACTGAACACTTTCCTGCACTGTAAATATTTTACTAACTGAACACTTTCCTGCACTGTAAACATTTACTAACTGAACACTTTCCTGCACTGTAAATATTTACTAACTGAACACTTTCCTACACTGTAAATATTTACTAAATGAACACTTTCCTGCACTGTAAATATTTACTAACTGAACACTTTCCTGCACTGTAAACATTTACTAACTGAACACTTTCCTACACTGTAAATATTTACTAACTGAACACTTTCCTGCACTGTAAACATTTACTAACTGAACACTTTCCTACACTGTAAATATTTACTAACTGAATACTTTCCTACACTGTAAATATTTACTAACTGAACACTTTCCTGCACTGTAAATATTTACAAACTGAACACTTTCCTGCACTGTAAATATTTACTAACTGAACACTTTCCTGCACTGTAAATATTTACTAACTGAACACTTTCCTACACTGTAAATATTTACTAACTGAACACTTTCCTGCACTGTAAATATTTACTAACTGAATACTTTCCTACACTGTAAATATTTACTAACTGAACACTTTCCTACACTGTAAATATTTACTAACTGAACACTTTCCTGCACTGTAAATATTTACTAACTGAACACTTTCCTGCACTGTAAACATTTACTAACTGAACACTTTCCTGCACTGTAAATATTTACTAACTGAACACTTTCCTACACTGTAAACATTTACTAACTGAACACTTCCTGCACTGTAAACATTTACTAACTGAACACTTTCCTGCACTGTAAATATTTACTAACTGAATACTTTCCTACACTGTAAATATTTACTAACTGAACACTTTTCTGCACTGTAAATATTTACTAACTGAACACTTTCCTGCACTGTAAACATTTACTAAGTGAACACTTTCCTGCACTGTAAATATTTACTAACTGAATACTTTCCTGCACTGTAAATATTTACTAACTGAACACTTTCCTGCACTGTAAATATTTACTAACTGAACACTTTCCTACACTGTAAACATTTACTAACTGAACACTTTCCTACACTGTAAATATTTACTAACTGAATACTTTCCTACACTGTAAATATTTACTAACTGAACACTTTCCTGCACTGTAAATATTTACTAACTGAACACTTTCCTACACTGTAAATATTTACTAACTGAACACTTTCCTGCACTGTAAATATTTACTAACTGAACACTTTCCTACACTGTAAATATTTACTAACTGAACACTTTCCTGCACTGTAAATATTTACTAACTGAATACTTTCCTACACTGTAAATATTTACTAACTGAACACTTTCCTACACTGTAAATATTTTCTAACTGAACACTTTCCTGCACTGTAAATATTTACTAACTGAACACTTTCCTGCACTGTAAACATTTACTAACTGAACACTTCCTGCACTGTAAACATTTACTAACTGAACACTTTCCTGCACTGTAAATATTTACTAACTGAATACTTTCCTACACTGTAAATATTTACTAACTGAACACTTTTCTGCACTGTAAATATTTACTAACTGAACACTTTCCTGCACTGTAAACATTTACTAAGTGAACACTTTCCTGCACTGTAAATATTTACTAACTGAACACTTTCCTGCACTGTAAATATTTACTAACTGAACACTTTCCTGCACTGTAAATATTTACTAACTGAACACTTTCCTGCACTGTAAATATTTACTAACTGAACACTTTCCTGCACTGTAAATATTTACTAACTGAACACTTTCCTACATTACAGATATTTAGGAACTGAAGACGGTGCTGGGTTGTGAATGTGTATAAGCTGAACACAATCTCGTAGCTCAAGAAGTAGCAAGAGCAAAGATTGCTTAGACTGCGTTACCATGGCAGCAGAGTGGGAGGGGCCGATGGAGATGATGGATCACCAATACACATTGAGTGTGTAGATATACACACTTACACTCACACACACACACACACACGCACACACACACACTCTGTCCTGTCACTTGGTGCTCTAACACAGAGCTGAGCTGACAGCAGCCTCATCCTACCACAGCAACACAACCAGAGAGGCTTCAAACAGCACGTCCTACATTCTTCTCCTCTTCTTCTCTAATCCACTCATACGTCCTCATATCTCAGCATTAGGTTTGTGTGGTTTATTCATCAAAAGAGTCATAATTCATATTTTCCATACAGCATGTTCCAAACCCTCCTCATCCTGAACAAACCACACAACAATTTAGCTCCACCCATTCAGTCTACAGCAGTTTAGCTCCACCCATTCAGTCGACGGCAGTTTAGCTCCACTCATTCAGTCTACAGCAGTTTAGCTCCACCCATTCAGTCTACAACAGTTTAGCTCCACCCATTCAGTCGACGGCAGTTTAGCTCCACTCATTCAGTCTACAGCAGTTTAGCTCCACCCATTCAGTCTACAGCAGTTTAGCTCCACCCATTCAGTCTACAGCAGTTTAGCTCCGCCCATTCAGTCTACAACAGTTTAGCTCCACCCATTCAGTCTACAGCAGTTTAGCTCCACTCATTCAGTCTACAGCAGTTTAGCTCCACCCATTCAGTCGACGGCAGTTTAGCTCCATCCATTCAGTCTACAACAGTTTAGCTCCACCCATTCAGTCTACAGCAGTTTAGCTCCATCCATTCAGTCTACAGCAGTTTAGCTCCACCCATTCAGTCTACAACAGTTTAGCTCCACCCATTCAGTCTACAGCAGTTTAGCTCCACTCATTCAGTCTACAGCAGTTTAGCTCCACCCATTCAGTCGACGGCAGTTTAGCTCCACTCATTCAGTCTACAGCAGTTTAGCTCCATCAATTCAGTCTGCAGCAGTTTAGCTCCACCCATTCAGTCTACAGCAGTTTAGCTCCACTCATTCAGTCTACAGCAGTTTAGCTCCACTCATTTAGTCGACAGCAGTTTAGCTCCATCCATTCAGTCTACAGCAGTTTAGCTCCATCCATTCAGTCTACAGCAGTTTAGCTCCACTCATTCAGTCTACAGCAGTTTAGCTCCGTCCATTCAGTCTACAGCAGTTTAACTCCATGAATTCAGTCTACAGCAGTTTAGCTTTATCCATTCAGTCTACAGCAGTTTAGCTCCACTCATTCAGTCTACAGCAGTTTAGCTCCATCAATTCAGTCTACAGCAGTTTAGCTCCATCCATTCAGTCTACAGCAGTTTAGCTCCACCCATTCAGTCTACAGCAATTTAGCTCCACCCATTCAGTCTACAACAGTTTAGCTCCACCCATTCAGTCTACAGCAGTTTAGCTCCACTCATTTAGTCTACAGCAGTTTGGCTCCACCCATTCAGTCGACGGCAGTTTAGCTCCACTCATTCAGTCTACAGCAGTTTAGCTCCATTCATTCAGTCGACAGCAGTTTAGCTCCACTCATTCAGTCTACAGCAGTTTAGCTCCACTCATTCAATCTACAGCAGTTTAGCTCCACCCATTCAGTCTACAGCAGTTTAGCTCCATCAATTCAGTCTGCAGCAGTTTAGCTCCACCCATTCAGTCTACAGCAGTTTAGCTCCACTCATTCAGTCTACAGCAGTTTAGCTCCACTCATTTAGTCGACAGCAGTTTAGCTCCATTCATTCAGTCGACAGCAGTTTAGCTCCACTCATTCAGTCTACAGCAGTTTAGCTCCACTCATTCAATCTACAGCAGTTTAGCTCCACTCATTCAGTCTACAGCAGTTTAGCTCCATCAATTCAGTCTGCAGCAGTTTAGCTCCACCCATTCAGTCTACAGCAGTTTAGCTCCACTCATTCAGTCTACAGCAGTTTAGCTCCACTCATTTAGTCGACAGCAGTTTAGCTCCATCCATTCAGTCTACAGCAGTTTAGCTCCGTCCATTCAGTCTACAGCAGTTTAGCTCCACTCATTCAGTCTACAGCAGTTTAGCTCCGTCCATTCAGTCTACAGCAGTTTAACTCCATCAATTCAGTCTATAGCAGTTTAGCTTTATCCATTCAGTCTACAGCAGTTTAGCTCCACTCATTCAGTCTACAGCAGTTTAGCTCCATCAATTCAGTCTACAGCAGTTTAGCTCCATCCATTCAGTCTACAGCAGTTTAGCTCCACCCATTCAGTCTACAGCAATTTAGCTCCACCCATTCAGTCTACAACAGTTTAGCTCCACCCATTCAGTCTACAGCAGTTTAGCTCCACTCATTCAGTCTACAGCAGTTTAGCTCCACCCATTCAGTCGACGGCAGTTTAGCTCCACTCATTCAGTCTACAGCAGTTTAGCTCCATTCATTCAGTCGACAGCAGTTTAGCTCCACTCATTCAGTCTACAGCAGTTTAGCTCCACTCATTCAATCTACAGCAGTTTAGCTCCACCCATTCAGTCTACAGCAGTTTAGCTCCATCAATTCAGTCTGCAGCAGTTTAGCTCCACCCATTCAGTCTACAGCAGTTTAGCTCCACTCATTCAGTCTACAGCAGTTTAGCTCCACTCATTTAGTCGACAGCAGTTTAGCTCCATCCATTCAGTCTACAGCAGTTTAGCTCCATCCATTCAGTCTACAGCAGTTTAGCTCCGTCCATTCAGTCTACAGCAGTTTAACTCCATCCATTCAGTCTACAGCAGTTTAGCTCCATCCATTCAGTCTACAGCAGTTTAGCTCCGTCCATTCAGTCTACAGCAGTTTAGCTCCACTCATTCAGTCTACAGCAGTTTAGCTCCGTCCATTCAGTCTACAGCAGTTTAACTCCATCAATTCAGTCTACAGCAGTTTAGCTTTATCCATTCAGTCTACAGCAGTTTAGCTCCACTCATTCAGTCTACAGCAGTTTAGCTCCATCAATTCAGTCTACAGCAGTTTAGCTCCGTCCATTCAGTCTACGGCAGTTTAGCTCCACCCATTCAGTCTACAGCAGTTTAGCTCCACTCATTCAGTCTACAGCAGTTTAACTCCATCCATTCAGTCTACAGCAGTTTAACTCCATCCATTCAGTCTACAGCAGTTTAGCTCCATCCATTCAGTCTACAGCAGTTTAGCTCCACTCATTCAGTCTACAGCAGTTTAGCTCCGTCCATTCAGTCTACAGCAGTTTAACTCCATCAATTCAGTCTGCAGCAGTTTAGCTCCACCCATTCAGTCTACAGCAGTTTAGCTCCACTCATTCAGTCTACAGCAGTTTAGCTCCACTCATTTAGTCGACAGCAGTTTAGCTCCATTCATTCAGTCGACAGCAGTTTAGCTCCACTCATTCAGTCTACAGCAGTTTAGCTCCACTCATTCAATCTACAGCAGTTTAGCTCCACTCATTCAGTCTACAGCAGTTTAGCTCCATCAATTCAGTCTGCAGCAGTTTAGCTCCACCCATTCAGTCTACAGCAGTTTAGCTCCACTCATTCAGTCTACAGCAGTTTAGCTCCACTCATTTAGTCGACAGCAGTTTAGCTTTATCCATTCAGTCTACAGCAGTTTAGCTCCACTCATTCAGTCTACAGCAGTTTAGCTCCATCAATTCAGTCTACAGCAGTTTAGCTCCGTCCATTCAGTCTACAGCAGTTTAGCTCCACCCATTCAGTCTACAGCAGTTTAGCTCCACTCATTCAGTCTGCAGCAGTTTAACTCCATCCATTCAGTCTACAGCAGTTTAACTCCATCCATTCAGTCTACAGCAGTTTAGCTCCATCCATGTTGTGTTGTTTCCGACTGTCAGAAAGAAATAACTCACTGCAACAATTAGAGCTAAATCTGATATAATCTAATAAATCTGATCTAATCTAATAAATCTGATCTAATCTAATAAATCTGATATAATAAGGAGCTGCAACAGATCAACTTATCACCACTGATCACACAGCATATCGTCACTGTACAATGAAAACCAGACGATAAATAAAGGAGTGTGTCTGTGGAGAGAGGTTGTGGATCTGCTCTGAGTGAGTACAGGCAGTTTGGAGGCTGTAGGTTAAATGAAACCATGATGTTGGGTGTGATGGAAAATGTGGAAAAATAGGGGAAAAAGAGGGATTTAAAAAAATAAACAGATGAGTGCGGGTCAAACCAGTAATGAATTTGTGGTCAGTGTGTGTGAAACGGTGTCTGTGGGTGGAGCAGAAGTCCAGTAGATTGGCGTTCCCTTTTCCATCCTATTCATTCTCTATGGGAAAAAAATCCAGAATAAATCTGTTGTTGTCCGGAATCCGTGCATCCGATCAAAAAGCTGTACACAAAACCGAATCACACAATCAGACCGGACACTCTGGAGCTGGAAGGGAGTTGATATTTTGAAAACTGGGACGAGACAAAAATGGACAAGTGACAAACACAGAGTTGTTTACTTCTTCAGGAGTCACAGACTTCACTGACTTCCTGTTACAACGTAGACCAGATCAGACTTAAACTTCAAATCAGCTGAGAAAAAATCATCTACTGCATTGAGGATCAATGATCAAGGACCATGCTGCCGGTCCTGATTGCTGCTTTTGCTTTATTTAGTTTGATGAAACCAATGGAGATGATGGTCCAAGGTCAACATCAAGCACTCGTTTTTTGACCTTTGATCCCGATTTGAGGTCATCTTGTCAACTGAGGTCAACTGGAAAACTGACCCCTCTATTGTTCGCGCCCCATGGAGACTAATAGGAGGGAAAAGGCAGTGGCTGTTTCAGGTGACCATGGCAACAGTGTTTCTATGGCGGCAGTAGATATGGGAGATGAATGGGTTTTACTGTTTATGTATTTGTTCTGATTTGTATGAATGTAACCTAGAGGACCAACGCTCGCCGTCCTCACTACAGAGCCGTCAGACAGGAATGTACTGGAACCTGATCAGGGCTGTGATTGAATTTGGAGATCTGACCGTCCGTCAATCTGCTTAATCTTCTCATCATCATCAGGTCTGAGGCAGCTAAGCTGGGATCAGCGCTGGACCTAAACGACTTTTAACCTTCTTGTCATTGTGTGGTGATCAAAGTACTTACGAAGTGAAGGCTTTACATTAAAGAATAACTTAAATTTAAATCAACTTAAACCATTGTGTGAAACAGTGTGTGTTTCTGTGTTGTTTGTGTGTTGGCTTCTTTAGTAATACCAACAACGTTGTGAATTCCAGCAACAATTTAAAGAGTTATTGGGTCTGTAAAGAAAATCAAATATGTTTTAGACTAAAAACGTTTGTTCAAACTATCATAAAAAAGAATCTCAGATGCCTGACAGTGTATTTATAGCCAATTTATGTAAAAAAGTATGTAAAAAAATGTAAACAAAGTAATTCAGAGAGATTTAAGGAGTCCCGTCTCTCCGAATGGCTGGTTTTTGGATTTAAGTTGCCGAAAAGAGACAAAAATCACATCATATTAGCTCATTTTTGCATCATTTAGGCTCTTACGCTTTATAAATGGTTTTATTGGTACGTATAATTATAAAAGGGGCCTAAATGATGCAAAAATGAGCTAATATGATGTGATTTTTGGCTCTTTTTAACAAGTTAAATAAAAAAAAACAAGCCATTCAGAGAGACATGGCTCATCCAGCTTCTCTAAAACACAACATTTTAAATTAAACCTCTATGAATGACAGTTTTATAGATACCTTATTACAGGAGGTGGCTATAAATACACTGTCGGGCGTCTCAGATGCTGTTTATGATAGTTTGAACAAAAGTTTTTGCTCTAAAACATACTTTACAGACAGAGTAACTCTTTAAAAAACACAATAATTTAAGTTGATTGAAATTTAAGTTACACTTTAATGTAAAACCTTCACTTTATAAGTGCTGTGATGACCAGGTTACCACCACAAGTCTCATACAGCATCCATCCCTCTTCCCACACTGGGGCTGTGTCTCAAACCCCTCCCTGCTCCCTTCATAGTGCACTAAGTAGGAGTTTAAATACTGACTCCTGCAGCCCAGCAGTACATAGTATAGCTAATAATAGTAATTTGGGATTCAGACACATCCACACTCCATACATAGTGCACAGTTTATTTATAGAAGCTAAAATTACACTGTGCACTATGTAGGGATACGGAGGCGTTTGGGACTCATCCTGGGTTTCATGCTACTTCTGACTGAAACAGGGACATGTGAAGCGTGTAAGACGTTTGAGTGATGTTCTATAGACTTTGATATAGTCAATCATATTGTAAGCACCTCAATCCAAGCCTGTGATATTAATAATGGAGCCGTTTAGCTGGTTAGTCTGTTCTAGAAAAGAAAATTAAGAGTCCAGTGGTGCGTACATCAATTATTTTACAATAGCTTAGAATGCGGCTTTAATCAGATTTAAGAACCAGAACTATCTCTTTTATAAACTGTGTTTCATTGGCTGTGTACTTGTACGTTGTCAACAGTGTCTGAATGCTGGGTGTTGTAAGGCTACATAGGCCCCAAAGAAGAGGTATTATTACGTTTACAGTGGAACCAGACGTCCACCTATAAAAGCTCTCTCATAGTAAACGGTTACGAATACACTGTGTGATGTCGGCGACGCTGTTTGTGATGAAGATTTAGACAGACAGACAGACAGACAGACAGACAGACAGACAGACAGACAGACAGACAGACAGACAGACAGACAGACAGACAGACAGACAGACAGACAGACAGACAGACAGACAGACAGACAGACAGACAGACAGACAGACAGACAGACAGACAGACAGACAGACAGACAGACAGACAGACAGACAGACAGACAGACAGACAGACAGACAGACACTTTATTGATCCCGAAGGAAATTTAGCGATTTGGCCTAAAATGACTTTAATCAGTCCATCCATTCATGGTGGAGGGTTCTAAGGTTGTTCTAAGGCAAAATAGTCCCAAGAAAAGCTGTTGTTTCAGATTTTCTACAATGTTGCCATCAATACTCAATATAAACTCTCAGAGAACCTGTGTGGGTTCATTACTGGTTTCAATAGAAAACACAACTGTCTATATATGTGTGATGTAGAACAAGGAAAGCCCTGGTTCCCAACACCACCACTGTAAACACCATCACCACCACTGTAAACACCATCACCACCACTGTAAACACCATCACCACCACTGTAAACACCATCACCATCACTGTAAACACTATCACCACTACTGTAAATACCATCACCACCACTGTAAACACCATCACCACTACTGTAAACACCATCACCACCACTGTAAACACCACCACCACCACCACTGTAAACACCACCACCACCACCACTGTAAACACCATCACCACCACTGTAAACACCACCACCACCACTGTAAACACCATCACCACCACTGTAAACACCATCACCACCACTGTAAACACCATCACCACTACTGTAAACACCATCACCACCACTGTAAACACCATCATCACCACTGTAAACACCATCACCACCACTGTAAACATCACCACCACCACCACTGTAAACACCATCACCACCACTGTAAACACCACCACCACCACTGTAAACACCATCACCACCACTGTAAACACCACCACCACCACTGTAAACACTATCACCACCACTGCAAACAACATCACCACCACCACTCTAAACATCATCACCACCACTCTAAACATCATCACCACCACTGTAAACATCATCACCACCACCACTGTAAACACCATCACCACCACCTCAGTAAACACTATCACCACCACCACTGTAAACATCATCACCACCACCACGGTAAACACTATCACCACCACTGTAAACACCACCACCACTGTAAACACTATCACCACCACCACTGTAAACATCATCACCACCACCACTGTAAACATCATCACCACCACCACTGTAAACACCATCACCACCACCTCAGTAAACACCACCACCACCACTGTAAATATCACCACCACCACTGTAAACATCACCACCACCACCACTGTAAACACCATCACCACCACTGTAAATATCACCACCACCACTGTAAACATCACCACCACCACCACTGTAAACATCACCACCACCACCACTGTAAACACCACCACTGTAAACACCATCACCACCACTGTAAACACCATCACCACCACTGTAAACACTATCACCACCACTGTAAACACCATCACCACCACTGTAAACACTATCACCACCACTGTAAACACCATCACCACCACTGTAAACATCATCACCACCATCACTGTAAATAACATCATTAATAAATTAATAGGTTTAATTCTACATTGAACACATCTAAACAACTTTGTCTACATATTAACTATTAAACTACATAGAAATGTTGATACAAGTTCACTCACAACCTCAGGACTAAGAAATCACACCACAAGCCTGTGTCTTGTGCAACGGTGTTGTAACAACACTGTCCACGAAAAAAACCCACAACCTGTCACATCATCTCGGTTGCCATCATCACCACCACTGCAAAGAAACCAGAGCTTCTCTGAACCATTAGAACAATTCAGTGTCTATAATAACTGTGTAGTTACACATGAACAACAATATAACTACTATTGATGTAGCCACTGTTACAGGAGGATTACAGCAGTACAGTTTATGTAATTAAACACAAAATATCCATTTCTTTACTGCCTCATGTAATTACTGAAAGGTATCATGATAGGTGCAACGGCATATCGTCACTGCCCAAAGAAAAGCATGCATCTCTACTTTTCGTTTGAACCGCTGTTTACACTGGGCTGAAACTTCATGACGAACGGACCAATAGAAATGCTCCAAAATAGCCTGGGAATAATTCTGGTTCCATTGACTTACACTAGAAGTGAAGACAGTTTTTGGTCTCTCCTGTAAAGTTGCTGGTTTTGCTTTGGACAGCGATGACATTGGTTAGGAAAGCTGGCCTTTAGAGTGTATATACTGTCTTAATGCATGTTATTAAATATTTCCTGTTGATGCTGTTCCAGTGTAGTTACAAATGCGGTAACATTCATGTTTAGGGCTGCAGCTATCGATTATTTTAACAATCGAGTATTCTGTCGATTATTTTAACAATCGAGTATTCTATCGATTATTTTAACAATCGAGTATTCTATCGATTATTTTAACAATCGAGTATTCTGTCGATTATTTTAACAATCGAGTATTCTATCGAGTATTTTAACAATCGAGTATTCTATCGATTATTTTAACAATCGAGTATTCTATCGAGTATTTTAACAATCGAGTATTCTATCGATTATTTTAACAATCGAGTATTCTACCGATTATTTTAACAATCGAGTATTCTATCGATTATTTTAACAATCGAGTATTCTACCGATTATTTTAACAATCGAGTATTCTACCGATTATTTTAACAATCGAGTATTCTCGAGTATTTTAACAATCGAGTATTCTATCGATTATTTTAACAATCGAGTATTCTATCGATTATTTTAACAATCGAGTATTCTCGAGTATTTTAACAATCGAGTATTCTCGAGTATTTTAACAATCGAGTATTCTACCGATTATTTTAACAATCGAGTATTCTACCGATTATTTTAACAATCGAGTATTCTATCGATTATTTTAACAATCGAGTATTCTACCGATTATTTTAACAATCGAGTATTCTACCGATTATTTTAACAATCGAGTATTCTATCGATTATTTTAACAATCGAGTATTCTCGAGTATTTTAACAATCGAGTATTCTATCGATTATTTTAACAATCGAGTATTCTATCGATTATTTTAACAATCGAGTATTCTCGAGTATTTACGGAAAGAACCCTAACTTGCTTTCTTAATTAGCCATTACATATAACCATAACTAACATACACGCTTTACTAGCCTTCATCTCAACCGTCATCGCCATCACAGTGAGTGAAGCTTAATGTTATGGTTACTGTGTGTCGCTGCGCTCTGTGGAGTGGACGTGTAGACTGACTGTTTCTGCTCAGTCTCTTCTGTTAGTCTCTCCTTACTCTCTCTCTCTTTCTCTATTTTACAATCCACGCCATCCAATCACGTCTTCTTCGTGTCACCTGGCAACACCGTAACCACGTGCTGTACAAAAGTAAAAGTCATCCGCGAGAAACGGTGCGCTGTATATGGTTGTATGGACTAAACGAATCTTCGAAGCTATAAGACCACGATGCCCCTGAATTAGGCAGTGAAATTCCCTTTAGAACAAGATCCAAGAAGCCTTCGTTCCTCAGAATGAACAGACCAACTTGCACAGGGGAAGGTTGTAGGTTTGCATCTCATGTGACGGTGTGGTAACAACGCTGCCCTGTGCCACAGCCTCCTGTGAGTCAGCAGACGGGATGAGTTAGCAGTCTGAGCTCCTCCGGCTCCTCTCAGAGACGCCTGACAGTTCATCTTCCTCATGAAAACCACTCAATCTTACGGAGAAGCTTTCAGATCAGATCCTCCTCTAAAGCGCACACCACACTCTGAGCTCCCCGGCCGCAGAGCGGGGCTAGAGGAGCGATCCAGGGCTCTCTAAAGAGATCCTTCGCTGCAGATGGATGGGCTGGAGCTCAGGCTCACTGGTGCTGTGAATTATAGTACAAGCTGATAAATCACTGGCGCCTGCAGGATGCACTGCGAGAAGGCCGCGAGAGAACAGAGCCCATGAATTCATCAGACTGAAACCCAGACTCTCTGCTAATACACCTCTGTTGGTAAACACCTCCAGATCAATGACGTGCTGACTGTTTGATTCTTAACTTCCAGGCTGTTTTCCTAGATTTCCTTTGCTGGCCAGTAAATCACATCCCTTCTAGGTTCAATTAGATGTACTGGAGCAGAAAAGCTTCACAATACTTTGCCAGGAGCTCGCTGGACTCGGATTAGGAGCCACTGCTGTAGGACATCATATCTGACTTGTGAACCCCGAGACAACCTGGAACAAACCAGGCTCTGGGAATCCACAATAATACAAACAACACACACGTCTCAGCTCTATCAAGACATCTTATAACACTTCAGAACTAGACCACCCTTATAAGCGGTGTATGAATGGTTCTAATGGTATTAATGGTTATTCTGAAGCGGTACCACCAGTTGCTCTGAGGTTCAGCTCTACTGGCAGCGAGACAGAAGTTGAAGTATTTGGGATTAAAATAGGGTGAAAATGAGGTGGGGGGCACGTGTTGTTCCATGTAAACAGTGGTCACCTTCTCGGCGGAAAGGACACCACAGAGCCACCAGTGAAAACCAGGGGATCAGCATGGATCCAAACATAGACTGGGTCACGTCACAGTGGTCCTGCCTTTGTTTTATGATTGTGATGACAGCTTTAAACTTAATAACATTAAAAAAAACATTATTCCAGCTCAGCTAGACTGCTCAAGAACAGAAGAACACTCAGATAACTGAGATAACGAACCAGTTAATATGGGTGGTACTACCTTTATTTCATAATCAGCTCCAACAGTCTACAACAGTGCCTAGTAGTTCTCAGTAGTTCCCATTAGTCCCCAACAGTCTACAAAAGAGCACAGTAGTTCTCAGTAGTTCCCATTAGTCCCCAACAGTCTACAACAGTGTCTAGTAGTTCTCAGTAGTTCCCATTAGTCCCCAACAGTCTACAACAGAGCACAGTTGTTCTCAGTAAGTCCCACTGGTCCCCAACAGTCTACAACAGTGTCTAGTAGTTCACTACAGTTTCTGTAAGTCCCCAATAGTCTACACTAGTAGTTTTCAATAGTTCCTGTAAATCCCCAACAGTCTACAACAGTGCACAGTAGTTTTAAATAGTTCCTGTAAGTCCCCAACATCCTAAAACAGTGTCTAGTAGTTCAGTATAGTTCCTATCAGTCCCCAACAGTCTACAACAGTGCCTAGCAGTTCACTATAGTTCCTGTAAGTCCCCAACAGTCTACACTAGTAGTTTTCAATAGTTCCTGTAAATCCCCAACAGTCTACAACAGTGCACAGTAGTTTTAAATAGTTCCTGTAAGTCCCCAACATCCTAAAACAGTGTCTAGTAGTTCAGTATAGTTCCTATCAGTCCCCAACAGTCTACAACAGTGCCTAGTAGTTCTCAGTAGTTCCCATTAGTCCCCAACCGTCTACAACAGTGCCTAGTAGTTCTCAATAGTTCCCATTAGTCCCCAACAGTCTACAATAGTGTCTAGTAGTTCTCAGTAGTTCCCATTAGTCCCCAACAGTCTACAATAGTGTCTAGTAGTTCTCAGTAGTTCCCATAGGTCCCCAACCATCTATAACAGTGCCTAGTAGTTCTCAGTAGTTCCCATTAGTCCCCAACCGTCTACAACAGTGCCTAGTAGTTCTCAATAGTTCCCATTAGTCCCCAACAGTCTACAATAGTGTCTAGTAGTTCTCAGTAGTTCCCATTAGTCCCCAACAGTCTACAACAGTGCCTAGTAGTTCTCAGTAGTTCCCATAGGTCCCCAACAGTCCACAACAGTGCACAGTAGTTTTCAGTAAGTACCATTCCTCCCAAGCAATCTACAACAGTGTCTAGTAGTTCTCAGTAGTTCCCATTCGTCCCCAGCAGTCTACAACAGAGCACAGTAGTTTTTAGTAGGTACCATTCGTCCCCAGCAGTCTACAACAGTGTCTAGTAGTTCTCAGTAGTTCCTATTCGTCCCCAGCAGTCTACAACAGAGCACAGTAGTTTTTAGTAGGTACCATTAGTCCCCAACAGTCTACAAACGAGCACAGTAGTTTTTAGTAAGTGCCATTCCTCCCAAGCAATCTACAACAGCGCCTAGTAGTTCTCAGTAGCTTCATTAGTCCCCAACAGTCTACAACAGTGCCTAGTAGTTCTCAGTAGTTCCCATTAGTCCCCAACAGTCTACAACAGAGCACAGTAGTTTTTAGTAAGTACCATTCCTCCCAAGCAATCTACAACAGCGCCTAGTAGTTCTCAGTAGTTCCCATTAGTCCCCAACAGTCTACAACAGTGCCTAGTAGTTCTCAGTAGTTCCAATTAGTCCCCAACAGTCTACAACAGTGCCTAGTAGTTCTCAGTAGTTCCCATTAGTCCCCAACCGTCTACAACAGTGCCTAGTAGTTCTCAGTAGTTCCCATTAGTCCCCAACCGTCTACAATAGTGCCTAGTAGTTCTCAATAGTTCCCATTAGTCCCCAACCGTCTACAACAGTGCCTAGTAGTTCTCAGTAGTTCCCATTAGTCCCCAACAGTCTACAATAGTGTCTAGTAGTTCTCAGTAGTTCCCCAACCATCTACAACAGTGCCTAGTAGTTCTCAGTAGTTCCCATAGGTCCCCAACAGTCCACAACAGTGCACAGTAGTTTTCAGTAGTTCCCATTAGTCCCCAACAGTCTACAACAGTGCCTAGTAGTTCTCAGTAGTTCCCATTAGTCCCCAACCGTCTACAACAGTGACTAGTAGTTCTCAGTAGTTCCCATAGGTCCCCAACCGTCTACAAACGAGCACAGTAGTTTTTAGTAAGTGCCATTCCTCCCAAGCAATCTACAACAGCGCCTAGTAGTTCTCAGTAGCTTCATTAGTCCCCAACAGTCTACAACAGTGCCTAGTAGTTCTCAGTAGTTCCCATTAGTCCCCAACAGTCTACAACAGAGCACAGTAGTTTTTAGTAAGTACCATTCGTCCCCAGCAGTCTACAACAGCGCCTAGTAGTTCTCAGTAGTTCCCATTAGTCCCCAACAGTCTACAACAGTGCCTAGTAGTTCTCAGTAGTTCCAATTAGTCCCCAACAGTCTACAACAGTGCCTAGTAGTTCTCAGTAGTTCCCATTAGTCCCCAACCGTCTACAACAGTGCCTAGTAGTTCTCAGTAGTTCCCATTAGTCCCCAACCGTCTACAATAGTGCCTAGTAGTTCTCAGTAGTTCCCATTAGTCCCCAATAGTCTACAATAGTGTCTAGTAGTTCTCAGTAGTTCCCATTAGTCCCCAACAGTGTACAATAGTGTCTAGTAGTTCTCAGTAGTTCCCATTAGTCCCCAACAGTGTACAATAGTGTCTAGTAGTTCTCAGTAGTTCCCATAGGTCCCCAACCATCTACAACAGTGTCTAGTAGTTCTCAGTAGTTCCCATTCGTCCCCAGCAGTCTACAACAGAGCACAGTAGTTTTTAGTAGGTACTATTCGTCCCCAGCAGTCTACAACAGCGCCTAGTAGTTCTCATTAGTTCCCATTAGTCCCCAACAGTCTACAACAGAGCACAGTAGTTTTTTGTAATTACCATTCGTCCCCAGCAGTCTACAACTGTGCCTTGCAGTTCACAAAAGTTCACAATTCCCCCAGTTGCAAAAGTATGTACATTGCATTTTTAATACTTCCTAAACTGTGTCATCAGTGCCCATAAGTCCATAAGTGCCCCAACAGCCCCTAATCCTTCACAACAGTCTCCAGTAGTCCCCAGCTGTCCCCATTCCCAAATTCTTCATCTCTCAGGGTTAAAACAATATTGTTCTTTGGTATTCTGTAATAGTCCCCAACAGACCCCTGTGGCCTGTTCTCACAAACTCTCACAATAACCAGAGCCAGTGTATCTCCTCCCATCATCTCCATCACACCATCCTTCAGGTTTTATTATTTTAGAAACTACAGCAGTTTACGAGACCTGTCTGTCTCAGACAGTTGCAGCTTGACTGGAGCTTTCTGGCCCAGTTCAGTCGACTCAAACAGTGGTTGTTCTAATTGATCGACTTGCGTTTCAAATATTTACTGTGTGATTTTTTGGCAATGACTCTTATCGCCGATAAGAAACATGACCTGTGGAATGTTTGCTTACTGCTGTTCACTGGATTTGTGATATAACAACTGGGCGTCACCATCAGTGGCAAAGACCAGTAATATTAGCTGATCATTAATATGAAGTGACGTCTTTATATGAGCTAATGTGAAAAGATTTGTATTCAGGCAGGAAATCTGGTCCCATATTCACAAGACCATACACAGTTACAGCAGCTGGGACGGCTATGGTAACCAGAGTGACCTTGGAAACCAAACCAACTTAAAAGAAGCAGTCTGTAAAATGACACAACCTGTCAAATTCATGTCCCAAACAATAGGGGGCACTCCTTAGCACTCTAGAAGGCAGTTCAGCATCAACCTTCACCCCTTTCACCTCCGAGAGCTGTTCTTTCATTGGCTGTCTGTTCTTAAATGATCTAACCGAGAGCAGCACCTGCACCATGATTGATGAGAGGTTAGAATACGGCATCAGGGCAGCAACACTACTTCCTCATCCTCACATGTTGGACTGATTCCACTCTACTATACAGTGACTCACTATCACCTCTTCAGGTACAAAGTGGTATTACAATGACTCGCTATCACCTCTTCAGGTACAAAGTGGTACTACAGTGACTCACTATCACCTCTTCAGGTAAAAAGTGGTAATACACTGATTCACTATCACCTCTTCAGGTACAAAGTGGTAGTGCAGTGATTTACTATCACCTCTTCAGGTACAAAGTAGTACAACAGTGACTCACTATCACCTCTTTAGGTACAAAGTGGTACTACAGTGACTCACTATCACCTCTTCAGGTACAAAGTGGTACTACAGTGACTCACTATCACCTCTTCAGGTACAAAGTGGTATTACAGTGACTCACTATCACCTCTTCAGGTACAAAGTGGTACTACAGTGACTCACTTTCACCTCTTCAGGTACAAAGTGGTATTACAGTGACTCACTATCACCTCTTCAGGTACAAAGTGGTAGTGCAGTGATTTACTATCACCTCTTTAGGTACAAAGTAGTACAACAGTGACTCACTATCACCTCTTTAGGTACAAAGTGGTACTACAGTGACTCACTATCACCTCTTCAGGTACAAAGTGGTACTACAGTGACTCACTATCACCTCTTCAGGCAAAGTCAAGTCACGTACAAGACAGGACAGGAGTTGGGGCTAGCTGGTTAGCATGCTAACTTCAGTAGGTATCAACATGCAATATGATACATAGACTTCTTTGACGCACCATCAATACTTCACATTCCGCTGATAAATTTAGTTTATTTATGAATTATTTCAGAAATGCAATTACATATTGCTCCTTTGAGTGCAGTTTATCTGCTAAAGACAGTTTTGGTCTACCAGGTTTTACATACTGCTCCTTTAAATTACTGCATATCCTGAATGCAGCGGATTCACCAAACTGGTGCTTTTGCTGCAACAGAAAAACTGTATCTGGCATAAAGCAGCCTTCAGGTCGACTTTAAAAGTCCAGTAATAACCACTCAGGCCAGAACTGATCCTGAAACAGCTCGCTGTGAATGGAGAGCTGTCTCAGCAGAGGGTTCAGTCTGGAATTCTGCTCAGCTGACTGCTGCGTGGTTGAAATGGAGACCTAATCAGAATTAAACTCAAGCGTGACATACAGTGACACAGTAATGTAAGATATGCCCCTCACCAGGGTCACCATAACACTGACCAGCTGCCACGGCCTGCAGTTGACGCAGCACGGACTGTGAGGTTAGCAGGATGAGGTGGGGGGCGAGGGGGCTCAGTCCCAGGAACACAGAGCTCCGTGTTAAACAATAGCTTGGCCAAAAGTCAGACGTACACAGTTTCCGTTCTCAGTGATCAGACAAGACATGTTTTGGTGTCTGAGGTTTCTCTCGTTCATGTCCAAATAGTAATGGAAGCTAATACCCCACCAGTTCTCACCATGTCAGGGCAATTCCACCAAAAACTCTCAGTGGCTGAGTGAATCACAGAGAGATTCAGAGTGGGTTTTGGTGTGAACTGGTTCAGGTGGTCTTTACAGTGGTGGTGATGGGAACCAGGGGTCCACAACACAGATACAACTCATTTTATTTACTATCAGGACCACCGGTGCGCGTGTCCTCTGAGTTGTTTATAATATATGGGACGTTGGTGAACCCAGCTTGAGCTTCGTGGAAAACTTTTGCTCACTGAACTCACCCACGCGGGCAGCTCGCAGCTCTCCGCGCTCCCCTCTCTCTCCGCCTCGCGCTGCAGCTCCTCGTTCCGGCGCGCTCTCCTCCTCCTCCACATGAAGAGCAGCGCGAGCCCCAGCAGCAGCCAGCACGCGCTCAGCTCCAGGTACCCGAGCGCGTACACGGGGAACACGAGCACGAGCGTGCGGGCCAGGTGCGACCACACGCGCGCCACCTCCCCCGCGGCGCGAGACCAGCACCTGCTGCCCTCCCCGGGCGCGCAGCTCGCGCCTGCCGCGCTCTCAGCCATGCGACGCACACTCTCGTTATTGTTGTCTACCAAGCCCCAGTCCTGTGAGCCCGCGCGAGCCTTAATATGGGCTAAGAGGTGCGGCACGTGCAGCCGTCCATCCTGTCACGGTCTCGTGACATTTACAGTAAAAAAAAAATTATGATGAGGATAATCCAGTGCGCGCGCGTTTGTGCTGCACGTGAGCTCAGCCCATCTTGGTCCCGTCTGAGAGGTATTAATAATGCTGATATTAATATTAATATTAAATAGCGATAATCACGCGATATTTACGAGGTGCGCCGGTTCCGCACGCGAGGCTCTCGCTCCATGGCTGGAGCGCTCTGACACCAACTGTCCTCAGAGCCTCAGCAGAACTAGGGGGGAGGGGCTAAAGCGGATCCGCCCCTCCCTTCTCCTCATACAGGCCTTTTATTGGTCCAGGCTTTAGGGGGGCGGGGTCAGCTCAGTTCAGCTTATGCTGGTGTTCCCCTTCGGAAGCTTCCTGTGACTCTCTGACGGAGTTAGCTCACAACAAACAAACAAATAAACAAAAGCCTTAAAGATATCTCATAAAGAGGAATTCCACCCGATTTTTCAAAATTCTGCACAATTAAACACTATGAACTCTTCACAGTGGTGGTGAATGGAACCTGACGTCCACCTCTAAAAGCTCCCTCACAGAAAGTTGTTACAGTAAATAGTTATAAATACACTGCTTGTTGGCTGAAATGCTGTTTATGATAGTTTTGTGATAAAGTTTTGGCCTAAAGAACATTTGAAGGATGTTCTAAGGCAAAATAGTAAAATAGTTCCAAATAAATCAGTAATATTCCATATAAACACGAGTAAAAAAAATAAATTAAATAAAATAATAATAATAATAATGTAATGTTTTTCTCTGCATACTTATATACACGATCCATAATGAGAACACAGGACAACTCTAATAATTTTTAATAAATAAACTATAAATATTTTTATTCTATCCATACTTCCATAGGTTATCAATACTTGAGATTATTAATATTATTTAAAAGATAAACAGCTTTAAATGTGTTAATGTAACAATTTGTCTTATGAGAAACACACAGGACGATCAGGCGCCACCTGCCGTTCACAGGCTGCATTTACAGTTTGATTAATGTACTCACCGTCCACTTTATTAGAAACTCACACCTCACCCACTTTCTTTCCCGCATGCAGTACAGACACACACAAGGAATTTCAGCCAGTTGTATCCCTCAGTAAAAATATATATACTAATAAAAATAATAAGAAACGTACAAATCTATTAAATTAGGATGTCGATGATTCGATGATCCTCTATACGGCGTCTCCATGGTGAGTTGGCTGTTAGAGCGGTTGCTCTGTTGTAGATAGGCCTTCCCTGTTGCCTGGAGAAGCCATGACGCAGTTGCTATGGCGCCGTTAGCCGCTCCTGGCTCTGCGGGCTGTAAACACGAAACTGACGGAGAGAAAAGAGGAAAAATCTGAGTTTATAATGTTCTCAGACAAGGTGAGAAGAACCGGGACATAATTACAGACCTCATATCGCCTCGCTGTGCGTTTATTATACTAATAAAGAAGCTTTTACAGCGAGTTTGGGGATCTGAATTCTCGCTAATGTACGTTAGCTAACGGTAGCTAATCTGTTAGGTCTCAGATTTATTAAAAATATTCAGTTTAGACATTAAACAGTCAGATATTTAAAACCCTTTGAGCTAAATATGAGCTCTGTGTGGATATAATTACTGCTAATAAATATCTGACTTCGCGTCTTAAGTTTAAAAAAGGTCACATCCGACGTTTGCTTAATATTCGCTAGGTCCACCTTAAATCATGCAGCATTTACCACCATTTAAGGTGGAACGGAGAATTAGAACTTAAGTTCAGCACTAGGGATTTACTGGGCACCAAATACTAAGACAGTTATTGTTTATTGCAGATTCACTGGAATATATATTAACGTAGCCTAAATATCTGATAACCTAAAACCTGGTTCAATCAGAACCTCCTTTAGTCTTCCCTGTAACTCTGACCTTGCATGGTTTGCTAGTAGTCATAACATTTGTCTTGTGTTTTAGCTTACACAGTCAAGTCACATTATTATGACCACCAGCTAATATCCAGAGTGACCGTCATATGCAGCATAGACAGCAGCTAGACGGACTGGGAGCTTCAATAAGGTCCTGGTAGGAGGTCACAGGTATCTGGAGGTATCATGCTGACTGCAGTGCATCCTACAGCTGCTGGAGGGAGCGTGGAGGAGGATCCATAGAGACAACACCACCATCCAGGTGGTCCCACAGATGCTCAGTTGGGTTCAAGTCTGGGGAATTAGGGATCCAGGGTAGTACTTGGAAATCTTGGTCAGCTCTTCCAACCAGTGTGGGACATTTCTAGGCGTGTGTTGTGTCGCAGTGTCCTGCTGGAAGATCCCATCCGCCCCAGAGAAGACAATCAGCATGTATGATGTATGTGATCTGCAAGGATGGGAGTGTCTTCCACATGGTGTGGGTCCAGAGAATGTGACGAAAACATTCCCCAGACCAAAACGCTGCCACCTGCATGCTACTGTCGTCCAAAGTGGTCATAATAATGTGATTCCACTGTACATGTTATCTATATCAACGTTGCAGGGCCAATCATTAGAGAGCTCATTTACAGCCTATGTGCTATATTTGGGTGCTTTATGTACCATAAATCATTGATGTAAGTTATTAAGTTATAAAACCCCTCAGTGTAATCTCTACAGACTATGTATCACCAGTGTTATTAAAAAAAGTTTTACAATGTTACAGAGTGTTCTGTTACTGTTAGATTTGTTGTTGGAAACGTATTTTTGGCCATTCATTCAATCATGGTTTACATTGTCTTTCTTTCTCTACACTTTCTTAAGAAACTAACGAAAGAAGACACATGGAGATCGGATGAGTTAATGAAGCACATACAGGTAGGCTTGTGCATCGTGTGCCTTCTGCTATGAATCATAACAGTGATGACAGTAAAGTTGAGTTAATGCGAGTTTTGAGCTGGACTGATCTGTGGTATGTTTTCCGAAAGCACCATTGAGCAACCACCAGTGTTAATTTCGTTGACAAACTATTTTCGTCAACGAACCTTTTTTTCATGATGAAAACGAGACGATAACTAAATAAAATCTACAGAAAGTATAAAAACTATGACAAAATTGATTGACACTTTAGTCAACAAATAAAAACGAGATGAACATGTGTGGCAGGGACGACATCCAATCAGAAGCAAGTTAAGTTTAGTCAAAGGCGGGGACAAGTTAGGAAAACATCCAATCATAACTACTACGCATATGGAGAGGTGGGACAAGCCGAGTAGCCGTCAATCAAACGCACACTTATACAAATCTGGTCTAAACCCGGGAAGACCATACGAGCCTGTGAACTGTCGCTACTCGTGATGGAACTAAGTTATCTAGACAGCGTCAGCAGAGAGAAAGAGAGTTCAGAGTTTGTGTTTAGAGAAAATCACCATAAAAAAACAATTCAGATGACTAAATTATGACTAAAACTGAATGACATTTTAGTCAAAAGACTACGACTAAGACTAAATTAAAATTTGCTGTCAAAATTAACACTGGCAACCGCTGTGGTAACTGTGGAGAGAGAGTGTTCTAAATTATATGTTTCAAAGCTATTTATCTGTGGAAGTTGTTCAGTGACGCTGTTGGGAAACGCACTGCTGAGTAGTTGTTTAGCTGAGCTGAATCAAGCTGAATGGAGTCAAATTCAGCTGAAGTTATTTGTGAACTGAGCATTGGTGTCTGTTGCTGATCTCCAAACCTGAAAAAGAGTAAGTAGCCCCCAGCCATGAACAGAAGGGTACGGGACTGTAGCCTCACCATCTAAGAGGAGAGAGCAGAGACCCCTGGGGCGTGGATCTAAACAAGTTTGAACTGAACTAAATCAATTTGAAACCTGATAAAAGGCTTGAGCGATATGGCAAAAATATCATATGGTATTAGTACATGGTATCTTTGGAACTGAAGATCATAGACCCCTTTCTGCCCATCCCCTATGCCTACAGCCTCCAGAGAAACACAGATACGGTGGTCTGATGTTTGATAGCGGAGAACAGCTCAACGCTAGTATGCTGATGGCACCCCAGTGGACCCCACTTGTCCTACTTGCAAAATTTAGGGTGTGTATCTCTGAGACGGATGGCACAATCAGGAAGAGACTTGACCCATAGGTAGGCCTCTTTGGCCTTCATTATACAGCACCATCCTCAACCGGACATGTGGGGACATCATAGATCTGGTCAAAGTTGGTAACTTCATGGGCTATTAACTCTAACTCTGTGGCTAGTGATTGGATCAGGAGGCCCAAGTCCAGCCACTGTGACTCTTCAACCACTGGCAATGTTGAAGGGTGATGGGGCCACAAGTTTTCCAACGCTTCTCCCAAACACATGTATCTCTAAGACGGAAGCACAATTCGGACAATACTTGGCCCAGAGGTTGGCCCTCATTATACAGCGCCATCCTCGACCAACCATCCTTGACCAACAGTAGGCCCAAGTCCAGCCACCATGACCATCTAACCACTGGCAGTATTGATAGGTGTAGGGCCCCCAAGTTTTCTGATCGTGGCTCCTCCAGCATTGGCTTGAGTAAGTTAAGGCTCTTTGTCTGATACTTCATGCAAGCTCTGCCCTGATCCTCTTTCCCCTGGGGACCTGGAGATGCCATGCTTTTTCAAGGAAGAGGCAAAGCTCCACCAGTCTTCACAGTTTGGAACCTCTGAAGCCTGGTTCTGTCTCGCAAGCTGTTTGCCTAAAAAAAAACTGAAAAGCTCTGCAAACACTTTAATGTCCAGCATTTTTCTTGAATTATTTACTTTCTCTGAATTGACTGCAGCTGTGTATCTGAGTCTGAAGCCCTCTCACTCGACTGGACTGTGATTCAGAGCTAAATTCAGGGTTGTGTTGTTTAATCCTGGGTTTAAAATGGTGTTTTAATTAATCTCGGATTTAAAGTGTTATTGTGTGTGATTTATGCAGGGCCAGGATGAAGAGAACAGGAGGAGAGAACGACTGAAGAGAGAAGAGTCTCACCGAAAACAGAGGAGTGGAGAGTCCACAGACCGCAGACACAGAGAGGGAGAGAGAGACGAGAGGAGGGAGAAACAGAGAGAACGAGACAGCACGAGAGAGAGAGCAAAGCACAGAGAGCCGGAGAGAGACAGAGAGGAGCAAAGAAGGAGGGAGGAGCGAGAGAGGAGGAAAGAGAGAGAGAGGGACGGAGAGAGACGAGGCTCGGAGAGGAGAGCTGATCGAGACGAGAAAGAGAACAGAGACAGAGAGAAGGAGAGACAGAGAGAGAGATATAAGGACAGAGATAGAGAGGGAGAGGGAGACTCGGGCAGACACAGGGAGAGAGAGAAAGAGAGAGAGAGACATAGAGAGAGAGATAGAGACGACAGGGATAGACTGAAGGACAGAGAAAAGGAGAAGGAGAGGTACAGGGAGAAAGACAGAGAGGGGGAGAAAGAGAGATACAGGGAAAAAGAGAGAGAGACAGAGAAACATAAAGAGAAAGACAGGGATAAAGATAGAGAGAGAGAGAGGAGGAGAGCTGAGCGGGAGAAGGAAAGAAGGAGAGAGAAGGGGGAGAGCAGAGATGTGGAGGAAAAGCACAGAGAGAAAGATAAAGAGCGAGAGAGGGAGAGGAGAGAGAGACACAGAGAGAGGGAGGAACGGCACAGAGGTGAAGAAGGAGAAAAGAGAGAGAAGCACAGAGAGAGTGGACATGCAGACAGAGGTGAGGTGTTATGTAATATTTTTCATTAGACACTTCTGAGATTACTGCTTCAGTACATTCATTAAATCACTAATTTTCTTTTTCAGAGGAAAGAAGGGAACGGAGAAGAAGAGAGAAAGAACGTTATGTAAGATTAAGTTCATATAGTTTTTGTTTCAGATACAAAGTCTTAAAAGGGAACTCCAGTGTTTCAGAATTTCTGTATAAATCAGTGTTTGAGGTGTGAACAGGGAGATTCAGAGTGGGTTTTTGGTGTGAAATGGTTCAGATGTTGTTTACAGTGGTGGTGATGGTGTTTACAGTGGTGGTGATGGTGTTTACTGTGGTGGTGATGATGTTTACAGTGGTGGTGATGGTGTTTACAGTGGTGGTGATGTTTACAGTGGTGATGACTGTGGTGTTTACAGTGGTGGTGATGTTTACAGTGGTGATGACTGTGGTGTTTACAGTGGTGGTGATGGTGTTTTCAGTGGTGGTGATGGTGTTTACAGTGGTTGTGATGGTGTTTACAGTGGTGGTGATGATGTTTACAGTGGTGGTGATGGTGTTTACAGTGGTGGTGATGGTGTTTACAGTGGTGATGACTGTGGTGTTTACAGTGGTGGTGATGGTGTTTATAGTGGTGGTGATGGTGTTTACAGTGGTTGTGATGATGTTTACAGTGGTGGTGGTGATGGTGTTTACAGTGGTGGTGATGGTGTTTACAGTGGTGATGACTGTGGTGTTTACAGTGGTGGTGATGGTGTTTATAGTGGTGGTGATGGTGTTTACAGTGGTGGTGATGGGGTTTATAGTGGTGGTGATGGTGTTTACAGTGGTGGTGATGATGTTTACAGTGGTGATGATATTGCTTACAGTGGTGGTGATGATATTGCTTACAGCGGTGGTGATGGTGTTTACAGTGGTGGTGATGGTGTTTACAGTGGTGGTGATGATATTGCTTACAGCGGTGGTGATGGTGTTTACAGTGGTGGTGATGGTGTTTACAGTGGTGGTGATGATATTGCTTACAGTGGTGGTGATGATGTTTACAGTGGTGGTGATGGTGTTTACAGTGGTGGTGATGGGGTTTATAGTGGTGGTGATGGTGTTTACAGTGGTGGTGACTGTGGTGTTTACAGTGGTGGTGACTGGTGTTTACAGTGGTGGTGACTGTGGTGTTTATGGTGGTGGTGTTTACAGTGGTGGTGATATTGCTTACAACCATGGTGATGTTGTTTACAGTGGTGGTGATGGTGTTTACAGTGGTGGTGATGGTGTTTACAGTGGTTGTGATGATGTTTACAGTGGTTGTGATTATGTTTACAGTGGTGGTGGTGATATTGCTTACAGTGGTGGTGATGGTGTTTACAGTGGTGGTGATGATATTGCTTACAGTGGTGGTGATGGTGTTTACAGTGGTGGTGATGATGTTTACAGTGGTGGTGATGATGTTTACAGTGGTGGTGATGGTGTTTACAGTGGTGGTGATGTTTACAGTGGTGGTGATGGTGTTTACAGTGGTGGTGATGGTGTTTACAGTGGTGGTGATGATGTTTACAGTGGTGGTGATGGTGTTTACAGTGGTGGTGATGATGTTTACAGTGGTTGTGATGGGAACTAGGGGTCTCCATGTCTACAACATAAATAAACACATTTTATTACAATCTACATCACCAGTGAACCTACACATGTCCTCATGATTTTTGGTGAAATAATGTATAATCTGGTTTAGACTGCATGTACATCTCCACCGTAAATACATAAAAAATACAGTTTAGGTCAAAGTCTTCTCAGACCGCTCGTAAAAAAGGTGTATTAGACGCCAGGCAGCGCAGGCACTACTATTTCAGGTAATACCTTTCTGTGAGGGAGCTTTTAGAGCTGGACATCTGGTTCCATTCACCACCAGTGTGAACAGTTTGAAAACAGCGCAGTTCACGCCTGTGGTATTCCTCTTAACACTTTAAAGTTCTCACCAAGAAACAAAAGCAATAGAAAATGTTCTTTTTGTATCTATTTATTTGATGCAATAATATTTATGATAATTACTTTAGTTTAGCATTAGGTTGAGAAGGATGTTGAAGGGTTAAGTAGGGACAGAGAAGTTTTTCATTGATGTGAATACAGACCTGCTGTTATCTATGAACATAAACAAGAGTAGGTCATGTAGCTATAACCAGTAGCAGCAGTGGACTGTGTTTGAAGACAGTGTAACACTGGTAATGTAACTGTGTAAGTGATGTAACTGTATCTTAAAAGCTGTGGGTTGTGTTGTGACTGTGAGCTCTGGTGCTACTGTTGGCTGTAGGAGTCTGATGTGAGGTCCCTTGACGATGCTCAGGAAGCTGAACGTCGACACAGAGAGAGGGAGAAAGCGAGAGATAGAGAGGAGAGAGACAAACGTAGAGAGAAGAGGCACGAGGAGTCGAAGAGGAGCAGCACTGACCAAAGACATGAGAATAAGCTCAGGAACACTGAGCGAGAGGTACGATTTTAGAGCATGTCCAGTTCAGTTTACCCCACATGAAGCCTGATAGTGATGTACTGTACGACCCATGATTATCTGGAATAATTCATTAATTCGTTCATCTGTTATTTATTGCAGCTGTGTTTTGATATTTTAATTATTAATATTAAAGCTAATATTGTCTTTCAGCCTGTTGTGATGTTGAATAATGGTCTCCATGTTGGTTCTGTTAATTCTGTAAATGAATATGAATGTTAGTCACGCAGCTGGTCTGCTACTACTGAATCCGCAGGTGGAGAGTGAAGTCATTGAGAATGGTGCTGAGGTAGCTGAGAATTACGGAAATGACGACTACGAGGAGGATTTCGAGGTGGGCTGAATGTGCCGTCTTTGCTCTGATGAGTTATTATTCAGAGTACGGAGTGTTCAGACATATGAACACTGTTCTTGCTTTGTTTGTATTTTTAATGCATGGCTTTAAACGGATTATGTTCTACAAGAAAAGGGTGAGTTCATAGTGTAGAAGAGAGACACAAGTAGAGACTTTCATCAACCTACCTGTAGCATCCCCCCTTTAGCAGATAGATAGATAGATAGATAGATAGATAGATAGATAGATAGATAGATATATAGATAGATAGATAAATTGATAGCAGACATTCAGATAGATAGATAGATAGATAGATAGACAGATAGATAGATTGATAGATAGCAGACATTCAGATAGACAGATAGATAGATTGATAGATAGCAGACATTCAGATAGATAGTAAACAGTTAGATAGATAGGTTTATAGATACATAGAAGACAGTCAGATAGATAGATAGTAAACAGATAGATAGATTGATGGATACATAGATAGATACATAGATAGATAGGTAGATAGATAGATAGATAGATAGATAGCAGACATTCAGATAGATAGATAGTAAACAGTTAGATAGGTTGATGGATACATAGACAGATAGATAGATAGATAGATAGATAGATAGTAGACAGATTGATAGATACATAGTAGATAGATAGATGGATTGACAGATAGTAATACAGTTATACTGATAGATAGATAGATAGATAGATAGTAGACAGATAGATAGATAGATAGATAGATAGATAGTAGACAGATTGATAGATAGATAGATAGATAGATAGTAGACAGTTAGATTGATAGATAGATAGATAGATAGATAGTAGACAGATTGATAGATACATAGTAGATAGATAGATGGATTGACAGATAGTAATACAGTTATACTGATAGATAGATAGATAGATAGTAGACAGATTGATAGATAGATAGATAGATAGATAGTAGACAGATTGATAGATAGATAGATAGATAGTAGACAGTTAGATTGATAGATAGATAGATAGATAGATAGATAGTAGACAGTTTGATAGATAGATAGACAGATAGATAGTAGACAGTCGGATAGGTAGATATATAGATAGATGGATTGACAGATAGTAATACAGTTATACTGATTGATAGATAGATAGATAGATAGATAGATAGATAGATAGATAGATAGATAGATAGATAGATAGATAGTAGACAGTTTGATAGATAGATAGACAGATAGATAGTAGACAGTCGGATAGGTAGATATATAGATAGATGGATTGACAGATAGTAATACAGTTATACTGATTGATAGATAGATAGATAGATAGATAGATAGATAGATAGATAGATAGATAGATAGATAGATGCAGAATGGATCAGAAGTTAACCTCTTCCCCTTCAGGACTATGAGGAGGACTTTGAGGAGATGGAGGAGGAGGAAGAAGACAGAGGAGGAGAGGAGAATGAAGATGAAGCGAGAGAGGAAAAGAGGGAGCTGAGTCCAGGGAGGAGAAAAGAGATCGAGGCCATCCAGAGAGCGATGCAGCAGGAAAACGAGCTGGTCATCTCTGCCTACTCACAACCCTCACCTGGAAAAGCTGAACCAGCTCAGAAAGGTACACACCCACCATCTGCCGGGACCCCTTCCAGGTTTACTCTACAGCAGAGGGGCTCAGTCCTGGTCCTGGAGATCCACTGTGGAGTTATTCTTATCTAACACACCTGCTCTACATACTGAAGGCCTTCAGGGGTCTCTGAACGTTTAGAGCCGCTCCAGGTCCAGGATGGGGCACCTCTGCTCTACAGTGAGGCCTGTAAGAGTGGATCACTGCACTGTGAGAAGGTGGCAGTTCATCTGTTAATGATTCAGCAGCTGAGCTGATCTGATTGAGAGGTGTTGTTATGTTGTGTATTTGTGTATATTTATATATTTCATGTTTTGTGGAATGGAGAAACTATTGTTCATGTGTCTGTCGTCTTCTGAATACTAGTGAGCGCTGACTCAGAGAGTCACTTGAGGAAGGGCAGAACGCATGGCAGGGTCATCGACTTCGCAGCAGCGAGGCAGAGAGAGGTCAACCAGCAGGCTGCTGATAAACAGAAGTGAGTCATCTGGACACCCTGGGAAGTAGATAATTTCAGTCACAGAGTGTCTTAACCTACATAATGGATTGTTTAACAGCTCCAGACAGTTAGAGGCAGCAAATTGTCACATTGAATGACTCATGTGTAACATATTATTATTTTTTTACTTGTATATACGGCGCAGTAGTTTCTGTGCCGCCTAATTCACAGTGCCATTTAGATCAGAAGTGCTTAGTATTGATTTATTAACCCAGATGGACAATGAAAGTATGACTAATGTATGACCTTTATTCCTATTTCATGGATTAACTTGTTTAAATAGTCAACACAATCAAATTCTACTGGTCTTTGTTAGATTACAGGCTTTAACATTGTTCAGAATTCACATTAATAAAGGAGAAGGTAGGTAAAGCCTGAAAGAGTTCAACTAAACAGTTCAGCTGAAGAAGCTAATGGAGAGCAGACTGATTGGGTAATAACATCTGAAAACGTCTCTGTGATGTAGGAAACGCAGCGCAGAGCTCTTGCGGTTGATTGATCTGGACTTTTCTGTCACCGAGTGTCTTCTGGACCTGCCCCCAGTCAGCGAGTACGACATGTACATCAAGAGCTTCGGAATGGCCAACACAAAGCAGGTCTTCCTCCTTTAAAACGCCTCTTCTTCCTGAAAGACTGTGTGCAGTAACTGAGCAGCATACAATCTCATCTACTATACACTACCGCTCAAAAGTTTAGAATCACTTTAGAATTTAATTTATGCAATTTTTATGCAATTCACACACAATATTGTCCATTTCACAATTAAAGTGTATCAGATGATTTTTAAAGAATAAAAATGTTTGTATTAAAGTCTATTTTTATATAGAGGCTAATTTTGCATATAGTCCTATTATCAGCAATTCTCAGTCCTCTGTCTAAATCACCTGCTACGACCACCAATCCAAGTTAAGGATGTTATTGGACTAATTGGTTGTTAGGACACTCTTGCTCAATTGTGATGCACAGCTGAAAACATTCTACTAATAAGTGAGTATAAAAGTGAGAACAACATTCTAGGTTAGTTTAGTATCTGAAGATCAGCAGTTGATGGCTTGCTGACCGACTCACAATGACCAGAAAGAAACAACTTTCTTTAGAGACCCGTCAGTCCATTGTTGTGTTAAGGAAGAAGATACTCCATTAAAACAAGAACATTTCACTGTGATCCCAAACTTTTGAGCGGTAGTGTACTTGCTTTGAATTATTATTATAGAACAGAAGGTTTCAGTCCTGAGATTTGCTTATATTACATTATTATATATTATTATTTTATTTTGAAGATTGAAGTTTTTGCTCAAACAGCAGCGATTTACAACATCGCTCCCATCAATACATTCCTTTTAAAATGTGATCATTGGTTAAAAGCCCAAAGGCTGTATGAAGAATGCATATATACATACTTAATGTGTTTAGCCAACTGTTAGGTAAGTGTATTGCTTATATTGATTACCAATAGATTCAATTCTTTATTAAACATTAATGTACTTTATCCTAAACCTGTGATATACTTTGAATGCCTAACAATCAACACCCTTGCATCGTAGTTACTGTATGGAGTTTATTACTATATTGTTTAAACATATTATTATTATTTTCAATCCAAAATTGCTGGCTCTGACAATGTCATCATGATGTCAGCGTTTTCTTGGAGAGATGAGGAAAGAATAGAGAAAATAAATGACGATGAAGTTTCATAAAGTGCTTGTTGATGATCTCACGCTGTTGTTCTGGCTGCAGGCGTACGTGCAGTGTAACGAAGACAACACTGACAGAGACACTCAGACAGAGGAGACGGACAACATGGACAAGTGGACTCAGCATCCACCAGAGACCAACGTTGTGTGTGGAGGTACCAAACACACTACGTTCCTCACACAGTTCACTGATCCAATGAGGCCTTCAGAGTTTTGAAAACTAAAATAGAAGCACTTACGTTCAAACTCGAGTTCTTTACTCTGTTTAGAACCGATTGCCTGCTTATGTGGTTCTCTGGATGCTTCAGACTGATGGAGAGTGTTGTATGTGGTTTTATGTGACACATTTTGAAGATAGTTCAATAGAGCATCAAAATGTTGGTCTACCAGTGGACTCTGAACATGCATACAAAATACAAAAACAAATAATGTCCTATTGTTGTAGTAAACTGTTTATATTAAAGACCCAGAGAGTCCAAATCTGCATTTTCTTTGCAGTGACACTGACGTGGTGGTGATGTGTTAGTGTATGTTGTGCTGGTGTAAGTGGATCAGACACTGTGTCTACTCATTGTCCACTCTATTAGACACTCCTACTACTTGCTGGTCCACCTTGTAGATGTAAAGTCAGAGACAGTAGCTCATCTGCTGCTGCACAGTTTGTGTTCCTCTAGTTCTTCATCGGTGGACACAGGACGCCGCCCACAGGACACTGCTGTCTGGATAGTTTTGATTGGTGGATGATTCTCAGTCCAGCAGAGACACTGAGGTGTTTAAACACTCCAGCAGCAGAACTGCTGTGTCTGATCTACTCACACCAGCACAACACACACCGACTAACACACCAGCACCACGTCAGTGTCACTGCAGTGCTGATAATGACCCACCTCCCTATTAGTACCTGCTCTGTGGTGGTCCTGTGGGGGTCCTGATCATTAAAGAACAGAGTAATAAAGTATACAGAGAATCAGATGAACTACAGTCTGTAGGTGGAGCTCCTGTATGGTCAGTGGAGCTGATACAGTGGACAGTGAGTGTAGATACAGTCTGTAAGTGGAGCTCCTGTATGGTCAGTGGAGCTGATACAGTGGACAGTGAGTGTAGATACAGTCTGTAAGTGGAGCTCCTGTATGGTCAGTGGAGCTGATACAGTGGACAGTGAGTGGAGATACCAGGAGATGGTGTTTTAATGTTATGTCTGATTGGTGTATAGTGTTTGTCTGACCCAACATTAGATATACATTTATATACAATATAATATACAATCATACCAAGACATTGAAATGAATGTGTTAGTGTAAAGACAGGGGACGTGTAGGATCTACACTGTAAAGGCCTTTAATATTAAGATACACTTCCTGATGATCCACAACTTAGTAAGAGATTCATGGTTACTTTATTTACCCACAGGCCCCAAAGTTTCCCACAATGCCTCAGATGAGTCTCTGGTCCGGATGAGTGTTGATTCGAAGCGCCTCACGACATTTCTGCGTTCCGCTGCACAGGTAATAACAGTTCTACTCTTGAAGTTCTTTTAATGAATGAGAGTAATGATCTAAGAATAAAATAAACCAGCAGCAGTACTTATGGATGGGTGTGTGTGCACGTGTGTTCTAGGTGATGGCGGTACTGTTGGAGGAGAACCGAGTCGAGAGCAACTCCGTAAAGAAGCTGCACTCTAAAGCAGACGCGCTGTCTTTCAGTGATGGCTGCCTTCACCTAAACACCAACCTCCCTTTTCTTCACGGTAACACACACACACACACACACACACACACACACAGTTACACAGTGTTTGGTTGCTGTTGTGTGTGTGTGTGTGTGTGTGTGTGTGTGTGTGTGTGTGTGTGTACACCCACTGGCCACTTTGTTTAAGTACTCCTTGTATCTACACACACTGTCCACAGTATCAGCTCCACTGACCATACAGGAGCTACACTTACAGACTGTAGTTCATCTGATTCTCTGTATACTTTATTACTCTGTTCTTTAATGGTCAGGACCCCCACAGCACCCCCACAGAGCAGATAATATTAGGGAGGTGGATCATTCTCAGCACGGCAGTGACACTGAGATGGTGGTGTGATAGTGTGTTGTGCTGGTGTGAGTGGATCAGACACAGCAGTGCTGCTGCTGGAGTGTTTAGACACCTCAGTGTCACTGCTGGACTGAGAATCGTCCACCAACCAAAACTAGCCATAAAACAGTGTCCTGTCACCACTAGGGTTGTGTATTGGCAAGAACCTGGCGATACTCTACGTATTGTGATACAGCAGTCACGATTCAATATATTGTGATATATTGCGATACTGCAAGCAACGTGATATATTGTGATTGTGATGTAATCCCACTATTAAAACACACCACTGTATGAACAGTTTGCATGTTTACAATAGCATTGCGTCCTTGTGCTGCTTGTTAATGTTGGAGTGGAGCTGAAAATGGATTACAACACTGCCATCTAGTGGTCAGAGGTTTAAACACAACACACAATGATTCACTGTCTACCAGGAATCTGTGTATTGATACTAAGTTTTTGAGAATCGATATAGTATCACGAAAATATCCCGATATTCAGTATTTTCGATATTTTCTTACACCCCTAGTCACCACTGATGAGTGACTGGAGGAACTAATGGAGGACTAGAGAAACACAAACACTCTCAATGTCTAAATAATCGTTCCAGCATTAAAAGAATGATTAGATTGTTTTGATTGTCTAAATCAGCTTATCAGTGGAGAAGCAGTGATTGAAGTCTGAAGTGGTGTGTATATATATATATATATATATATATATATATATATATATATATATATATATATATATATATATATATATATATATATATATATAAACTCGTCATATACACCATATATACCGAATTTGTTCCTGCTTTTAACATCTGGCTGTGTGCCCTGCGGTGGGTCTGTTTGCAGGTCGGCAGGTGACGTTGCTGCATTTCTCTCAAGTGCAGACGCATACCTTGCTCTCCGTTCACTCCCCGTGCTCCGGATCGAGTGCTGTGAGGCTCGACAGTAAAACGTTGATCTGCGTGTGGAACATCTGGGAGCCCTCGGCCCCTCAGAGCATTCTCATCTACGAGGCCGAGGTAGATATGATACTGCACTGCAAACATGGATCACTACAAAGGCCGTCCGATGACTGAGGCAGTAAAGAGGAAGTGCCCTGTTTTAAAAAACTAACTAATAATCATATAAATGAAAACATGAACCTAAATGTCAGATTTGTCTGTATAGAAATCAGAAGGCTCACCAGTAGGAGGCCATACCTTTACACCGGCAATACAGAGATACATTTATCCTGCTGTTCTTCAGGTGCGGTGCTGCTGCTTCAGTCCTGGTAAGGCCACGCTGGTGTTCGCTGGAACTACTGTGGGTTCAGTAGTTCTGTGGGACCTTCGAGAACATTCCGGCTCACACACGTGCCTCAGAGTGGGCGAGGAGGAGTGGACACTACGCCACCCAACGTTCTCCACCGGTTAGTGCAGCACAGGAACTCACAACCAGTCATAGCTTCCTCAGCCGGTACACGTATTATTGTATTTTAGTTTGCATGTTATGTGTTTTGGCTTTTATTGAAGGCTGTGGCCACCTGTCTGAAGGTGGCGCTGTTTCTGAAGTGTATTTTACACGATTGGTTATGTAAATTGTCATCATGGTGTTTAGGCTGTTTGGAGGATTAATTTACACATATAGGTTGTTCCACTCCCACCAACACTGAGCTGATTAAGCGCCCACTCCAGTGTGAGCCACTGCAGATTACACATTATAGTGCGGACCTGCGTGGGGGTGATCGGTAGCCTCTAATTGACTGGCTCATGTGGTTTAGATGCTGTATGAAATACTTATTAGTTATTGTAAGACACAGACATACATGCAGAGAACGTTCCGGCTTTATATTATGTGAGAATGTGATGATGAATTGACCAATAGAAATGCTTTAAAACATCTTGGATTCTGGTTCAATTGACTTACATTGAAAATAAACAGAAAATGCAGCTAGACATCATGTCTCCAGGCTTAGTTTGATGTTGGGAGTGGGATTGTATGTTTGTACAGATGCTGTGCTGTCGGGGGCGGGGCATTTCTCCTCTGTGGTGTCAGTCGAGCCGGTTCTGATCAATGTGGAGCCAGGAATTAAGGGTCCACGGCTAGCAGACCAGGAAGGTGATCAAAGCTACACACATACTCCACTCATACATTTTAAACATTTTTCTGTTCTTCATTTACTTTACCGAGAGTATTAACATTTAAGAGTTGGGCAGAGTATACAACCCTACGTACTGTAAATAAACTAAGTATAATTGAAAAATTGAATTGTGAGTGAGTGCATAAGTGTGTGTTAGCCATGCGATAGACTAGCGATCTGTCCATGGTGTTCCCCGCCTTTGCCAGATGATGCTTGGATTGACTCCAGCCCCCCTGTGATCCTGACAAGCAGGATAAAGCAGAAGATAATGCATGGATGGACGGATGGATGGATGAAAACTTGAATTAAAACAGTTTGTAATTCAGCAATATGTTCAGTTCGTTATCTGTCTCTCTTCTCACCGTCAGAGTCTCTAGGGCTGTCGTTCCAGTTGGGGTCACTAGATGAAACTGGCCTCTTGAATCTCTGGGTAAGAAAATCCTGTACTTCTTTTGCACAACCTAATTATGTTTTAATCAGTGCTGTTGAATAAATGCCAAAATGAAATGTACACGTTAAATAATTGACTCTGATCTGTGTTCTCATTTCTGCAGGTTGTGATTGAGTTGCCCAAAGCTGATGACTCTGGATCTCAGACAGATCTGGGTAAGTCAAGTATTAATCGCACTGCTGTTGGTTTCACCACTTATTGTGAGCAAAAACTAACTGGCATGCAAAATGAACAACCACAGGTTATCGTGTTTGCATGCCATGAAATGAGAGTCTGTCAAAATGGTAACAAAAACAGACCCTCAAGAAACAGAAGCTCTACAGATAAAACAACACACTTGGAAAAGAAATGCAGCAAATATAACTCTGGGCAAATATATAAAAAGTTTTTACTCAGTGAAACACTTTATTATTTAAATATTAAACAGTACTAATAGTATTAGTAACAGTGTTATTGTCAGTGTGTTTATTTAACCCTTTCCAAGCTTCTCCTTCTATAAACAACCCAGTATTATTTACAGTTCTCATCTAATACCTGCTTTGACTGCTCAGTACTTCATTAAGCTAAATCAAGATTTGCTGCTGAAGGAACTGAATACATTCATACAATGTCTGGGGCGTCCAGGAGAAATCTGGAACCTAACTTTGTTCTTCAAACTGGATCAAGATCTGATCTACTTCTCTCACAATAACATATTCATGTTACTTTGTATTGTATGTATGATTATTTACATCTGTTCTAATCAGATCTGCTGTTCTTACTGGTGAACATACATACTGATCAGATAAAGACTTTTAAACTATAATACTATCTGTTCTCTCGTCACCCTGGCAGGTCTGCGCCCAGGCGGGAAGGTGAAGCTCCTCCACAGTTCCTCTATTCATACATGTGACAGATCAACTTCTCGAGAGGTCGCAGGGGTCACGCCTCCGCTGAGCCTCCTGTTGAAGTTCCTCCCCTCAGACTCCAACCACTACTTTATCGGCACCAGCATGGTGAGTGGAGTGTTTCACAAAATAAGATAAACCAGCAATCCGACTCAATAGGAGTAGAAGAAGATTCACAGTCTGAGTCATGAATCTCTTGGAACCACTAGTTCAGATGTTTTAAAATAGATTAGTGGATGGATAGATAGACATACAGACAGATTAGTTTATTGATCCTGAAGAACAGTGAGGAGATTGTGAGACAGGCAGTAAAATACATTTGATTCAATGGGTCTGTTTCAAACCCTAGTGAGTGTGTAAGTAGGCTGTCTAGGTAGTGAGTGTGTAAGTAGGCTGTCTAGGTAGGAGCTGTTTAAGTAGCAGCGTTCTCTCCTCATCTCTCCTCATAAAACAGATTAGCAGCACACGACTGGTGGTTTAGCTAGTAGCTAAGCTACCAGCCTGCGTCCAAAACGATAGCCTGAGGCTTAAAAACCCGCTAGCATAAATGCTAATGGCTCGAGTATAAAAGTGTAAATGGTGAAGGACTCGTTACAGAGTTGATAATAAAATACTGTTTTGTGTGATTATATGACCAGAAACACATTAAAACTCCAGAGAATCAAAATAACTCACACTTTAAAACCACTTCACTGCTCCTAGATTAGCCTGTGTTACATCATGGGATTGTCTTAGCGGCTGAGGAAGCGTTCAGTGCTAACTTAAAATCAGGTCTAAATAAGGTTCCTCAGTAGACAGCATGTTTAAGGTATGTAAGTATTGGGACAGTCTACATGTCGGGAGCGCATAATATGACGTAAAATGCTGCCAATGTAGGAGCTCAGTCGGATTTGAGACACACCCTATGTGTTTATCTAAAATGAGGTCATATTCTATACAGAACCTTCTGGAAAGGGTTCTGTATAGCACCAGAATGGCTTCTGCTAAGGTTACAGTGGGCTATATAGTCATCTACAGCACATTTACCCTGAATCATGATGCATAGAAGCCTTTAAGCATGTAAAGGTTTTTTTGTATGTTTGTTTAAATGTAGGGTTTGGTGCAGCGCGGTACCCGGCATGGGCTGAGAGCCGTCCCGAAGCTCTACAGGTCTGAGGACGGTGAGAGACCAGCGGAGGTCACAGCACTGGACTTCTGCCCTTCTGGAGAGCCTTTCTTTCTGGTGAGGATTAAACAGGCAACCCAAATATAGTCGACCAGTCAAGACATGTTCACAGTTTCTTTGGTGTTATACTAGCTAGACGTCTTAGCCACCAGTTGGTTTCCTGGAAACCGCATCTTTCACTCCCTTTTCACTCCGTCTCACTGCTTTTCACGCTGTACACGACGGTCACTCTGGATATTAGCTGGTGCTCATAATAATGTGACTCCACTGCGTATAATCTCTATAGTGATGCTTACATTACACTACATTTCTCTACAGTAATGGTTACAACAAGTAATGACAGCTTGTATCTCACCAATAGGTGGGCTGCAGTGACGGTACAATCCGCCTCCACTCAGTCCTGCGTGAGGAGCCGGTGCTGGAGTGGTCCGCAGGTTCTGGAGATGCTCCGGTTCGGGCTGTGCAGTGGTCCAAAACCCGGCCCTCTGTCTTCTGCATTCTGCTCGCTGATTCTGTCTTGCACATGTGGGATCTCACAGAGAGAGATTCCTCTCCAGTCATCTCCGAGAGCTTCACCACTGACGGGTGAGAGAGCAGAAGAATTAACCAGCCACTCTCTTCTAATCCTCCACATCACTGTTACTCTTTACAGCCTCATCACATTTACATCACATTCACATTAAATGTGATCTCTTTAGGACTGTGTGAACACACATCTGAAGTTATTGAATCCGTTTCCAGTCAGAGCCCTTTCCTAGATAGTAGATCAGATACGTGAACATCAACATGTCATACAAACTGGCACCACCCACCAACATGCAGAGATTTTCTCCAATCCGATTGAATTCATTCCGATTATAGATTAAGACTTTATATGCTCACCCTATGCAACTCTCCGTTTATCTCCGTTTACATGCACACTACAAGTAATCAGACCCAAAATCATCCGTAGAGTACGTCTTGGTGTAAACGTTACCATGACTACAAGCATCAGGCGAGGTCAGTCAGAGTGCGGCCAGCAGAAGTATGGTACTTGAGTTTTCAGTTGGCGCGCTCGTGTTTTTAATTGTTTTTTTAAAATGATGGTCAGGAAAACATATTTCACACGTACTTATTAAAGAAGAGCCGAGAGGAAGACGTCACGTCCTGCAACACCGTTTTGATCCGTGTTAGCGAGGGGTCGATCTCCCATGACTTCATCCATAGTTTAGTAAAACGGGAAAGAGGAACGGATTTGTAATACGCTGATCTGAGAAACTTCCTGTTTTTAATTTGCTCTATAGTTTGTGTAAACCCACCGCCATTCCTTTGCTCATATACTCGTCTGAACAGCTCGTTATTGGTTTACAGCCAGCCATCCTGCAAGCTATTTTTAAATCTTTTTTTTGTGATTAATTTTTTTTTTTTTTTTTTATGAGCGAAGTTAACACATATTATACCGCCCAAAGATATGCCCATCAAGTTCCTCAGAATTAGAAGTTCCATACAGAATTAGTAGTTACTGAATATTAACAATAATATCAACAGTAGTACTGATAGCTGTAATGGTCAGTGGAGTGCTACATACAGGAAATAGACACTTATACAACAACAGTGATACAATAATCCCATACAACATAAGAAACCAAACAAATAATCTGAATACATAAATATATATATGCTATTTTTAAATCTTTTAAGGTTTGAATCATGAACTTTGTCTCTTCAAGACCAGTCTCTACCTCCCGCCATGTTGAAATGTCCTCTATGACGCTACAGTACATGCGCAGAACGATTTTAAACTTTCCGATTGGGAATGTAATCAGATACAGGCGTTTACACAACTATTATTCTTCTATCAAACTGATTATTTACGGGATTACCCACCTCCTTTAATCGGATAGAAATTGTAATAGGAATGACCTCAGTCGGACTAGTCTATTCAGATTAAGGTGTATACATGGACGTATTCTATTCCGATTGAGCTATTAGTCGGATTATTAACGGATTATCAGGCTGCATGTAAATGTAGCCACTGAGAATTATCATATTGCTGTGGTCATCATCCAGTTGAGAGCAGTGGGTCTTATTTTGTCCACATTTTAACCGATTGCATAAAATTAATGTATTTTTTTAAAATTATGGTTTGTTTTCTTGAGATTTTGACTGATTATGTCACAGAAATTGACATTTCAGTGAGACTCTTGTTGAAATAACAACTTATTATCTCATGATTTTGACTCATTATGTTAAAATTAGAGCTTAATTTGACACATTATGTTGAAATAATGGCTTGATGATGACTTTTGTTGTAATTTTGACTAATTATCACAGAATGATGGCTTGTTTGCAGTATAAGCAGTGGACTAGGACACCTTTACCATGTTCACCACATTACATCATCATACCTCTGTATCATGAGACCCCTGTGCAGGGGCGTAGCAGCAAATTCTGGGCCCTGTACACTCTCAATGTCAGTGGGCCCCTAAAAAAACAATCAGAATTTTCATGGGCCCCTCTCCTTACTCGGACCCTGGGTAGTCAGATCCACTTTTCCCCCCACTACCATGCCCATGCCCCATGTGTACAGATGCTCATAGCTGGCATGTGTTGGCAATATCACGCTTAGGACGTCTGTTTGTTTCCAGGGTGACGACTATGGCGGTGTTCGGCGAAGCTGCCAGGCAGAACCGCTACTCTGGCGTGGCTCTGGCCAAGCAGTCCGGCAGGCTGGAGATCCACTTCCTGAAGCAATCTCTCACAGTTCCTCAGCCCTCAGACACGGAGAAGCTCAACCTGCTGGCACAGGACAACCTCTAAGAGCAGGAGGAGAAATACTACAGTGCAGGCAGTCGGTCCTGGAGGCCCAGCTTTTGGTGATCTCACTGCTTAAACACAGCTACTGGTCATTAACTGGTGAAGGGAATCGGTTTCAGTGATATGGTCACCAAACTGGGGACTCTCCAGGACGGAAACCGATGACCCCTGCAGTTTACCACCCAGGAGAAAAGCAAGAAGCAGTAACTACAGCAACACTGAATCTGAGAACAACAGCAGCTTGTTGTTGTTGTTGTGTGTGCCTGTAATGAACCAATATCAGTATCATTACAGTTACATTGGAAGCTCCAGGTCAGGTTCCAGGTTTGATTGATGTTCTAAGTGCAAATAAGTGAACACAAGTCTACACGTTTTAATACACCCATGCAAACTAATCAGCAAACTTATTTGTGTTCTCTGTAGACAATGTGTTCACTTACTTCCAACAGAACATCGACAGAAACGTGGAATTTGATCAGGTGCACCCAAACACTTTCGTCGCTGTCCAAAGAAAATCTAAATTCTTTGTGATTTTGATTTACGTTTTTCTATATCATTTAAACACGACAGCTGCTCGTTATATCATGTGAAAGTCTTGTGATGAATGGACCAATAGAAATGCTCCACAATCTCTCCAAAATACTTGACTTACATTGAAAGTTAAGAAAGTTTTGCTCTTTCCTGTAAAGCTACTATTTTGGAGATACTTCTTGTTCTGTGGACAGCGACGATTTTTAGCACAACAACAGTTTAAAGACCAGCAAGCATCCCTTGGCCTGATTGGTAGATGGTTTACTGAAGGTACTCTCTACTGAGCTCAGGTAGGTCCACTGAGCTCAGGTAGGTCCAGCGCACCTACGTGGAATAGAAATCCATCACTACTCTGGTCTTATTATACATGGCTTAATATCTATCTATCCATATAGACCAAGCAATAATAATCAAGTGTAGACGGGAGTGTGGATCAAGAGGCTGTGTTTGCACTGTGTATCTCTGCAGATCTCCTGAGGCTTCTTCACCACCAGGTGTGGAATTTGTTCTCCTCCAGAATATTGAACTAGACTTGTTCAGGATGAGTTAAATCAGTTAAGGTAGAGAAACCACGGAACGGTGCTGTGCTGGAGAACTGCAGGACTGAGAGGACGAACACTGAAGTTCACAGCAGATACCAAACTATAGAGATTCCCATGGAGCTCCTTAGACCTCAGGGATCTAATCAGAATGTCTTTATTTAACACTGTATAACAGTCTCTGAATAGAAAATCTGTTCAGCATGTTTATATTAACAATGAAGATCCATATTATTATTTCTTAATCTGAAATGTTGTACTATTTTTGTATTAAAGACAGTTTCTTTGTAACATACTGTGATTGGTCTTTATTTATTTGATATACTTTACTGAGGTGGAGTTGCATTTTTAGTGATATAAACATTGACAGCTGTTAAGATGCCAGTCCCAGTATCTCCGATCAACCCTAATATCCCAGATCTTCTCCGATCAGCCCCAATATCCCAGCTCTTCTGCTAGCAGCCCTAGTATCTCAGCTCTTCTGCTAGCAGCCCTAGTATCTCAGCTCTTCTGCTAGCAGTCCTAGTATCTCAGCTCTTCTGCTAGCAGCCCCAGTATCCCAGTTCTTCTGCTAGCAGCCCCAGTATCCCAGATCTTCTCCAATCAGCCTTAGTATCCCAACTATTTTCCTACCAACCTGAGTATTTCAGCTCATCTCCTACCAGCCTTAGTATCCCAACTCTTCTGCTAGCAGCCCCAGTATCCCAGATCTTCTCCTGCCAGCCCCAGTATCCAAGATCTTCTCTTATTAGTCCCAGTATCCCAGATCTTCTCCTGCCAGCCCCAGTATCCCAGATCTTCTCCTAGCAGCCACAGTATCCCAGATCTTCTCTTATCAGCCCTAGTATTCGATATCTTCTGCTAGCAGCCCCCTTACCCCAGGTATTCTCCCAGCAGCCCCAGTATCCTAAATCTTCTGCTAGCAGCCCCAGTATCCCCGATATTCTCCCAGCAGCCATAGTATCCCAGATCTTCTCCTAGCAGCCCCAGTATCCTAGATATTCTCTTATCAGTCCCAGTATCCCATATCATCTGCTAGCAGCCCAAGTATCCCAAATCTTCTCCTAGCAGCCCCAGTATTCTAGATCTTCTCTTATCAGTCCCAGTATCCCATATCATCTGCTAGCAGCCCCAGTATCCCAGATATCCTCCCAGCAGCCCCAGTATCCTATATCTTCTTCCAGCAACCTGAACTTCTCAGTCGCCTGGAGTTCTCAGGTCGTCTCCTAGCAGCCTGGAGTTCTCAGGTCGTCTCCTAGCAGCCTGGAGTTCAGTCAAGTTCTCGGGGAAGGTTATGGAGAGTGGTCTGTCCGGTCAGACGCCTGTATGTGTGTTTATAAGCGGGGGTCAGTCTGCTGCCATGGAGGCGGTTTGTATTGGTTCAGAGCGGAGCTGCTCTGAGTCCGGCTGTGTTTATCAGCGCTGACCTACAGAGTATTCTCACCAGCTGTACTGGAATCAGCCGCCTGCAGGAGATCCAGCGGAGATCTAAACACACCAAGAGTAAAAGAAGCCCAAAAGTAAACCGGACCCGCGGTACTGGCGACTACTGGGCGGATAGCCGGACCCAGACTGCTCGACGGGGATGGCCGGTGGAGAAACAGTCTGCAGGGGGTCACCGGGGCCAGCAGGGGGCGCTGTGTACCGCCACGTCGGGCAGGGAGGACGGAGCGCGCGTGTGCTGTGGAGAAGTCTGGCCAAAGACATCAAACGCAAGACGGAGAAAGTAAAACTAAACTTAATATCTTTATAAATTAATAACTGTATACCTTTATAACTTTTACCTTTATAAGTCAGATTATGTGAGAGTTCTACAGTTTCAGCTCAAGCTGTTTAAACTCGGAATGTTTTTGTTAGAGTTTGATTGTTTACCTGGTCTGCCACTGGTCAGACACCTCGATTATGGTGGCCAGTTAACTTGGTCAGCTGTATTTGAGTGCCTAGGAGTCGAAGTACGAGGTGGGTGTTTCTAATAAAGTGGCCGGTTAGTGGAAGTAGAAAGTTGGGTGCTTCTAATAAAGTGGCGAGTAGTGGAAGTAGAAGGTGGGTGTTTCTAATAAAGTGGCCAGTAAATTAAAGTAGAAGGTAGGTGTTTCTAATATAATGACCAGTTAGTTAAAGTAGAAGGTGAATGTTTCCAATAAAGTGAACAGTTAGTGGAAGTACAAGATCAGTGTTTCTAATAAAGTGAACAGTTAGTGGAAGTACAAGATCAGTGTTTCTAATAAAGTGGCCAATTAGTGGAAGTACAATGTAGGTGTTTCCAATAAAGTGGCCAGTCAGTGGAAGTACAAGCTAAATGTTTCTAATAAAGTGGCCAGTTAGTGGAAATAGAAGCTAGATGTTTCTAATAAAGTGGCTAGTTAGTTGAAGTGCTGGCCCAGTGTTTCTAATAAAGTGGCCAGTTTGTGGAAGTACAAGATCAGTGTTTCTAATAAAGTGGCCAGTTAGTGGAAGTACAAGATCAGTGTTTCCAATAAAGTGGCCAGTTAGTGGAAGTACAAGGTATGTGTTTCCAATAAAGTGGCCAGTTAGTGGAAGTACAAGCTAGATGTTTCTAATAAAGTGGCCTGTTAGTGGAAATAGAAGCTAGATGTTTCTAAGAAAGTGGCCAGTTTGTGAAAGTGCAAGGCCGGTGTTTCTAATAAAGTGGCCGGTTAGTGGAAGTGCAGGGCCAGTGTTTCTAATAAAGTGGCCAGTTATTGGAAGTGCAGGGACGGTGTTTCTAATAAAGTGGCCAGTTATTGGAAGTGCAGGGCCGGTGTTTCTAATAAAGTGGCCAGTGACTACGATTCTCTTATTTTTTTATCCTTCTGTTCTCCGCATTTGACCCTCAGCTGCGTCGCTCTGACCTCGATCTCAGCCTGCTGACCCACGGTCTCCAGCACGTCCGCCACATCCCCTGTGAGGACCCTGTGAGGTTCATGAGCTGCAGTGATGGAGTGGGGGGCTTCCTCAGTGTCCATCGTAGCGGCTTTGTGAAGTTCTATCACCCAGATGGCCGTCTGAGAGAGTCGTCCCAGCACTCGTCCTTCAGTGTTACCTATGAAGGCCTCACACACACCCAGCTGCCAAACCGGCTGGTGGGCTGGGGGTCCGGCCCCACACTTACACTGCTAGACTCTCAGCTAACACCACTGATGCATGCAGTGGACCCTCTTGACGTCAGGGTCTGCCAGGTCAGAAAACTACATAGACAATAGTCAATGAGCCAATCAGTTTAACTGATCAATTCTAACACTTAATCAATCAGTTGTTCAGTCAGTCAATCATCCAGTATGACACTCAGCCTATACATTTGTAAATCAATCAATCAATCAATCAATCAATCAGTCACACTGTCAGTGACTCACTCAATCAATTGATCAGTTCCTTGCTTGAGTGATGGATTGACTGATGAACTGAATGGTTAATCATTGATTGATTAGTCAACCTTATAGTTCAATCAGTCGCTCAGTCAGTCTTTCAGTTAATCAATGAATTTGTCCACTCAATCAATAAATTAGTAAACCACCCATTTACTCACTCAATCAGTCACTCAGTCAGTCACTCAATCAGTCAGTCAGTCACTCAATCAGTCACTCAATCAGTCACTCAATCAGTCACTCAGTCAGTCACTCAATCAGTCACTCAGTCAGTCACTTAATCAGTCACTCAATCAGTCACTCAGTCAGTCACTTAATCAGTCACTCAATCAGTCAGTCAGTCAGTCACTCAATCAGTCACTCAATCAGTCACTCAGTCAGTCAGTCAGTCACTCAATCAGTCACTCAATCAGTCACTCAATCAGTCACTCAGTCAGTCACTCAATCAGTCAGTCAGTCACTCAATCAGTCACTCAATCAGTCACTCAATCAGTCAGTCAGTCACTCAGTCAGTCACTCAATCAGTCACTCAGTCAGTCACTCAATCAGTCACTCAGTCACTCAATCAGTCACTCAGTCAGTCACTCAATCAGTCAGTCAGTCACTCAATCAGTCACTCAATCAGTCAGTCACTCAGTCAGTCACTCAATCAGTCAATCAGTCAGTCACTCAATCAGTCACTCAATCAGTCAGTCACTCAATCAGTCAATCAGTCAGTCACTCAATCAGTCAGTCAGTCACTCAATCAGTCACTCAGTCAGTCACTCACTCAATCAGTCAGTCAGTCACTCAATCAGTCACTCAATCAGTCACTCAATCAGTCACTCAATCAGTCAGTCAGTCACTCAATCAGTCAGTCAGTCACTCAATCAGTCACTCAGTCACTCAATCAGTCACTCAGTCAGTCACTCAATCAGTCACTCAATCAGTCAGTCAGTCACTCAATCAGTCACTCAATCAGTCAGTCACTCAGTCAGTCACTCAATCAGTCAATCAGTCAGTCACTCAATCAGTCACTCAATCAGTCAGTCACTCAATCAGTCAATCAGTCAGTCACTCAATCAGTCACTCAATCAGTCAGTCAGTCACTCAATTAGTCACTCAATCAGTCACTCAATCAGTCAGTCAGTCACTCAGTCAGTCAGTCAGTCACTCAATCAGTCAGTCAGTCACTCAATCAGTCACTCAATCAGTCACTCAATCAGTCACTCAGTCAGTCACTCAGTCAGTGAATCAATCAACCAATCTCTGTCCCTCTCTCTCTCTCTCTCTCGCTATCCCTCTCTTTGTCTCTCTCTCTGTCTCCCTTTCTGTCTGTCTGTCTCTGTCTCTCTCTCTCTTTCTCTCTCTCTCTCTCTCTGTCCCTCTCGCTCTCTCTCTCTCTCTCTCTCTTTCTCTCTCTCTCTCTTTCTCTCTCTCTCTCTCTCTTTCTGTCCCCCTCTCTCTCTCTCTCTCTCTCTCTCTCTCTCTCTCTCTCTCTCTCTCTGTCCCTCTCGCTCTCTCTCTCTGTCCCTCTCTCTCTCTCTCTCTCTCTCTCTCTCTCTTTCTCTCTCTCTCTCTCTTTCTGTCCCCCTCTCTCTCTCCTCTCTCTCTCTCTCTCTCTCCTCTCTCCTCTCTCTCTCTCTCTCTCTTTCTCTCTCTCTCTCTCTCTTTCTGTCCCCCTCTCTCTCTCTCTCTCTCTCTCTCTCTCTCTCTCTCTCTCTCTCTCTCTCCAGGTTGTAGAAGGTTCTCAGGAGCTGGTCTCAGCTGGAGCTGGTAACGTGTGCGTGTGGTGTTTGGGTCACATGCTGTGTCGTGTGCGGGTGCTGGAGGGTTTCGGCCGACATGCTGTGTTCACGCTGCTCGCTTTGGCTCCTGCTGCGGCCGGTAAAGCCCCCCGAGCGCTGGCTGTGAGTGACAGAGCGGTCACTGTGGTGGATCTGACCGAGGGTCGTGTTCTGGAATACAAAACAAACCTCCACCTCAGGTACTAATTAATTAAAACTAATTAATAGTTTTAATTTATAGTTAAATTGATGATTATCTTTATCCTTTAATAAGCTGCTGGGAGACTGTGCTAAGATACTAATGCTCTCCTGTTTGTTTCTCTGTCCAGAGAGATCACAGGGTTGGTGTACTGCCCCCTGCAGGACATGGTGGTCACTGCATCTGAAGACATGTCCATCAGAGTGTGGGGTCCAGAGTGGGAGCTGCTTCTAGTGTTTGTGGGACACAATGGTATCAGGACATTGCATATTAATATTACACATAGACAGACACAGTACCTTATAAAAAAATATCAACCACCAATCTATAATCAATATTACTCCTGTAGGGGGGTTACCCAGGTGGGGAATCAAACCCTAGGACTCTTATTGGTATAGTGTAGGGGGGTTACCCAGGTGGGGAATAGAACCCCAGGACTCTTATTGGTATAGTGTAGGGGGGTTACCCAGGTGGGGAATCAAACCCTAGGACTCTTATTGGTATAGTGTAGGGGGGGTTACCCAGGTGGGGAATAGAACCCCAGGACTCTTATTGGTATAGTGTAGGGGGGAGTTACCCAGGTGGGGAATCAAACCCTTGGACTCTTATTGGTATAGTGTAGGGGGGTTACCCAGGTGGGGAATAGAACCCCAGGACTCTTATTGGTATAGTGTAGGGGGGTTACCCAGGTGGGGAATCAAACCCTTGGACTCTTATTGGTATAGTGTAGGGGGGTTACCCAGGTGGGGAATCAAACCCTAGGACGCTTATTGGTATAGTGTAGGGGGGTTACCCAGGTGGGGAATCAAACCCTAGGACTCTTATTGGTATAGTGTAGGGAGGTTACCCAGGTGAGGAATAGATCCCTAGGACTCTTATTGGTATAGTGTAGGGGGGTTACCCAGGTGGGGAATGGAACCCTAGAACTCTAATTGGTATAGTGTAGGGGGGTTATCCTGGTGGGGAATCAAATCCCAGGACTCTTATTGGTATGGTGTAGGGGGGTTTCCCAGGTAGGGAATTGAAGCCTAGAACTCTTATTGGTATAGTGTAGGGGGGTTATCCTGGTGGGGAATCAAACCCCAGGACTCTTATTGGTATAGTGTAGGGGGGTTACCCAGGTGGGGAATAGAACCCCAGGATTCTTATTGGTATAGTGTAGGGGGAGATACCCAGGTGGGGAATAGAACCCCAGGATTCTTATTGGTATAGTGTAGGGGGGTTACCCAGGTGGGGAATCGAACCCCAGGACTCTTGTTGGTATAGTGTAGGGGGGTTACCCAGGTGGGGAATCGAACCCCAGGACTCTTGTTGGTATGGTGTGGTTTAGTGTTGATATAATGTAATAATCATGTGATCAGAGATTATTTGACATCAAAGTGTCATCGCTGTGCAGCACTCGATTAGTCTAGTCTGCCCCTGATCAAGTCATATTTTGAACTGTGCATGTTCGTACATCTTGTCCACTCTGTGTGTTCCAGCTGTGGTCACCTCCCTGCTGCTGTGCCCTACATCCGGTCTGCTGCTCTCCTCGTCTCTGGACAGGACGCTGCGCTGTTGGAGCCTGCAGACAGGTGACCAGGTGCAGGCCGTCTCCATCCCCGCTGGCTCTGACCCGCCACTGACCCTGGGTGGTCCCAGCGCTTCTGGCACCTTCTCCTCCTTCTCCAGAACCGGCGTGGACTTCTGGGGCTTCACCAAACTCTATGAGCTCCACTGCAGCCTGGGCGGGGACACATCCAGACCAGTCCGTCAAATATTGGCCCCACCCACCCAGCCACCATACCCTGCCCTCATATTGTGCGTCCATGGTGATAGTGATGTCAGCCTTGTGGCCTCGGAGACGGGGACGGTGATCGTGGCCTTCAGAGCCAATGGCAGAGTGAGATGTGCTGATTACTGTCTGTCAGAAGAAGTGTTATTGGTCCTGACTGAAGAGGGGGCGGTGATCAGAGCCAGTACACTGACCAATCCTGCCACTCTGATGGATGAGCGTCGGGCTGATTGGACGAGTGGACAGCAGCAGGTGGAGGTGGGGCTGGCCTGCTGTATGGCTCTGTACAGTAGCATAGCAGACCCACAGTGGGCGCTAGAGGAGTGGACGTCACTGCAGCAGCAGAAAGGACTCAGAATGAGGAGGAGGAAGCTGCAGGATGAGAAGAACAGGTACGGCAATATATATATATATATATATATATATATATATATATATATATTTATATAATATAATATATATAATATAATATATATTATATAAACATTTGGTGGAATTCCCCTTTAAGTATATATATATATATATATATATATATATATATATATATATATATATATATATATATATATATATTCTTAAAGGGGAAGTCCACCAAATGTTTCAAATTTTGCATAATTGATATGCGTTTATGACCAAGACTTCCAAGTACTACCCTGGACCCCTAATTTCCCAAAATTGAACTCCAATTGAGCATCAGTAGGACCACCTGTATGGTGGTGTTGGCTCTATGGATCCTCCTCCACGTTCCCTCCAGCAGTTGTGGTATGTGATCACCTACCAGGACCTTACTGAGTCTCCCAGTCCGTCTAGCTGCTGTCCCTTCTGCACACGGTGGTCATAATGATGTGACTCGACTCTGTATTCGACTCTAACTCCTCATGTGGACGGTGGAAGCTTCTATGGTTGGGGTTGTTAAGGTGTTGTCACTGATTCATGGAGGTTCCCTGTGTTGTGTGCATCTCTCAGGTTTCTGATTATGCTCGGTCATCTCGGTGGGAGGATCAGTGTGATGGAGATGCATTCTGGAAAAATCCAGTACAGAGTCTCCGCCCACAACGACCAGAAGGTCTGCAGAATACAGGCTTACCCGGACACCAGCTGCATCCTCACTGCTGGTACAGACGCAAACACACACACTCGCACATGATAGTGATAATGATGGAGGTGATGAGTAGGAATATAGTGCTAGTGCTGGTCATCAGTTTATATGTGTGATTATAGTCATAGTAATGATACTGAGATGCTGATGGTGATAATGATAATGTGATGATGATGGTGTAGATGGTGATGGAGTTGATGATGGTGACAAAGGAAATGAGGGTGATGTGTGTGAAGAGGAAGTTAAATTTGATGGTTGTAATGATGATAATAGTGATGTTGGTGCAGATAGTGATGTTGAAAATGATGATTGTGATGATAATGATAGTGATGTTGGTGCAGATAGTGATGTTGAAAATGATGATTGTGATGATGATAGTGATGTTGAAAATGATGATGGTGATAACTGTAATGATGGTGATGCTGATGATGGTGTTGATAATGGTAAGGATGATGGTGCTGATGGTGATGTTAAAAATGGTGATGATGGTGCAGATAGTGATGTTGAAAATGGTGATGATCCTAATAGTGATAGTGATGATGGTGCAGATAGTGATGTTGAAAATGGTGATGATCCTAATAGTGATAGTGATGGTGGTGCAGATAGTGATGTTAAAAATTGTGATGATCCTAATAGTGATAGTGATGGTGGTGCAGATAGTGATGTTGAAAATGGTGATGATCCTAATGATGATAGTGATGATGGTGCAGATAGTGATGTTGAAAATGGTGATGATCCTAATAATGATAGTGATGGTGGTGCAGATAGTGATGATGGTAATAGTGATAGTGATAATGGTAATAGTGATAGTGATGATGGTGCAGATAGTGATGTTGAAAATGGTGATGATCCTAATAATGATAGTGATGGTGGTGCAGATAGTGATGTTGAAAATGGTGATGATCCTAATAGTGATAGTGATGGTGGTGCAGATAGTGATGTTGAAAATTGTAATGATCCTAATGATGATAGTGATGGTGGTGCAGATAGTGATGTTGAAAATGGTGATGATCCTAATACTGACAGTGATGGTGGTGCAGATAGTGATGATGGTAATAGTGATAGTGATGATGGTGCAGATAGTGATGTTGAAAATGGTGATGATCCTAATAATGATAGTGATGGTGGTGCAGATAGTGATGTTGAAAATGGTGATGATCCTAATAATGATAGTGATGGTGGTGCAGATAGTGATGTTGAAAATAGTGATGATGGTAATAGTGATAGTGATGGTGGTGCAGATAGTGATGTTGAAAATGGTGATGATCCTAATAATGATAGTGATGGTGGTGCAGATAGTGATGTTGAAAATGGTGATGATCCTAATAATGATAGTGATGGTGGTGCAGATAGTGATGTTGAAAATGGGGATGATCCTAATAATGATAGTGATGGTGGTGCAGATAGTGATGTTGAAAATGGTGATGATCCTAATAATGATAGTGATGGTGGTGCAGATAGTGATGTTGAAAATAGTGATGATGGTAATAGTGATAGTGATGATGGTGCAGGTTGTGATGTTGAAAATGGTGATGATCCTAATAGTGATAGTGATGATGGTGCAGATAGTGATGTTGGAAATGGTGATGATGGTAATAGTGATAGTGATGTTGAAAATTATGATAACTGTAATGATGGTGATGCTGATGATGGTGATGATAATGGTGAGGATGATGAAAAAAGATGATAATAGCAACAGTGATGATGGCACTGAAGATGATGAGGTGATAAAAAGAATTTGATGGTGATGATAATGTTGATAGTGTTGGTGATGCTGAAGGTGGTGATGGTGATGAAAAGGGCTTGTATGATGGAGATGATAGTGATGTTGATGGACAGGATTAATTTGATGATAAAGATGATGCTGGTGGTGATAGTGATGGTGCTGATGATGGGGATAAAAATAAGATGTTAAGGATGATAACGATGGTGATAATGGTGTTGGAGATGATGATGATGATGGCTGGTCTGTGTTCTGCAGGTGAAGATAACTCCATCCTGCTGTGGAAGGTGTTCCCACACGCGCAGGAGTGTTTGAGTCTGCACATGAGTGTGTTTTGTGCTCACACTCCGGTGTGCGTGGCTCTGCTGGACTCCCTGCTGACTGTTGGCCTTCAGCAGCCAGAAACCGCCACCTACAGCCTTGTGCAGTACGACCTGGAAACCCACTCTCGCACTGACCACCCTCCAGAGCAAGACCACCGCAGCTCCATCACAGGTACACTGCTTCAACAAACATCCCTGCATCCCTGATTTATTTAAATATTTTCTTCATTCAGTGGTTTGAGATGTGGAGACTGAACAAGAGAATCTTAGTTTTGTATTATACTCACTATCACCTCTTCAGGTACAAAGTGGTATTACAGTGATTCACTATCACCTCAACATGTACAAAGTGGTACTACAGTGACTCACTATCACCTCTTCAGGTACAAAGTGGTACTACAGTGACTCACTATCACCTCTTCAGGTACAAAGTGGTACTACAGTGACTCACTATCACCTCTTCAGGTACAAAGTGGTACTACAGTGACTCACTATCACCTCTTCAGGTACAAAGTGGTACTACAGTGACTCACTATCACCTCTTCAAGTACAAAGTAGTACTACAGTGACTCACTATCACCTCTTCAGGTACAAAGTGGTACTACAGTGACTCACTTTCACCTCTTCAGGTACAAAGTGGTACTACAGTGACTCACTTTCACCTCTTCAGGTACAAAGTGGTACTACAGTGACTCACTATCACCTCTTCAGGTCTTACACACGAAATGGGACATCTGATCTCTACATGCGCATCTGATCTCTACACACTGCAGGTTGACTGTTCAGGAGACTCTGTAACTGTCTGTGTGTTTTCAGGGTTGTGTGCGTATCAGAAGCTGCGAGTATTTGCGTCCTGCAGTCAGGACGGGACGGTGCGCATCTGGGACGAGGAGAACCGGCTGGTAAGGTCAGCACAGTTCTGTTTGTGTTGGTGTTTGTATTTGTGTTGCAGAGAATGTGAGCAAGGAGCAGCTCGCACGCCAGGGTTGATCTGAGACCATGCCATAAACTTAAAGGAGTGATATGTAATTTGTCCACGCCTCCATTTCTTTGTCCTTCCATGAACACCATTCAGTGTTTTTCTAATAGTGGACACATGAACAAGGGTTGCTGTAGTTAGGAGAATCGTCTGTAGGTCTCTGGCTGTTAAGCTTGTGCTCCTGTAGTGGTCTTAACACAACGTCCACTCCTAGTGAGAGCAATCCGAATTAATCAGTGTACCGGGTCTGCTTGAAGAGGTGGGCTCAATTCACATCTAGTGTGATCTCTAATGGAGCCCAAGCTCGGAACAAGAACCCGTAACTGCTGCGTCTGTCCTGTTAAACACACCCGGCAGCAGAGGGTCACTCTGGTCCACTGTGTGAGAAGGTCCTGCTGCACCGTTTAAGGTGAAACGAGAGAATTCCAACAAGAAGCTGGAGAACAGGAGGCACAGCTTCAGCCTCGTGTGAGATCAGAGCTTATCAGTTTTGGACAGTTCAGAAGTTGTGAGTCTCTGAAGAAGCAGAGCAGTGATACTCCGAGTGTTTTGAGCCGAGTGAAGCTCAGAGCTCCGTCAGTGAACAGGTTTATAGTAGCTCCTCCGTCACTGCAGTATCTCTGTGTACTGATATGATACAGCTCTCATATACGCACCTGCTCTGCAGATCTTCTTCTGATTCGCTCAGTGAGAATAAAACTCCGCCCACACGGTGAACGACTGGTTAGCGTGAGGTGTACAAGCTACTTCTTACAAGAACAAACCTGGGTTGCAGACGTAAGGACCCTCGGAGTGATGACGTAGGCTCGCTCGGTTGCGAGTGCAGGCCGGCGACTGGACGTGTGTTTGTGTGTGTGTTTGTGTCAGGACTCTGGAGCTGAATGCTGAGCCGGAGTTTGTGCAGTTCAGTGGAGAGACAGGAGATCTGCTGGTGGGGATCAGAGGAGATCTGTACAGAATCCCCCGTACACACGCACTGCCCCACCACTTACGGCTCTGGGTAAAGTACACACATACACCTCCTCAGAGAGCAGAGCAGTGTAACACTACTGAACAGCTCCACACAGTCAGAGTTCTTAGAGTTACTGCTACTGAGTGCTGATTGGTTAAAATTAATGCTACTGAGTGCTGATTGGTTAAAATTAATGCTACTGAGTGCTGATTAATTTGAGTTAATGCTACTGAGTGCTGATTGGTTAGAGTTAATGCTACTGAGTGCTGATTGGTTAGAGTTAATGCTGCTGAGTGCTGATTAGTTAGAGTTAATGCTGCTGAGTGCTGATTAGTTAGAGTTAATGCTACTGAGTGCTGATTAGTTAGAGTTAATGCTACTGAGTGCTGATTAGTTAGAGTTAATGCTACTGAGTGCTGATTAGTTAGAGTTAATGCTACTGAGTGCTGATTAGTTAGAGTTAATGCTACTGAGTGCTGATTGGTTAGAGTTAATGCTACTGAGTGCTGATTAGTTAGAGTTAATGCTACTGAGTGCTGATTGGTTAGAGTTAATGCTACTGAGTGCTGATTGGTTAGAGTTAATGCTACTGAGTGCTGATTAGTTAGAGTTAATGCTACTGAGTGCTGAATGGGTAGCATTCCTGCTACTGAGTGCTGATTGTACTGATTGTACTGAATCTGCAAGGCCTTGGAGGTAGCTGAAGTGCTAAACACCCTCAGCCTTCCTCTATAACCCCTCTCTCTCTCTCTCTCTCTCTCTCTCTCTCTCTCTCTCTCTCTCTCTCTCTCTCTAGTTGCTATATACTGAGGATCAGTCTGACTCTGTTCCTGATCCACTCGTCTCCTGTAGCACCACCAATAAACACCGGTAAACACACACACACACACACACACTACTAAAAAGGGCTCAGGTTACTATTCATTTATGTCTAATTTTATATTTTTTATTTGAACGTGTGATGATTGGACCAATGGAAATGCTCCAAAGTCACTTGGAGAACGTTCCAGCTCCATTTACTTACATTGAATGTAAAGACAGTTTTTGTCCTCTCCTGTAAAATAACTATCTTGGACATACTTGGACAGCGACGATATACATACAACAGTGGAGGACCATGACTGTTAGATCTAGACCTTCAGTTCAGGCCTCATTGTAGGACGAGACTAACGTCTGCTACTGCCTCCATGAAGAGTTTCTGTTATCAGATCCTAATGATGTTAGTAGTTATTGTAATGCCTCCATTTCAGCTCCTGAAGTCCTGACCAATAGAAGAGCTCACTTATTACTATATTCCACAGAGAGAAGAATCCAGAGAGGACAGTTTTTTCTGGGGTTCTTATAACCGAGATATAACATCCTTATTCCTGATGCACGGTATACAGATTTTCTGAGGTTTATACAGATATACAGAGGTTAGATTAGACAAAACAGTTAATTTTCTGAAATTATAATTGATTTATAACAGTAAACCACATGGTAATTGACTGTAATGTAATTAACTGTGATAAGAGTAAACCACATGGTAATTGACTGTAATGTAATTAACTGTGATAAGAGTAAACCACATGGTAATTGACTGTAATGTAATTAATTGTGATAAGAGTAAATAACACGGTGATGGACTGTAATGTAATTAACTGTGATAAGAATAAATAACACGGTGATGGACTGTAATGTAATTAACTGTGATAAGAGTAAATAACACGGTGATGGACTGTAATGTAATTAACTGTGATAACAGTAAATAACACGGTGATGGACTGTAATGTAATTAACTGTGATAAGAGTAAATCACACGGCGATGGACTGTAATGTAATTAACTGTGATAACAGTAAATAACACGGTGATGGACTCTAAGGTTATTAACTGTGATAAGAGTAAATCACATGGTAATTGACTGTAATGTAATTAACTGTGATAAGAGTAAATAACACGGTGATGGACTGTAATGTAATTAACTGTGATAAGAGTAAATCACACGGCGATGGACTGTAAGGTAATTAACTGTGATAAGAGTAAATAACATGGTGATGGACTGTAATGTAATTAACTGTGATAACAGTAAATCACACGGTGATGGACTGTAAGGTAATTAACTGTGATAAGAGTAAATAACACGGTGATGGACTGTAATGTAATTAACTGTGATAAGAGTAAATAACACGGTGATGGACTGTAATGTAATTAACTGTGATAAGAGTAAATCACACGGCGATGGACTGTAATGTAATTAACTGTGATAACAGTAAATAACACGGTGATGGACTCTAAGGTAATTAACTGTGATAAGAGTAAATCACATGGTAATTGACTGTAATGTAATTAACTGTGATAAGAGTAAATAACACGGTGA
>CM038708.1:6317011-6352011 GCA_021613375.1 Megaleporinus macrocephalus
AAACACCATCACCACCACTGTAAACACCATCACCACCACTGTAAACATCCCCACTACTGTAAACACCATCACCACCACTGTAAACACCATCACCACCACTGTAAACACCATCACCACCACCACTGTAAACACCATCACCACCACTGTAAACATCCCCACTACTGTAAACTACTGTAACTTTTTAATGGGGTCAGCTGAATCTGGCAGTCACTCACTACTACCTGCACTGGCAACAGGAACAGTGATGTTAGTAAATCACTGAGTTTTGCTGTTTTCTGAATCAAAGTGTCTGAAAGACTTCAAGTTGATTTGATGTGCTTGCACGTAGATTCCAGACGATGATACGTTCGACCTAGAAGCTTCACTTTCTTCTCCAAAAGTGCCTCAACTACGACCTCTGACCCCTCCTACACTCCGAGAGGGCTTCTTCCCCAACCGCAGCCTGATCCGGAGACTAGACACGACACACACACAGGTGTTACACAAACACACACACACTTAATAATATGTTTTATTAACCCCCCTACACTATACCAATAAGAGTCCTGGGGTTCGATTCCCCACCTGGGTAACCCCCCTACACTATACCAATAAGAGTCCTGGGGTTCGATTCCCCACCTGGGTACCCCCCCTACACTATACCAATAAGAGTCCTGGGGTTCGATTCCCCACCTGGGTAACCCCCCTACACTATACCCGTAAATAATAGTCTATTTAAAAAGTGTGTTTGTATTATATTTCCATGGTTACGTGAATTTCTGATTTATGAATATGATATATACATTTCATATACATACAAAATTATTTATTTGTTTTTGCTCCTGCAGGAAAATGACCCGGACCCTCGTCCCCAGGCCCCGTCAGGCTTCATCCCCAACTCTGTGCTGGTGGGAAAGCTGTGGCCAGATGTGCTGGTGGAGAACGCTGTGCCTCCTAAACTGTGGAAGCTCCGGGGCGACCTCGGCCACCAGACTGAGGAGGTGAAGAGTGAAGCCTTCAATCATCATCAGACAGAACTCTCTTCTCTGTTAGAATACACATCATTTTCATTTTTATGTAGTTCCACCAGCATCAGCAACACTTCATCACTTGACGATTTGTGATGATGTATTCAGGTATAAGTTTCTGTCACATCACTCCGCCAGTCATATTACATGTTGATGTTCTAGTTTATAAATAAGTGAACACGTCCTCTACAGAGACTCACGTCTACACAATTAACACACTATTACTGTTCATTTGCTGAATTTAATATACTGGAACTTGTGCAAATGTTATGCCATATTTATTTATTATATGTCTCTTTTAAAACACAACTGCACTAAAATATACTAGTTTGTGTATTAATTTTAGAAAATTGACAAAGCATGCCATATGACTGGTGGTGTTCAAACTTGTGCAAGCAAATAAGCTTAATTCTGCCAAAGTCAGCAGTTTAGCTGCATAAGCACAAATATAAAGCAATAAGCATATATATATATATATACTTATTACAATGGCTTTTGATTGGACTGGGAGTGGTTTTGGTTTTAGTGGAAAGGGATTTGGATGTCCCTGGAGGAGTTGTGGTTGTACTGGGAAGAGTTTTGGGGTTTTGGTTGTACTGTGAGGAACTATGCTTGTACTAGGAGGGGTTAAGGTTGTACTGGGAGAGGTTTAGGTTGTACTGGGAGAGGTTTTGGTTGTACTGGGAGAGGTTTTGGTTGTATGGGGAGGAGCTTTGCTTGTACTAGGAGGGGTTTAGGTTGTACTGGGAGGGGTTTTGGTTGTACCGTGAGATGTTTTGCTTCTACTGTGAGGTGTATTGGTTGTAATAAGAGGGGTTTAAGTTGTACTGGGAGAGGTTTTTGTTGTATGGGGAGGAGCTTTGCTTGTACTGGGAGGAGCTTTGCTTGTACTGGGAGGAACTTGGCTTGTACTGGGAGGGGTTTAGGTTGTACTGGGAGAGTTTTGGTTGTACTGGGAGAGGTTTAGGTTGTACTGGAGGGGTTTTGGTTGTACCGGGAGAGGTTTAGGTTGTACTGGAGGGGTTTTGGTTGTGCTGGGAGGTGTATTGGCTGTACTGGGAGGGTTTTGGGTTGTGAAGAGTATCTTGGGATGATGGGCGTGTTTAAGCTGCAATAACGTGGCTCAAATGGGTCTCAGACCTCCTGCTGAAGTGGTTAATTCAGATTTGTATCTGTTTTGAATGTGTTACACGTATGTGACTTGGCCTTCTTGCAATACCATTCTGATACTGGTGGAGTGTAAATGGGATCCTGGATGATTTAGGCACCTACTTAGCACCATGCTAAATGAGGGGATATAAGCTTATTTCACTTTTTAGCTTCATGAACGTTGTAACTCCAGTGCAAAACTAAAGCAAACCTCATACTGATATATTGATCTACCATTAAACACGTAGTCAGTAGATGTGCAGACCATGTTCACGTTGGTAACGGCTCTTTACTTGTTTATGAACTGACACACGTTGCTTATGCTGCTTATGTTGGACAGAGTGAGGTGGATGACGTACCGTTGTTTAAGTATGAGGAAGAGGAGGAAGTTGTTACAGCCACTCCCGAACACATTGAGACGCCACCAAAACCACCAAGTCCACCAAGTCCACCTAGTCCACCTCCACCTCGGCCCCCACCAGAGGTCAAATATACACTGAAGGTGAGCCTTACATGCTTGTATTTGCGGTTTCATGCAGAAATGAAATGTTCAAATGTATCCAGACACGCCTTCTACAGTGGACTTCACCGTTTAAACCTCCTACTGATACTGAAATACACAAACGCAGCCATGCCAGCATCGGCAGCATTGGATACTGCATACAAGTCACCATGACTTGTGCCAGACGCTGAGCTGGAGGGATGTAAAGCGCCCAGGAATTTGACTTTGCCATGGTGGAACCATGTTTGCTGGAATGATTGAGCTCTTTGGGATGAGTTAAAGTGGTGAGGCTCCTTTGAAATGGTTTGGAAAGATGAAGTTTAATTGAACACCTTTGGGATGATCCAGATTGGGCTCCATTGGACTCTTCTGGGGTGGATTAGCCTCCATTGAAAAATCCCATTTTTGGAATTGGCATTGAACACCTTTGGAATGATGGACCTCTATTAAACACCTTTGGGAAGACTTGGTATGATGGAACACCATTAAACATCTTGTGGACAGGTCAGAGTAATAAAACTGCATCGAATCATTGATCTTTCAGGATAAGTGTTATCTATGATCTAGACTAACCAAGACTTATCAAATCAAATAGTAGCAACAATATTCCAACATGCAGCCTATATTTTAATTCCCAGAAGAGAAGATGGTGTAGCAGCTGCTGAAATTGGTGTAAATTGCCAGATTTTTGGGGAAAATGTTGAGTGAGCAGTTGTCTTAATACTTTTGGATAGTGTTTATATATGTGTTCTTTTACGATTGTGTAATTTTTGTGTCCTCTGTTTTTGTTTTTTCTCCTCCCTCGTTTCCCATAGCCACTCCCTCCTATTAAACAAGCTCCACCCCCAAAACCCCCATCTCCACCCAAACCTCCAACTCCACTCCCATCTCCACCCAAACCAGCCCCTCCTCCACCCTGCAGCCTTCCCTCACCCCCTCGCACCCCATCTCCACAGCTGCCCTCCTTCCTGCAGCAGTTCCTGGAGGAGGCGTGGTTTCACGGCGTGTACCCTAACCAGAGGGTGAGTATCACATAAACACACACAGACAAGTGGGCATGTGTGCACCGGGGTGGCATTTATAAATAAATAATAATCAATATATTTACAAATAATTGCACATTGCCTCTACGTTGCACAGGGGGAATGGAAAACATTACACATTATGTTACACTGAAAAATGTATTCCCTGTAAGTGTGTAGACTTTAAGTGTGTGTGTATGTGGTCTGCTGTGAGGATGGGTAGTTCATATAAGGTAGTTCATATCCTATACTTTTGTTTATTATTTTTTTTTTATTATTTATAGCTTATTATTTTGACCCACTTTTCAGCATCAAATAATTTTAATTGGCTCAACTGAGACATACCAGGTGGTTGCTAAAGTGTTGCTAGACCCCAAAAGAGTGCCCCCCCCCCCTGGGAGAATGCAAACCAGGTTAAACCAGTGTTTGATATTTAATCTTATGAACTTTCTTCTTTGTAAATATATGTGTGATGGCAGCAGCATGTTTGAAATAAGTCAAATAAATATTTTTTCAAATTGGAGCAAGAATAATTTTGCGTTTATACTGTATTACAGTACTGGACTGCAGGCTGGCCAGTCTAGCACTCACACTGTTGGAGCACATGCTCAGTGTGGCTCATGTTTTCATGTATATTAAATCACTTTGGACTAAAATAGAGGTTTTATTTCACGGTCTTATATATTATTTGATTTATTTTTATAAATAAATAATTTGCAATATCTCTTTTGGTTCAAACGTTATTAACAAAGAAAGTTGCTACAACAACCACATTGAACGACATGTTCGGTATGCTGTCCCGCAGTTCAGCACCAGAGATATTGCAAATCTGATTGCATCAATCGATTTCTGAGACAATTCTGGTTTTCTTTGATCTGCTACACGACCACCTTTCCATTGGACAAACTTGCCCTTGATCCAATATGGCGGCGTTCAAGATGGGAGCCACGTTCGAGACATAGCCTAAAAGATAGGCCCCCTCACCCGTTACTTACTAGGGTATTCATCAGATATGTCATTTTCCCTTATATAAATATATGGGCCCACCTTTTTAAATCTGAGCATTTAATCAAAAAGTTTATTTATTGTTTGATTGACTGCCATTATGATGGAAATTATGATGGAAATTATGAGGAAATTTTTTTTTTAATTGGGTCAAATTTCGATTTGGTTATGCTCACTGAAACACTTGTTTCATCTGAATGAACATGTTGGCATAACGTAATATAAAATAATAATGAAATACGTGTTTATTTAAACAGTCTGTTCCTGAGTCTCTGAGTCCAGCTGAGTTCTGCGGACACCTGCTGGACTTCCTGAAGTGCTGTGGTGTGGATCACAGGCTGGGTGTGCTCAGAGCCGTCACCACTTTACACGGAGGAAACCTAGTGAGCACTGAGCTCATCACACACGGCCTGCTGACATCACTACGTGCCTGCCTGCACCTCCACATGGTACTCACACATTATAAGTGTATGTTCACCAGTAAGAACAGCAGATCTGATTAGAACAGATGTAAATAATCATACATACAATACAAAGTAACATGAATATGTTATTGTGAGAGAAGTAGATCAGATCTTGAGCTCCAGTTTGAAGAACAAAGTTAGGTTCCAGATTCCTCCTGGACACCCCAGACATTGTATGAATGTATTCAGTTCCTTCAGCAGCAAATCTTGATTTATCTTAATGAAGTACTGAGCAGTCAAAGCAGGTATTAGATGAGAACTGATAATAATACTGGGTTGTTTATAGAAGGAGAAGCTTGGAAAGGGTTAAATAAACACACTGATGTATGTAAAACCACTACTTACTCTATTAATACTGATTAATATTTAAATAATAAAGTAAGTAAAAGCTTCCTGTCTGGAAATAATAGTTTTTTATATATAACTATGTCCCCAAGTGACTAAAACTGCACAGTGCTGTACGTTCTGTTGCTAAAATGATATTTAAGTGACTGAATTCAGTAATAAAATTAAACCACTGATATATTATCTGTTTCAAATCCTAGTGAGTGTGTAAGTAGGCTGTCTAGGTAGTGAGTGTGTAAGTAGCAGTGTTCTCTCCTCATCTCTCCTCATAAAACAGATTACTGAGACGCTCTAGTTAGAGAGAGACTGCGTCACCGACCGGTGGTTTAGCTGGTTGCTAAGCTACCGGCCGGCATCCAAAACAAAGCTGAGGCTTAAAATCTGCTAGCATAAATGCTAATGTCTGGAGTATAAAAGTGTAAATGGTGAAGGACTCGTTACAGAGTTGATAATAAAATAATGTTCTGTGTGATTATATGACCAGAAACACATTAAAACTCCAGAGAAAATCAAAATAACTCACATTTTAAAACCACTTCACTGCTCCTAGATTAGCCTGCGGTGCATCATGGGATTGTCTTAGCGGCTGAGGAAGCGTTCAATGCTTCCTTTAAATCAGGTCTAAATAAGGTTTCTCAGTAGACAGTATGTTTAAGGTATATAAGTATTGGGACAGTCTACATGTTAGGAGCGCATACTATGACGTAAAATGCTGCCTATGTAGGAGCTCAGTAGGATTTGAGACAGACCCACTCCCGACATGTAGACTGTCCCAATTCTTGCTGTCTAAAAATCAGTCTTAAACCACATACTCGCTACTAAACAAAGCCAGTAAACCACAACACCGGTCACGGTGGCGCTGTGCGGTACTCAGTCATGGCTGTGTGTGTTTGCAGTCAGATGAAGAGCGGCGATTCGTGGAGGAGCTGCTGAATTTCCTGGTGTGCGTGAATCCTCAAAGTTTTGAACTCATCGTTGAGCTGCTCAGCCTGCTGGCGGATAAAGGGCTCAGATTACAGTAAGAGAAACCACATACACCCTAAAACCAAAACCAAATCAAACCAGAGTGTCTCTGGATTAACCCCCCAGAACTGCTGAGTCTGAGCTGTTCACAGTGGTGGTGAATAGAACCAGACGTCTGAGGAGTTTAACACCTTCACAGGCCGCTTTATAGAAAACGCCCTCTCAGAGGATGTGTCTCTGTAGAGGATGTGTTCACTTATGTTCACTTAGAATCTCAACAACATTGTATATTTAACCAGGAGCACCAAATTGGTACGACTGTACTCTGATCAGCCATAACTATAAAAACACCTGATATCTTATATCTGCAGAAATAAGGAGGTGGTTTAATGTTATGGCTGATCAGAGTATATGTTCAGCTGTCATATACTTACACTGTTACGCCCCCCTCTCTTTTTTCTCTCTCCTCTCTTCCACTCTCTTCTCTCACTCTCCTCTCTCTCACTCTCTCTCCTCTCTTCCATTCTCTTCTCTCACTTTCCTCTTTCACACTCCTCTATCTCTCTCTTCTCTCTCTCCACTGACTCTCTCCTCTCTATCTCTCTCTCTCCTCTCACTCTTTTTTCTCCTCCTATCTCTCTCTCCTCTCACTCTCTCCTCTCTATCTCTCTCTCCTCTCACTCTCTTTTTTCTCCTCCTATCTCTCTCCTCTCACTCTCTCTCCTCTCTATCTCTCTCTCTCCTCTTACTCTTTTTTCTCCTCCTATCTCTCTCTCCTCTCACTCCCGTTTTCTCTCCTCTCACTCTTTTTTTCTCCTCCTATCTCTCTCTCCTCTCACTCTGTCCTCTCTATCTCTCTCTCCTCTCACTCCCTTTTTCTCTCCTCTCCCATCTTTCTCTCATTTCCCTTTCTCTCTCCTCTCACTCTCTTTTTCTCTCTTCTCCCCTATTTCTCTCCTTTCCCTTTCTCTCTCCTCTCTCTGTCTCCTTGCTTCCTCTCTCTCTCTCCTCTCATCTCACTCTCTCTCCTCTCTCTGTCTCCTTGCTTCCTCTCTCTCTCCTCTCTGTCTCCTCTCTTCCTCTCACTCTCTCTTTCTCTCATCTCTCTCCTCTCCCCTCTCTCTCTCTCCTACCCCCCCTTCAGGGGTGTGGCTGCGTGTATGCTGCAGGTTCTGGGAGTGGACGAAGCTCGGCAGTGGCTGCCCCCACAGCTGGAGCTCTTGGACTCTGAGGCTCAGAAGCGGCCGGACCCTCAGGATGCGCTGCGGGAGGCGGTCGGCCAGTGGCTCCTCAGCTGGACTGACGAATACAGAGTGAGGAAACTGGAGGAAGATATAAAACATGTGTCCTGTGCAGGATGATTATGTTTAATTTCATTATTAAACAAGCAAGAATCTTAGTTTTCCACAACAGAAACACCAGCAGACGGTTATTAATCCAACAATCCACCTTCACATCTCCACGAGACGTATTCTCAAACATCGTCCGTCCTGTTCCTGATCCGGTCCTTCCGGATGACGCCGACTGATTGGCGGCTGAGCTGTGAATGTTGTGTTCACTCTGTTTTCCAGGAGCACAAGCGGCTGGAACTTCCTCAAAGCTCCGGGGGCAAGAGTGCGGTCTCACCTGTGGAGGTTCTGCGCTACTTCTGCTGGCTGCAGAGACGGAGACAGGTGCAGCCTAAAAAAACCCCATCAGAGAGCAGGAGAGACACTGTGAGGCTGGACACGCAGGCGTACAGGTGCGTCTGTTATCACACTGTCACCTGGTGTTCTTCAATTTGGGAACCTTTGTGTTTCTCCATTTGTCCTCTTTTTCTTCATGTGTTTTTTATAATAATTTTATAAAAGTTCTGAAGTCCAAAATGCACACCAGAGGGAGAAACTCTCCCCCACAGAAAACACTCCCCTCAGCCACCTGCAAGGCCCCTGGTATGAGGTGATGTCATCTCGTAACACAGTCATTACTGCCCACCTCCCAGAAAGCTTGGCACCCGCTTACACAATGCACAGAGAGCTAAAACAGTACAAAGCGACCACTCTGCTCTGGTTGTGGATGTGGATCTACTGACTACTGCCTGACTTTTAGGATCAGAGTGTGTATATTAATTATATAAATGTATATAATTTTAATAATTATATAATTACATAAATGTATAACTCTGTCTCCTGTGGAAAGGAATCCACTACCAAACGTTAGAACTCTTAGCTTCTTAAACTAAGCTCGGTCTTTGTGTTTGTCTGTTAGATGGAAGGCGGTGCAGCGCCTCGGAGAGACTTACATCATGTCTCGTGTACGAGAACCACGCGGTGAGTTTGCAGTTAATGCGATCAAGTTTTCCTGAACATTTAAAGACTGCAGTTATAACCACAAACACATTTAATAATCCTGTAAATCATTCTTTTCATTCTTATTATTTATTTGGTTGAATTTTATTGGGCTACAGTCGGTTCAGACAGAATTGTGTTGGGCTACAGTCGGTTCAGACAGAATTGTGTTGGACTACAGTCAGTTCAGACAGAATTGTGTTGGACTACAGTCAGTTCAGACAGAATTTTGTGGGGCTACAGTCGGTTCAGACAGAATTTTGTGGGGCTACAGTCGGTTCAGACAGAATTGTGTTGGACTACAGTCAGTTCAGACAGAATTTTGTTGGGTTACAGTCGGTTCAGACAGAATTGTGTTGGACTACAGTCGGTTCAGACAGAATTTTGTTGGGTTACAGTCGGTTCAGACAGAATTGTGTTGGACTACAGTCGGTTCAGACAGAATTTTGTGGGGCTACAGTCGGTTCAGACAGAATTGTGTTGGGCTACAGTCGGTCCAGACACAATTTTGTGGGGCTACAGTCGGTTCAGACAGAATTTTGTTGGGCTACAGTCGGTTCAGACAGAATTGTGTTGGACTACAGTCGGTTCAGACAGAATTGTGTTGGACTACAGTCGGTTCAGACATTATTGTGTTGGGCTACAGACGGTCCAGACACAATTTTGTGGGGCTACAGTCGGTTCAGACACAATTTTGTGGGGCTACAGTCGGTCCAGACACACTTTTGTGGGGCTACAGTCGGTTCAGACAGAATTCTGTGGGGCTACAGTCGGTTCAGACACAATTTTGTGGGGCTACAGTCGGTCCAGACACACTTTTGTGGGGCTACAGTCGGTTCAGACAGAATTCTGTGGGGCTACAGTCGGATTACACTAAATTTTGTTGGACTACAGTTGGTTCGGACAGAACTTTTTGGGCTAAAGTCAGTTTAGACTGAATTTTGTGGAGCTACAGTCGGTTCAGACAGACTTCGCTGTGATTACTTTCGTTTTGGCTCATAACTGATTGATTTAATTGATCTAATAAGGTGTCACCTCAGGTGTCATCTCACTCAATCTGAGTCTTTTTTAATTCTCTCCTCAGAACTTTGGTTGCCACCTCTTCCTTCCAGACCGCTGCTGATGGGCTTCACTCGGCTGTTGTCTCTTCCAGTTCCTCGTATCTCTCTCTCTCCGTTCCCCCTCTCTCTGGACTGCCTGAAGGAACCTTCACCACGTCGCTACTTCCTGCTGGAGCGATCCTACGTCCAGTACTACAGATAACTACTACTCTTTGTAAACTAGGCAACAACAGACGAACCCTCCGAAAACTGTCACGCATCTTTCTTTCATTGCTCAGAGCAACACTAAAGTCTTAAATCCCTCAACTAATCTTTTAATAATACGCTCAGTTATGTCTTACTCAATATTTCATATCCAGATTACTTCATATTCAATACTTACTGATCAAAATCTGTACGAAAACGATTTATTTGCCTAAACTCTGAGCCAGGATCAATTCTATGTATCTATTTAAAAATGTATTTGAGAGTCATGGACCTCTTTTTAGTCTCTTCCTCAACTCTTGCCTCCTCCTCTGTCCCGAAACTTGCCACTTTAAATAAAAAAGCAATGTTTTGTTATGAAGCATGTCCACTGGTGCATACTAAATACATAAGTTTTTATTTACTGGGAAACATAATTATAATTTTCCAGGAAAATGAACATATCTGTTATAAACAAGACACCGCAATCAAACTGCACAGGGGTGTTAATTAATGCTTTGACAGCGTGTGCACGTGTAACTGGCATGAATCATCTTATCAGCCATGTTCCTGACCTCTGACTCCTCCACCAGGGGTCAGTTCCGCAGCTGGTCACTGGAGGACTGGGGTGGCAAGCTGGGCTCATACTCCTTTAGCAGGGAGGGTTACCTGTGCAACCTCAGTGAGGAGCTCACCATGGCTACCCAACCTTAAACACAAAGCCGGCCCTGGGTAAGGAGGATCAGGGGCAGTCTGGGGGTCAGGAGGGTCTTGCAGCACCAGTAGTTGGTTAATACTCTCTGGCCCTCTTTCTTGAAAATAGAGACCACCGACCCGGTCTGGCAGTCTGAAGGTACTGGTCCAAAGGTCCATGCGACATTGTATAGGCATGTCAGCCATGATGGCCAGACAACATCCAGATACAGTCATCCAGATCCTTAAGCATTTGTGGGGGAATCTTATCCACCCGACACCTCACAAGCCTCTGATTCCAATAAGGAAGACAGATTTTGCTTCTGACACCACCTCGGTCATCAATACAAGCTTCCACCTTCAAATCTCCACAAACTGGAACGTGTTCTGAAATAATGAATGTTATTGTTCCTGATCCGGTACTTCTGGATGACTGGCTGAGCTGTGAATGTTGCGTTCACTGTTTTCCAGGAACTCAAGTGGCTGGAACTTCCTCAAAGCTCCAGAGGCAAGAGTGTGGTCTCACCTGTGCAGGTTCTGATGTTTCTGCTGGCTGCAGAGATGGAGCCAGGTGCCACCTAAAAAACCCTTTAGAAGGCAGATCAAGTTCAGACCGAATTCTATGGGTCTACAGTTGGTTCACATTGAATTTCAAGAGACTACCAGAGAAATCTCAGTCCATGTCAAGCAAGCCTGGAAACTCTTAAATGTTAGTGACCTTTGAGCCCTCAGATGGCTCTGCATGACCATCCTGCTACTTTTTTACATACCGTGATGTGGGCTTGGGAGTACTTCAGATAAACATTGTTATTTAACATAGCCTGCTGCTGTATCATCTTTTTTAAACTATCACGCAAAGAGAAAACCAAACATCAGTTCTACCAGACGTGTGGACTCGAGTCACATGACAAGTTTAAGACTTGGGACTTGACACGAGACTTCCTAGTATTGACTTGGGACTTGACTCGGGACTTGAGACTTACAACTTAGTGACTTGGTCCCATGTCTGAGTTCTACACAGGAGCGCCACCGAGTTCTCTGGGCCTGAGCTCATCTCCGATGTTGCGTCGTTATGTCAGCAGGACGGTGCCGACCTCATTCTGCTAGTGCGGCTTCAATAGTGTGGCTTCATAGATTCCAAGTGCCTGACTGGCCTGCCTGCAGTTCTGATATGCTTTTTATTGAAACTGTATGGTGCCTCAAGAAGAGAATCAGTCACCTGTTGAGCAGGTGTAGTCTTGTATCAAGTGAGAATGAGCAAAAATTCAGTCTTCTGTCCCAAGTTGTTGCAGGCATCAAATTCTAAACTGAGTTATATTTAGAAAAGTTTGGAAAATGTTAATGTAACTGTAATTTATAGCTGTTTTTTGAATAAAATCTAATCTTTGCTGGGTCTCGGAGAAAAATGGACACAAGAAACTATTTCAACACATTAGAAACATTCACAGGATACAGTTTTCAGGTTCATCCTCAACCCCAACTTAATAAACACCCCAATAACAAAAGGCAGTAACTTATTTTCCTACGTCAAATGCTTTGGTTTGTGTTTATTGGAAAGCATGAATACAGACAATATGTTCCGGTGATTTGAGCACCCGTCGAGGAAAACGTGCTGCATCTATGGTTGGAAGGTGATTGTACAACAATAATAACTGCACTCATGTACATCCCACTAATACTTTGGCATCATGTGCACAAGTATAACAGACATGAAGTGAAAACAGCCCGAACGACCTGAGTCAAAGGAGTCATGATGTCAGACCGTATTTCCCAGCTTGGACGCTACATTATCCAAACACCGTGATCTACTTTTTCCTATGACCTACTAGGAGTTAATGAGTAACATGTAATATGTAGTTATGAGAGTGATGAGCTGGCCTACATGTGGGTCCTCGGAATTTATTGGGTGATACAACTTCAGCTTTGTAAACTTTGTGGTGCTGTGGAGCTTTGGGAGCTTTACTGGCTGGGTTCAGTCATCCAGCGAAACCTGCTCTGTAGGCCGCCTGCTGCTGAATATGTAAAACACTTCAGATTGTATAGATGATAAACGGTGAGCTTGTGTGAACAGTGTGTAGTGTTATGGTTAAACGGCTGTCCTCCACGCTCTAGACTGGGGTTCGATGTTTGGCCTGAAACATAACACTGCATACCATTTGCAAGGACTGAATATCTTATCTCTTATTTTTCAAATATTGATTTGTATGTGACTAAACAGGCAACTAATGTATTTGCACAAAGGAGTTTATGAGTACGCCGGCTCTGGAAAGGTTCACTGAAGCCACCTTCAGAATCGCGCCATGCAAAATGTGGAACTGCTTGGGTAGCGTTGGGTGCAGGACACAAACAATGCCTAACTTAGAATGGAGCGGTTTTGAGGTGCCAGCACATAAACAATGTATGCTGGCATGTACAATGTACAACACGTACAACGTAGACATCGACACAAAACAGTGTTCGCAGATACTCAGACAAAAAAAATACAAATTAGCCAGAAAGAGCGTCTCATAGACCTTTCCAAAAAAAAACTACATGATCTACTTGTTCGGACGTCTGAAATCTCATATACAGTTCTGTAAATTAATTTAATATCAAAGATTGTCACATACTCTTTATCTCATTTTCATACAAGGGACAAGCCCACACTAAGTTCAGCTCCACTTGACATTTTGGAAAGCCCCACTGGAGACATCGCTTCCCAATAAAAACAGTGTTAAGGTGCAGGACCAGGAACCTAATTCATAACCATGACTTAGTAAGACACAGGAACGAGATAATCAAACCACAGCCAGAACTTAGTAAGGCATAAGAATGAGATAATCAAACCATAGACAGAACTTTGTAAGGCATAAGAACGAGATAATCAAACCATAGACAAAACTTAGTAAGGCATAAGAATGAGATAATCAAACCATAGACAGAACTTTGTAAGGCATAGGAACGAGATAATCAAACCATAGACAAAACTTAGTAAGGCATAAGAATGAGATAATCAAACCATAGACAGAACTTTGTAAGGCATAGGAACGAGATAATCAAACCACAGCCAGAACTAGTAAGGTATAAGAACGAGATGATCAAACCACAGCCAGAACTTAGTAAGGCATTAGAATGAGATAATCAAACCATAGACAGAACTTAGTAAGGCATAAGAATGAGATAATCAAACCATATACAAAACTTAGTAAGGCATAAGAATGAGATAATCAAACCATAGCCAAAACTTAGTAAGGCATAAGAATGAGATAATCAAACCATAGACAAAACTTAGTAAGGCATAGGAACAAGATAATCAAACCACAGCCAGAACTAGTAAGGCATCGGAACGAGATAATCAAACCATAACCAGAAATTAGTAAGAAATAAACATTTGATAATCAAACCATAACCAAAACTCAGTAATGCATAGGAACAAGACAATCAAGTCGTAGCCAGAACTTAGTAAGGCATAGGAAGAAGATAATCAAACCATAGCCAGATTTTAGTAATGCATAAGAATGAGATAATCAAGTCACAGCCATAACTTTTTAAGGCATGAGTGACAGCTAGGAATTGGTAAGGCATAAAAACAAGATATTCAAACTGTAGCCAGAACTTGGCATATAAATGTGATAATGAGGACATAGAAAGAACTTAAGCCTTACTAACTAATGCCAATGGCTTAATTATCTCGTTGTCTCATAGTAACAACTTATTTATCTTATTCTCATGGCTGGCCAAGTCATTGCTATGCATACATTTCCCGTTCCCATATTTTATTCAGTTGTGTTCATGCTTTACTTTTATTAGGAAGGGTATGTCACCAGTGGGGCACCATGAAAATCAAAACTTTGGAGAAAATAGTTGATACCCAAAGAAAAATCAAATATCTCCAGAATGACTTTACAGGAGAGGAAAACAAAACAAACAATCTTATTTTTAATGTAATGGAACCAGAATGTTTTCCAAGCTATTCTGGAGCATTTCTATTCGTCCATTAACCACAAAACTGTCCCACAATCTAAGCGGCAGCTGCTGTTTTCAAAAGATGACAAAATTTGAGATGCGTGTTACGACATATACAAAACACAAGACTGGGACCGGAGTTCTAGCATACAGAACGTAAACGCTCTCACACGCACACTGCTGACATTAGGATCAGTACTCAGTATAGCAGCCGTCCTCCAAAATACATTCCTTTAACTCAGCGCCTGAGCCACACGCCACTCAGCTGCTGAGGCGAGAGCCGCGCAAAGCCCTAACCATCTGACAGAAGCAGGTGTGAAACCAGGACGTGTCGACAGCACATCAAACGACAGCTCCTGCGAGCAACAGTGTAGCTGGAAAACTGATTATTTACTGTATCGCGTTTCCACGGTAACACGGTGCAAATGAGGAAGGAGGAGAAAAACATGTTCCAGGCATGAAAATGAAGCGCTATGTGTTTTTCCTGGAGCTGAACGAGGATAAACAGTAATGCTGAACGCCACTCCGTCACAGGTCCCCCCCGAGAGCTGCCCAATAGACTCTGCCATGCAAGGACCCAGCATTACTGTTTATACCCCACCAATTAGCACAGGCCTTATACCGTAAGTGTTCATACAGAGCATCATAAACCACATACTCAAGTCTATTAGACGTTAATGAAGATCCAGAAATGCATCCATTAAAAGTCTTCCATTACTTGTCACCTATATTCCCCTTCAGTAAGAATAAAGACCCCAAACACAAAAGGGGAAAGCTGTGGACCACTGCATTAACAGAAAGGAGGCTTTCACTCAGATAAGTGCACTTATTGCTCAGAGACGAGTGATAAAAGTAGAGCAGCGCTGGGCTGGGCTGATGGACTCACTGTCTCACTCTTGGACATTCAGGTTTTCTCTGCTCCTACACTGCCTCTGGATCAGGAGTATCGGAGCTGTGGTACCCGGCCCTCATGAAGCCTCTCTTCTAACCTAAATGAACTGGACCAGCTCTCCTGCTCCGAGAAGCTTTATGAGTACAGCCCTGATCCTCTTCTGCACACTTGTTTTTCCTGCTCTAGCACACAATGTGTGTTTAAATACTATAAAAATAGAGTTTTATATATATATATATAAACTATATTGCTGCAAAGTCATGACCAATCATATAACATGATAATTATGATATGTTCATTAGGACTTAACACAATGAGTGTAAGAGATATATATATATATATATATATATATACACACACACACACACACACACACACACATACACACACTGATCAGCTATAACATTAACACAACCAGTGCTGCTGGAGTGCTGCTTTAAACACTGTGTCCACTCACTGTCCACTCTATTAGACACTCCTACTACTTGCTGGTCCACCTTGTAGATGTAAAGTCAGAGACAGTAGCTCATCTGCTGCTGCACAGTTTGTGTTCCTCTAGTTCTTCATCAGTGGACACAGGACGCCGCCCACAGGACACTGCTGTCTGGATAGTTTTGGTTGGTGGACGATCCACTCACACCAGCACAACACACACTAACTAACACACGTCAGTGTCACTCAGTGGTGAGAATGACCCACCTTCCTAATGGTATCTGCTCTGTGGTGGTCCTGTGGGGGTCCTGATCATTAAAGAACAGAGTAATAAAGTATACAGAGAATCAGATGAACTACAGTCTGTAGGTGGAGCTCCTGTATGGTCAGTGGAGCTGATACAGTGGACAGTGATTGTAGATACAGTCTGTAAGTGGAGCTCCTGTATGGTCAGTGGAGCTGATACAGTGGACAGTGAGTGTAGATACAAGGTCTCATGGTTTTCAAAACCATCTACTGTAATAACTGTCTGTGAGGAGCTTTTAGAGGTGGACGTCTGGTTCCATTCACCTCCACTGTGAACAGTTCTTTAAGTTTTTCTAAAACAGACTGAATGACTCGGTTACTCGTTTAAGGATCATGTGTGTTAGAGCAGGAAAATACACACGCAGGCCAGAGCTGGCATCTCTACAGCGCCCCCCGTTTCCAGACGCTAGTCTTCCCACACCAGGTCAGTGCTGTACTTCAGCAAGTCTGAGGTCATCAGGAGGTCATGCTGGCGGCCTTTGGCTGTCAGAACCTCCTCCAGCTGTGTCTGCGTCAGCTCCCTGACCTCTGACTCCTCCAGCAGTGGCCAGTCCAGCAGCTGGGCGCTGGAGGGCAGCGGAGGCAGGCCGGGCTCGTAGTCCTCCAGCGGGGAGGGGTACAGGAGCAGCCTCAGCGAGGGGATCCCCGCGGCCGTCCAAGCTAAAGACAACAGGCCAGTCCGGGTCAGGGGGTTAAGGGCCAGCCTGAGGGTCCGGAGGGTCCTGCAGCACGACAGGGAGGGCAGCAGCGCCCCCAGCAGGCCGTCATAGAGGCCGCAGCCGCACAGAGACAGCTGAGCCAAGCAGGACTCGGCCTGAGACAAGAGCCGCCGCAGAGACGGGACGGACGAGTCGTCCAGCTTGTTCTCACTCAGGTCCAGCTCTCTGAGAGACGAGGCGTGTGGGCTGCAGGAGAGGTAGGACAGGTCCGCTGGAGTCAAGGTGAGATATGGCAGCTCCAGCACCTCTAGAGGCTGAGACAGGGAACTGCAGACAGACAGACAGAAAAAAAGAAAGATATCAAAAGGTACATGAATACTCAAATATACTAGGGGTGAGTCTCAAATCCTAGTCAGTGTCTAAGTAGGCTGTCTAGGTAGTGAGTGAGTAAGTAGGCTGTCTAGGTAGTGAGTGTGTAAGTAGGCTGTCTAGGTAGTGAGTGTGTAAGTAGGCTGTCTAGGTAGTGAGTGTGTAAGTAGGCTGTCTAGGTAGCAGCTGTGTAAGTATCAGTGTTCTCTCCTCATCTCTCCTCATAAAACAGATTACTGAGACGCTCTAGTTAGAGAGAGACTGCGTCATGGCTTGTTCCCCCCACTGCAGCATGCGACCGGTATTTTAGCTGGTTGCTAAGCTACCGGCCGGCAACCAAAACAATAAAAGTGTAAATGGTGAAGGACTCGTTACAGAGTTGATAATAAAATACTGTTTTGTGTGATTATATGACCAGAAACACATTAAAACTCCAGAGAGAATAAAAAAAACACGCATTTTAAAATGAATTCTCTGTTCGAAGCTGGGTTCAGCGTTGCCAACATAGCAACACGATCGCTATATTTAGCGACTTTTTTTTTTCAAAAGCGACTAGCGACAAATCTAGCAACTTTTTTGTGTTACTGGAGACTTTTGGAGACTCTGAGGTGAACACACACGTTCTTCAGTTACTGTCCTCAGCGAGCAGCCCGTGCTGCCGTGAGCCCCACCCCACAACACTCACAGTCAGAGCCAAGTATGTGTAACAATGTCAATCATTTTTTGCATCAGCCCATCATATAACAATAATGAATTGTCAGTCAGAAGATGCATTGGCCAATCAAAGGCGTGAAATACTTCATTGGCCAATCAAATGCGTGAAGTACTTCATTGGCCAATCAAACGCGTGAAGTACATGTCTATCATTTTGTGCACTAGCCAATGGCTTTAGGGAAACGAAAAAGGCGTTACAAACTGCTCTGGCAGAGAACTATGAAGAGAGAGTCACTACACTGTTTAAAGCATTACAGTCGCCTCATTTCTTAATTTTTACATTACTTTACAGTAATTAAAGTGAGATTAACCAGTTTAAAAAATCATTCAATGTAATAATGATATAAATATTACAGTTTTTCTCCATTGTTTACACACATTTTCTGAAAGCTACCTCAGACTCTCAGCTCCGGTCGCTCCGGCTCTGCTACTACTGCCTTGGCCTTCAGCGGCTGTGCTCTGGAGAAAAAGCTATACGTTGTTGATGCTCATTCTTAAATCAGTGCTGTGTTACTTATAGCAGTGGTTTAAGAACCACTGAAAACTATTAAGATCATTAGTGAATGGTTTTAAGAGCCATACACCAAATGATTGCATCCAGTTTGGATTGGAAGGAGTAATGAAGGGTTTAGTTCAGTTCAGAGCTGATATGGATCTTCAGCTAACTGTTCTAAACATACTTCAAGATGTGGCCCAAATCAGTGCACTAACAAATCAGTACACTAACAAATCAGTACACTAACAAACCTGTACACTAACAAACCTGTACACTAACAAATCAGTACACTAACAAATCAGTACACTAACAAATCAGTACACTAACAAACCTGTACACCAACAAATCAGTACACTAACAAATCAGTACACTAACAAACCTGTACACTAACAAACCTGTACACTAACAAATCAGTACACTAACAAATCAGTACACTAACAAATCAGTACACTAACAAATCAGTACACTAACAAATCAGTACACTAACAAACCTGTACACCAACAAATCTGTACACCAACAAACCTGTACACCAACAAATCTGTACACCAACAAATCAGTACACTAACAAATCAGTACACTAACAAATCAGTACACTAACAAATCAGTACACTAACAAATCAGTACACTAACAAATCAGTATACTAACAAACCTGTACACCAACAAATCTGTACACTAACAAATCAGTACACTAACAAATCAGTACACTAACAAACCTGTACACTAACAAACCTGTACACTAACAAACCTGTACACTAACAAATCAGTACACTAACAAATCAGTACACTAACAAATCTGTACACTAACAAATCTGTACACTAACAAACCTGTACACTAACAAATCAGTACACTAACAAATCAGTACACTAACAAATCAGTACACTAACAAATCAGTACACTAACAAACCTGTACACTAACAAATCAGTACACTAACAAACCAGTACACTAACAAATCAGTACACTAACAAATCAGTACACTAACAAATCAGTACACTAACAAATCAGTACACTAACAAATCTGTACACTAACAAATCAGTATACTAACAAATCAGTACACTAACAAATCAGTACACTAACAAATCAGTACACTAACAAATCAGTACACTAACAAATCTGTACACTAACAAATCTATATACTAACAAATCAGTACACTAACAAATCAGTACACTAACAAATCTGTACACTAACAAACCAGTACACTAACAAATCAGTACACTAACAAACCTGTACACTAACAAACCTGTACACTAACAAATCAGTACACTAACAAACCTGTACACTAACAAATCAGTACACTAACAAACCTGTACACTAACAAATCAGTACACTAACAAATCTGTACACTAACAAATCAGTACACTAACAAATCAGTACACTAACAAATCTGTACACTAACAAATCTATATACTAACAAATCAGTACACTAACAAATCAGTACACTAACAAATCAGTACACTAACAAATCTATATACTAACAAATCAGTACACTAACAAATCAGTACACTAACAAATCAGTACACTAACACATCTGTATACTAACAAATCAGTACACTAACAAATCAGTACACTAACAAATCAGTATACTAACAAATCAGTACACTAACAAATCAGTACACTAACAAATCAGTATACTAACAAATCAGTACACTAACAAATCAGTACACTAACAAACCTGTACACTAACAAATCAGTACACTAACAAATCTATATACTAACAAATCAGTACACTAACAAATCAGTACACTAACAAATCAGTACACTAACAAATCTGTACACTAACAAACCTGTACACTAACAAATCAGTACACTAACAAATCAGTACACTAACAAACCTGTACACTAACAAATCAGTACACTAACAAATCAGTACACTAACAAACCTGTACACTAACAAATCAGTACACTAACAAACCTGTACACTAACAAACCTGTACACTAACAAATCAGTACACTAACAAATCAGTACACTAACAAATCAGTACACTAACAAATCAGTACACTAACAAATCAGTACACTAACACATCTGTATACTAACAAATCAGTACACTAACAAATCAGTACACTAACAAATCAGTATACTAACAAATCAGTACACTAACAAATCTGTATACTAACAAATCAGTACACTAACAAATCAGTACACTAACAAATCAGTATACTAACAAATCTGTACACTAACAAATCAGTACACTAACAAATCAGTACACTAACAAATCAGTACACTAACAAATCAGTACACTAACAAACCTGTACACTAACAAATCTGTACACTAACAAATCTGTACACTAACAAATCAGTACACTAACAAATCAGTACACTAACAAATCAGTACACTAACAAACCTGTACACTAACAAACCTGTACACTAACAAATCAGTACACTAACAAACCTGTACACTAACAAATCAGTACACTAACAAATCTGTACACTAACAAATCAGTACACTAACAAATCAGTACACTAACAAATCTGTACACTAACAAATCAGTACACTAACAAATCTGTACACTAACAAACCTGTACACTAACAAATCAGTACACTAACAAATCTGTACACTAACAAATCAGTACACTAACAAATCAGTACACTAACAAATCAGTACACTAACAAACCTGTACACTAACAAATCAGTACACTAACAAATCTGTACACTAACAAATCTGTGTGTGGGAACATTAACTGCTAAATTAATTCAACTAACTCAACTGGCTGATGCAAAGAGTTCCCTCCTTCTTTTAGATCTCCGGTCTGCAGCCTTACCCTTCTCGAGTTATTCCTTTACTCTACAGCTTCAAATACACACCAACGGACCATTATGCACATTAGGCAATGACATCATTTAGCGACTACTAGGACAGCCAATAGCTGCTTTCCTTACTGAGGAGTTGGCAACACTGCATGCGATTGCCTTAGCGGCTGAGGGACCGTTCAGTGCTTTCTAATAATCGGGCCAAAATAAGGAAACTCAGTCGACATAAGGAGTGTCAGAAAATATCAAAATGTTGAATATGGGGATATTATGTCTAGTGATACTGTATCGATTCTCAAAAACAGTATTGATACACAGATTCCTGGCAGACAGTGAACCAGTGTGTGTTTTGCGTTTAAACCTCTGACCACTGGATGGCAGTGTTGTAATCAATTTTCAGCTCCACTCCAACATTAACAAGCAGCACAAGGGCGCAATGCTATTGTAAACATTGGCAAACCTGTTCATACAGTGGTGTGTTTTAATTGTAGGATTAGAAAAATCACAATATATATCAAAAAATATCACGATATATATCAATACACAGCCCTACTAGACAGCATGTTTAAGGTATCTAAGAACTGGGACAGCCTACAAGTCGGGAGTCGTATAGTACAATGTAAAATGCTGTCTACGTAGAGGTTTTGAGACAGACCCCATATATACATATCTCTAGCAAGTAGTGGCCAAAGATGGATGATGTTACACCTTGTGTGTCAGCACTACAGCTGGACCCTACTGACCAAATCTTTGGAACCTGCCAGTAGAGCCTCACTTCTGTACTTAATTTAATAATTGTCATGTAACTATAGTTTCAATCCACAGAGGCACGGCTCTAAAATCTGTATTATTATCTAATCAGCATAGCAATGCAAGCTGAGACTGTGGCTGTGGATGAATTAACATGAAATCTTTGAACTCAAGGGGGCCAAGAACAGACCCTTGAGGAACTCCCCTGGGTTAACAGGTGCTGTAGACAACCTGTTTACCAAAAGTGATAAATTCTGTCTGTCTGTGAAATACGAACTGAACCAGTCGAGGGCTGCGAGTAGCAGAATCTTAATGCTGCCGCTAATAATAAGAAGCAGAAGGTCATCTACAAGTCTTAAAGCAGAAGGTTTAGGGTTACTCTGTTTAGTGTTGCTCATGGAGTGGGCGTTTGGTTGCTTCTTACTGATCTAACTCAGTTCTTAGGTTAGATCAGCTCTTAGGTTCCTTGTATTGTTGCTGAAGTTGACTATTTATTAAAATGTCTGCTTGTTTGATTAGAAAATTGAACCCTAGCTACAAGTCAAGCCACGACTGAGAACCACGACCTTTTTATAATAATAATACTAATAATAATAAAAAGAATAATAATAATAATAGAAACGGCCTTCTGCGTTTGCGTCCGTACCTGAGCAGGGGGCGTAGATGTCCGGGCAGCCTCAGCGCGGTCAGGCTGAGCCTGCGGAGCCTCTTCAGAGTGCTCAGTCCGCGGCACATGTCCTGCAGCGCCCCCTGCAGGGCCGACTGAACGCGATGCAGGTCTAGGTTGCAGAAGTGCAGTCTGAGGGAGTGCAGCAGAGGAAATGGCTCCAGGAGAGGCAGCAGCAGGGCGAGGCCAGACACGCCCAGGCTGGAGTAGCGGATATCCAGCCCCAGGAGGCTGTCTTTGGGCAGGAGCTCCAGCAGGGAGGCTACAGAAGGCGCCGGAAGCTCCTCCACCCGCAGGTATCGGCAGTAAAGTCTCATCGGGCCGGGAAGGCTCAGCGCTCCACGGACCCTTTCCCACGAGCGGGCGTTTATGAACAGATCAGCCCGCACACGAATAACCACCGACTGGTCCCAGTCTGGACTGGTGGAGCCGGGACTGGAGCTGTTCTGCTGGGGTTCAATTCTCCTCTGAAGCTCCATCCTCCTCCTCACTCCTCGCACTCTCTCCTCCTCTGAGCGCACTCTCGCCTGAGTTACACTCTGAAAGACCAATCAGGTTTTTTCATATTATTAAGATTACTAATAATACCAAAGTATTAATAATAATAATGATAATAATAATAATAATAATAATAACAGTAAACATGGTGGTAACTCCCTTCGCACTCGCACCTGCTCTCCTCTGTTGTCCCCACACTCCATCTTCTCTTCCTCTTCTCCCTCCATCCCTCTTGTCCTGCTCTCCGGTCCTCGGTCTCGCTTGCCCGTGCCGCCTCGCTCTCTCTCTGTCTGCAGTCCTCTCTTCCTCTCTCGCTCTCCGTCTTGTCGATGCCCCCTGGAGGCGGCGGCCCGTGCCTGCAGCAGTGTGGAGCACAGAGCCACAGTCAGAGACCACCCGCCCATCGAGTCCTCCAGCCGACCCTCATCACTCTGCAGACTACACAGATCCAACACCTGCAGGGCACATCTGAGAGAGAGAGAGAGAGAGAGAGAGAGAGAAAGAGAGAGGAAGAGAGAGAGGTGGAGAAGAGAAGAGAGAAGGAGAGAGAGATAGAGTCAGATAGAAGAGAGATAGAGATGGAGGGAGGAAGAGAGAGTGAGGGAGAGAGTAGAGAGAGAAAGAGAGATGGAAGGAGGGAGAGAGAGAGAGTGCAGGAGAGAAAGAGATTTAGCCCAGCTGTTCTCTTACTGGTGGATATTTAACCAAGCTGTTCTCTTACTGGTGGATATTTAGCCAAGCTGTTCTCTTACTGGTGGATATTTAACCAAGCTGTTCTCTTACTGGTGGATATTTAGCCCAGCTGTTCTCTTACTGGTGGATATTTATCCCTGCTGTTCTCTTACTGGTGGGTATTTATCCCAGCTGTTCTCTTACTGGTGGATATTTATCCCAGCTGTTCTCTTACTGGTGGATATTTATCCCAGCTGTTCTCTTACTGGTGGATATTTATCCCTGCTGTTCTCTTACTGGTGGGTATTTATCCCAGCTGTTCTCTTACTGGTGGATATTTATCCCAGCTGTTCTCTTACTGGTGGATATTTATCCCAGCTGTTCTCTTACTGGGGGATATATAGCCCAGCTGTTCTCTTACTGGTGGATATTTAGCCCAGCTGTTCTCTTACTGGTGGATATTTATCCAAGCTGTTCTCTTACTGGTGGATATTTAACCAAGCTGTTCTCTTACTGGTGGATATTTAGCCCAGCTGTTCTCTTACTGGTGGATATTTAACCAAGCTGTTCTCTTACTGGTGGATATTTAACCAAGCTGTTCTCTTACTGGTGGATATTTAACCAAGCTGTTCTCTTACTGGTGGATATTTATCCCTGCTGTTCTCTTACTGGTGGGTATTTATCCCTGCTGTTCTCTTACTGGTGGGTATTTATCCCAGCTGTTCTCTTACTGGTGGATATTTATCCCAGCTGTTCTCTTACTGGGGGATATTTAGCCCAGCTGTTCTCTTACTGGTGGATATTTAGCCCAGCTGTTCTCTTACTGGTGGATATTTATCCAAGCTGTTCTCTTACTGGTGGATATTTAACCAAGCTGTTCTCTTACTGGTGGATATTTAGCCCAGCTGTTCTCTTACTGGTGGATATTTAACCAAGCTGTTCTCTTACTGGTGGATATTTAACCAAGCTGTTCTCTTACTGGTGGATATTTAACCAAGCTGTTCTCTTACTGGTGGATATTTAACCAAGCTGTTCTCTTACTGGTGGATATTTATCCCTGCTGTTCTCTTACTGGTGGATATTTAACCAAGCTGTTCTCTTACTGGTGGATATTTAGCCCAGCTGTTCTCTTACTGGTGGATATTTAGCCCAGCTGTTCTCTTACTGGTGGATATTTAACCAAGCTGTTCTCTTACTGGTGGATATTTATCCCTGCTGTTCTCTTACTGGTGGATATTTAGCCCAGCTGTTCTCTTACTGGTGGATATTTAACCAAGCTGTTCTCTTACTGGTGGATATTTAGCCCAGCTGTTCTCTTACTGGTAGATATTTAGCCAAGCTGTTCTCTTACTGGTGGATATTTAGCCCAGCTGTTTTCTTACTGATGGATATTTAGTCCAGCTGTTCTCTTACTGGTGGATATTTAACCAAGCTGTTCTCTTACTGGTGGATATTTAACCAAGCTGTTCTCTTACTGGTGGATATTTAGCCCAACTGTTCTCTTACTGGTGGATATTTAACCAAGCTGTTCTCTTACTGGTGGATATTTAACCAAGCTGTTCTCTTACTGGTGGATATTTATCCCTGCTGTTCTCTTACTGGTGGATATTTATCCCTGCTGTTCTCTTACTGGTGGATATTTAACCAAGCTGTTCTCTTACTGGTGGATATTTAACCAAGCTGTTCTCTTACTGGTGGATATTTATCCCTGCTGTTCTCTTACTGGTGGATATTTAGCCCAGCTGTTCTCTTACTGGTGGATATTTAGCCCAACTGTTCTCTTACTGGTGGATATTTGGGCTGGACCGCTCCAGACTGGTTTCACCTAAAGTGGAGATTTCCTCTGGAACTAATCTAAAATCAAGCGTCACTGTGAGCAGCTCCGTACCGTTTGTCCGTCAGCCCTCTGACCACAGCCAGCAGCAGAGCCTGGATGCAGAGACGATTCGGGGGGACCTGGCCGTGTTTCCTCCGCCCACCTACGCTCAGCGTCCGCTCAGGCCAGTGCTGGACCAGCTCACCCACGGCCAGAGGACGGCAGTGAGCAAATGCTGCCTCCAGTAGGGGGCGGTAGAGCTCCCGGGGCAAACAGCTCAGCCAGGAGTGTAAAGAACCGTGATCACTCACAACCTCTCGAGCGCACAGGCTGACCAGAGACAGGACCATGTCTGGTCATCAGACGCCTGGAAGAAAAAGCAGCTACAGATTTCACTTTCACTAAAACACGTGGTGGAGGTGTGTTCACTAGGGTTCACTAGGCTGTCATCTGTTCACTACGCTGTCTTCTGTTCACTACGCTGTCTTCTGTTCACTACGCTGTCATCTGTTCACTACGCTGTCATCTGTTCACTACGCTGTCATCTGTTCACTACGCTGTCTTCTGTTCACTACGCTGTCTTCTGTTCACTACGCTGTCTACTGTTCACTGCGCTGTCTACTGTTCACTACGCTGTCATCTGTTCACTACGCTGTCTACTGTTCACTACGCTGTCATCTGTTCACTACGCTGTCATCTGTTCACTACGCTGTCTTCTGTTCACTACGCTGTCTACTGTTCACTACGCTGTCTACTGTTCACTACGCTGTCTTCTGTTCACTACGCTGTCTTCTGTTCACTACGCTGTCATCTGTTCACTACGCTGTCATCTGTTCACTACGCTGTCTTCTGTTCACTACGCTGTCTTCTGTTCACTACGCTGTCTACTGTTCACTACGCTGTCATCTGTTCACTACGCTGTCATCTGTTCACTACGCTGTCTTCTGTTCACTACGCTGTCTACTGTTCACTACGCTGTCTACTGTTCACTACGCTGTCATCTGTTCACTACGCTGTCTTCTGTTCACTACGCTGTCTTCTGTTCACTACGCTGTCTTCTGTTCACTACGCTGTCATCTGTTCACTACGCTGTCATCTGTTCACTACGCTGTCTTCTGTTCACTACGCTGTCTTCTGTTCACTACGCTGTCTACTGTTCACTACGCTGTCTACTGTTCACTACGCTGTCTACTGTTCACTACGCTGTCATCTGTTCACTACGCTGTCTTCTGTTCACTACGCTGTCTACTGTTCACTACGCTGTCTACTGTTCACTACGCTGTCTTCTGTTCACTACGCTGTCTTCTGTTCACTACGCTGTCATCTGTTCACTACGCTGTCTTCTGTTCACTACGCTGTCTACTGTTCACTACGCTGTCTACTGTTCACTACGCTGTCATCTGTTCACTACGCTGTCATCTGTTCACTACGCTGTCTTCTGTTCACTACGCTGTCTACTGTTCACTACGCTGTCTACTGTTCACTACGCTGTCTTCTGTTCACTACGCTGTCATCTGTTCACTACGCTGTCATCTGTTCACTACGCTGTCTTCTGTTCACTACGCTGTCTTCTGTTCACTACGCTGTCATCTGTTCACTACGCTGTCATCTGTTCACTACGCTGTCTTCTGTTCACTACGCTGTCTACTGTTCACTACGCTGTCTACTGTTCACTACGCTGTCTACTGTTCACTACGCTGTCATCTGTTCACTACGCTGTCATCTGTTCACTACGCTGTCTTCTGTTCACTACGCTGTCTTCTGTTCACTACGCTGTCTACTGTTCACTACGCTGTCTTCTGTTCACTACGCTGTCTTCTGTTCACTACGCTGTCTTCTGTTCACTACGCTGTCATCTGTTCACTACGCTGTCTTCTGTTCACTACGCTGTCTACTGTTCACTACGCTGTCTACTGTTCACTACGCTGTCATCTGTTCACTACGCTGTCATCTGTTCACTACGCTGTCTTCTGTTCACTACGCTGTCTACTGTTCACTACGCTGTCTACTGTTCACTACGCTGTCTTCTGTTCACTACGCTGTCATCTGTTCACTACGCTGTCATCTGTTCACTACGCTGTCTTCTGTTCACTACGCTGTCTACTGTTCACTACGCTGTCTACTGTTCACTACGCTGTCATCTGTTCACTACGCTGTCATCTGTTCACTACGCTGTCTACTGTTCACTACGCTGTCTACTGTTCACTACGCTGTCTTCTGTTCACTACGCTGTCATCTGTTCACTACGCTGTCATCTGTTCACTACGCTGTCTTCTGTTCACTACGCTGTCTTCTGTTCACTACGCTGTCTTCTGTTCACTACGCTGTCATCTGTTCACTACGCTGTCATCTGTTCACTACGCTGTCTTCTGTTCACTACGCTGTCTACTGTTCACTACGCTGTCTACTGTTCACTACGCTGTCTACTGTTCACTACGCTGTCATCTGTTCACTACGCTGTCATCTGTTCACTACGCTGTCTTCTGTTCACTACGCTGTCTTCTGTTCACTACGCTGTCTACTGTTCACTACGCTGTCTACTGTTCACTACGCTGTCTTCTGTTCACTACGCTGTCTTCTGTTCACTACGCTGTCTTCTGTTCACTACGCTGTCATCTGTTCACTACGCTGTCTTCTGTTCACTACGCTGTCTACTGTTCACTACGCTGTCTACTGTTCACTACGCTGTCATCTGTTCACTACGCTGTCATCTGTTCACTACGCTGTCTTCTGTTCACTACGCTGTCTACTGTTCACTACGCTGTCTACTGTTCACTACGCTGTCTTCTGTTCACTACGCTGTCATCTGTTCACTACGCTGTCTTCTGTTCACTACGCTGTCTTCTGTTCACTACGCTGTCTTCTGTTCACTACGCTGTCTTCTGTTCACTACGCTGTCATCTGTTTATCTGAACACACACACTAGGGGGCAGTAAGCCACCCATACCCACAAACAGTAGTGAACAAACACACACTTAGGGACAGTGAACCACCCATACCCACAAACAGTAGTGAGCACACACAATAGGGGCAGTGAACCACCCATACCCAAAAACAGTAGTGAACACACACACACTAGGGGGCAGTGAATCACCCATACCCACAAACAGTAGTGAACACACACATTAGGGGGCAGTAAACCACCCATACCCACACACAGTAGTAAACACACACATTAGGGGGCAGTAAACCACCCATACCCACAAACAGTAGTGAACACACACACTAGGGGGCAGTGAACCACCCATACACACAAACAGTAGTGAACACACACTAGGGGGCAGTAAACCAACCATACCCACAAACAGTAGTGAACACACACACACTAGGGGGCAGTGAACCACCCATACCCACAAACAGTAGTGAACACACACACTAGGGGGCAGTAAACCACCCATACACACAAACAAGCTGGCAGTGAACCACCGAAGCACACAAACAGTAGTGAACACACACACACACACACACACACACACACACACACTAGGGGGCAGTGAAACACCCATACACAAACAGTAGTGAACACACACACTAGGGGGCAGTGAAACACCCATACACAAACAGTAGTGAACACACACACTAGGGGGGTGTGAACCACCCATATACACAAACAGTAGTGAACACACACACAAGGGGGCAGTGAACCACCCATACACAAAAAGTAGTGAACACACACACTAGGGGGCAGTGAACCACCCATACCCAAAAACAGTAGTGAACCACCCATATACACAAACAGCAGTGAACACACACACTAGGGGGCAGTAAACCACCCATACACACAAACAGTAGTGAACACACACACACACACTAGGGGGCAGTAAACCACCCATACCCACAAACAGTAGTGAACAAACACACACTAAGGGACAGTGAACCACCCATACCCACAAACAGTAGTGAGCACACACAATAGGGACAGTGAACCACCCATACCCAAAAACAGTAGTGAACACACACACACTAGGGGGCAGTGAATCACCCATACCCACAAACAGTAGTGAACACACACATTAGGGGGCAGTAAACCACCCATACCCACAAACAGTAGTAAACACACACATTAGGGGGCAGTAAACCACCCATACCCACAAACAGTAGTGAACACACACACTAGGGGGCAGTGAACCACCCATACACACAAACAGTAGTGAACACACACTAGGGGGCAGTAAACCAACCATACCCACAAACAGTAGTGAACACACACACACACTAGGGGGCAGTGAACCACCCATACCCACAAACAGTAGTGAACACACACACTAGGGGGCAGTAAACCACCCATACACACAAACAAGCTGGCAGTGAACCACCGAAGCACACAAACAGTAGTGAACACACACACACACACACACACACACACACAAGGGGGCAGTGAACCACCCATACCCACAAACAGTAGTGAACACACACACACACACACACTAGGGGGCAGTGAAACACCCATACACAAACAGTAGTGAACACACACACTAGGGGGGTGTGAACCACCCATATACACAAACAGTAGTGAACACACACACAAGGGGGCAGTGAACCACCCATACACAAAAAGTAGTGAACACACACACTAGGGGGCCGTGAACCACCCATATACACAAACAGTAGAGAACACACACACTAGGGGGGTGTGAACCACCCATATACACAAACAGTAGTGAACACACACACAAGGGGGCAGTGAACCACCCATACACAAAAAGTAGTGAACACACACACTAAGGGGCCGTGAACCACCCATATACACAAACAGTAGTGAACACACACACTAAGGGGCAGTGAACCACCCATATACACAAACTGTAGTGAACACACACACTAGGGGCAATGAACCACCCAAGCACACAAACAGTAGTGAACACACACACTAGGGGACAGTGAAACATCCATACACACACAGTGGTGAACACACACACTAGGGGCAATGAACCACCCATATACACAAACAGTAGTGAGAACACACACTAGGGGACAGTGAACCACCCATACACACACAGACAAACACACACACTGGTGGGCAGTGAAACACGCACACGCACACACACACACACACACACACACACACACACACACACACACACACACACACACTAGGGGACAGTGAACCACCCATACACACACAGACAAACACACACACTGGTGGGCAGTGAAACACGCACATATACACACACACACACACACACACACACACACACACACTAGGGGCAGTGAAACACCCATACACACACAAATGAACACACACAATAGGGTGAAACTCCTGTGTCTTTAAGCTCCGCCCCCAGATGAGCCCACTCAGTTCTGACTGGTCAAATACCCAAACAGTTTCAACCCACAAAGACCCCAGTAGTCGCTGTGTGTTGTGTAAGGCCGCGCTAAGGCAGGCAATGAGCACTGTGTGACATGATTACATCACCTTGTATCAAGGCATTTCAGGCAGCTGAGAAAAGTGGTTTGGGTCTGGCATGTAGTGTAGATGTTAAAACTTAGCAGAACATTTACATTCACAAACAGCTACAACACACTAACGGAAAGGATACAACCAGAATAGCTTAACAGCTCCCATACAAGCATCACTAGCTTTGGTGTGAAAGGTCTGAGTCAGATGTTGTTTACAGCGGTGGTGGTGGTGGTGGTGATGGGAACCAGGGGTCTCCAACACAAATATAAACATCTTATTTACTATCAAAACCACCAGGGAACCTACACAAGCCTTCTAAGTGTTTATATGAACATCAGGCAGCGCATAACAACTTTCATTGAGGGAGCTTTTAGAGAGGGACGTCTGGTTCCATTCACCACCACAGCATTTCATATCACTCTCTCTCAGCTCCTCTGATTCTGCTCTCTTAGCTGTCCCCACACTTTGGAATGCCCTCCCTCCTTCTATTCGCTTGTCTTCCTTTGTTTCCAAGTTTAAATCTTAGCTCAAATTCCACCTCTTCTTTCTTTCACTCTCTTTAACTTTTTTCTTCCCTCGTTTGTTCAGCGTCCTTGGGTTTGTGAAAGGCGCTATGTAAGTGCAACCTATTGTTATTATTATTATTATTATTATTGAGTGTGAATAATTCTACTCACGTCTGTACAAAACGCTGTGAAACTTCTCAGCAGGATCTTCAGGATCTCCTCCCAGCTGGAGAACTTGGTGAAGCAGTGCAACTCCGAGCAACCCTCTAAGTTCAGTCACACATGATCTCCATTAGATCAGACTCTAATGACGTGCAGCTGCAGGTCTGAGCTACATGTACTCCTCGCTGTCAGTAACCTGAAGCGTCCCGGGCGCCTGGATTATCTAATAAAACTAAAATAAGACTTTTAATAAGTTCTACACTTCAGCTCCAGCACTAAACCCACAGCTCCCAGACCAGCAGCTCGAGGACAGACTAGGAACTAGAATCATACCGCGGTCCGGTGTCTGTTAACCAGTCTGTCTGGAGATACAGCTACGATTAAAATCTGCAGCGGGGTTAAAGATGAAGATCTTCTGGGAAAAAGCCGGATTTAATCCGAACCGCTGCCGCTGCTCTGGTTTGTTTTCTCCGCTGTTGCCAAATAAACCCGCTGTCTCCTGCTGATGACGTCGATAAAACGAGACGAGGGCGTTCCAATCCGCGCACTGGTGCCCTAGCTAGGGAGCCTACCGAGTAGCGACGAGCTCGATTTCCTGTTACCCAGTAAATGAGCTCGCCCTTCAGTTGCCGTCCATAGTGAGTCCACTTGAACTGAATTCGTTGTTATATATTTAATATAATAACAATAATGAATATTAATTTATATTTACAAATACTAAATGTATACGTAATATTTGTAATTAAAATGTATTATTATTCTTTTTCTTTTCATATATTTTATTTTTTATTTATATTCTAATGTTAACATATTTTATAATAGTGCTAAGACAAACACATCAGATTTTGAGACATCAGAAATTTTAATGTTAAAAAAGAGAGAGAGGCGGGGTCTTTCAGGAATAAAGGGGGAGGAGTCACTCCGAGAGGCAGAGTCTTTTAAGAATAAAGGGGGAGGAGTCACTCAGAGAGGCGGGGTCTTTGATAAATAAAGAGAGAAGGAGGCGGAGTCTTTCAGAAATAAAGGGGGGGGGAGTGGTCACCCAGAGAGGAGGAGTCTTTCAGAAGTAAAGAGGAGAAGTGGTCACCCAGAGAGGAGGAGTCTTTCAGAAGTAAAGAGGGGGAGTGGTCACCCAGAGAGGAGGACTCTTTGAGAAATAAAAAGGGGGAGTGGTCACCCAGAGAGGAGGAGTCTTTCAGAAGTAAAGAGGGGGAGTGGTCACCCAGAGAGGAGGACTCTTTGAGAAGTAAAGAGGGGGAGTGGTCACCCAGAGAGGAGGAGTCTTTCAGAAGTAAAGAGGGGGAGTGGTCACCCAGAGAGGCGGAGTCTTTCAGAAGTAAAGAGGAGGAGTGGTCACCCAGAGAGGCGGAGTCTTTCAGAAGTAAAGAGGAGGAGTGGTCACCCAGAGAGGAGGAGTCTTTCAGAAGTAAAGAGGGGGAGTGGTCACCTAGAGAGGCGGAGTCTTTGGAAAGTAAAGAGGAGGAGTGGTCACCCAGAGAGGAGGAGTCTTTCAGAGGTAAAGAGGGGGAGTGGTCACCTAGAGAGGCGGAGTCTTTGGAAAGTAAAGAGGAGGAGTGGTCACCCAGAGAGGAGGAGTCTTTGGAAAGTAAAGAGGAGGAGTGGTCACCCAGAGAGGCGGAGTCTTTGAGAAGTAAAGAGGGGGAGTGGTCACCCAGAGAGGAGGAGTCTTTGAGAAGTAAAGAGGGGGAGTGGTCACCCAGAGAGGAGGAGTCTTTGAGAAGTAAAGAGGGGGAGTGGTCACCCAGAGAGGAGGAGTCTTTGAGAAGTAAAGAGGGGGAGTGGTCAGAGAGGAGGAGTCTTTGAGAAGTAAAGAGGGGGAGTGGTCAGAGAGGAGGAGTCTTTGAGAAGTAAAGAGGGGGAGTGGTCACCCAGAGAGGAGGAGTCTTTGAGAAGTAAAGAGGGGGAGTGGTCACCCAGAGAGGAGGAGTCTTTGAGAAGTAAAGAGGGGGAGTGGTCAGAGAGGAGGAGTCTTTGAGAAGTAAAGAGGGGGAGTGGTCACCCAGAGAGGAGGAGTCTTGGAGAAGTAAATAAGGGGCAACTGCTCACCAGGAGCTGACGTGACGGCACTTAATAATTAGTGTAATTAAGACGGTATATATCGTCGCTGTCCAATAAAAAAAACTTGTAGATTTTTAGTTTTATACATTAACTACCTTTAATATTTTATATTATAATTTTATACTGTGTGGAAGTTTAATGATGAACGGACCAATAGAAACGCTCTAAAACAGCTTGGACTGATTTCTGGTTCTATTCTCTTACACTGAAAGTGAAGAAGGTTTATGGTCTCCTGTAAAGTTGTTGGTTTTCTTTGGGCAGTGACGATGACGAGGGCGAGTGGACGAGGGTCGTATTGGAATGCAGCCAGTTTGAGGAGCGACCGAGTGGGCGGGGCCACTAAGTTCATTCATTAGGTCCTGTCTGTCAACACGTCAGTAACACCCCACCCCTCAGCCCCCCTCCACCGCCCCCGACCCCCGCTCCAGGAACGAACTGCAGTGCACGGAAACAGGAGAGCACGTAGTCAGGATCAGCTGACCTCAATTCAACACGCGCAGCACCTCTGATCCAAAACAACTCAAATACAAGAATATTAAATAACTGAGTGTAGAAGTGATCAGAAATTATATTAGTAATAATTACTAGAATCACAACAACAACAACAACAACAACAATAATACATTTAATTATTAAATAAAACAAGTAAATAAAATAAAACCCATATTAATCACATCCAGAAAGAGAGAGAGAGAGACAGAGAGAGAGACAGAGAGAGAGAGAGAGAGAGAGAGAGAGAGAGAGGAGAGAGAGAGGGACAGAGAGAGAGAGAGAGAGAGAGAGAGAGAGAGAGAAATAGAGATAGAGTGAGAGAGAGAATGACAGATATACAGTGAGAGAAACAGAGACAGAGAGAGAGAGAGAGAGAGAGAGAGAGAGAGAGACAGAGAGAGAGAGAGAGAGAGAGAGACAGAGAGAGAGAGAGAGAGAGACAGAGAGACAAAGATACGTTGACTTTTGACGGTTCTTTATTTAAAACAGAAAGAGAAAGAGAGAGAGAATAACAGAGATATACAGGGAGATAAATAGAGATAGAGAGAGAAATAGAGATAGAGTGAGAGAGAGAAATAGAGATAGAGAGAGAAATAGAGATAGAGTGAGAGAGAGGGACAGAGAGAGAGAGAGAAAGAATGACCGAGATATATACAGTGAGAGAAAT
>CM038708.1:6357011-6469511 GCA_021613375.1 Megaleporinus macrocephalus
TTTATTTACTATCAAACCTACCAGTGAACCTACACGGGTCTTCTGAGTGTTTATATATGGAACACTGATGATGGTAAAGTATGTTTTCTATGGGGGCTGCTTTGCCCACCATGTCCTGCATTCAGTTTTCGTCTAAAACTTTCGTGAAACTATTGTAAAACAGTGTGTCAGAAACCAGGCAAAGTATTTACATCCACATCCAGTTGTTGATGTAGCTCTCTGAACAATAGACGGCGTCACAAACCAGTTTTACGGAAATTCAAGCCAACAGCAAAACTCCCTCAGAGGCTCAGAAAGGAAACCCACCCTCCACCGATCCCTACCGGACATCAAGACATTAACACAACAACAACAACATGAACAGATGATAAGACATTACAATTAATATACAACACTGAGTCTGGAGAAAAAGAGATGTACCGACATTGTGTGAGGGAGCTTTTAGAGGTGGACATCTGGTTCCATTCACCTCCACACTCTGCATGACTTTGTTTACAACCTAAACAAATAATCCTCTAGACATTTAGATGAAGGTATTAAAATATATTAAACATATGTAAACATAGACAGTGCTGTCATTATTACGTAAAGTGCATTATTATATTTAAAAAAGCTAGTTTTATAGACAGGAAGCTTTTATTTACTCAGTAAACACTTTATTATTTAAATATTAAACAGTATTTATAGAGTAATTAGTGCTTTTACATACGTCAGTGTGTTTATTTAACCCTTTCCAAGCTTCTCCTTCTATAAACAACCCAGTATTATTATCAGTTCTCATCTAATACCTGCTTTGACTGCTCAGTACTTCATTAAGCTAAATCAAGATTTGCTGCTGAAGGAACTGAACACATTCATACAATGTCTGGGGCGTCCAGGAGAAATCTGGAACCTAACTTTGTTCTTCAAACTGGAGCTCAAGATCTGATCTACTTCTCTTTCAATAACATATTCATGTTACTTTGTATTGTATGTATGATTATTAACATCTGTTATAATAAATCATAATCAGTCTGTGTGACCTGATATTCCCAGAAATTGAATGGAGAGTGAAATTGTAGCCATGTCCTCAACGGAACACACAAAATGAGAAATGTTGGAACATATATTGTTAATATAATAAAGTGCATTTAAAATCAAGCCTTTCTGCACTTTATCTCCAGTAAATATATATAAATGTATCTATATTCTTATCAGAGTAATATTTAACCCAGGGCGTCTCTACTTTCACTCAGGTACTGGGTTATGGTTTACTGAGAGTTGTTCATTTTATGATGGTACTGTGACGTTAGTAAAGCTATAATCAGCCCAAACACAGTTCTTGAAATCAAAGTCCTAACCTCGTTCTCCTCACATCCGGAGTTTTGAAATGTGTGCTGCCCTTGTAAGCTCAAGCATCGTGGTCAGATTGGTTGGGATTGGTGTTAGGTCTGGGTTGGGGTGGGTCAGCAGTTGGGTTTGGGGTGGGTCAGCGGTTGGGTTTGGCGTTTGTCAGTGGTTGGGTTTGGCGTAGGTCAGTGGTTGGGTATGGCGTGGGTCAGTGGTTGGGTTTGGGGTGGGTCAACGGTTGGGTTTGGCGTGGGTCAGCGGTTGGGTTTGGCGTGGGTCAGCGGTTGGGTTTGGCGTGGGTCAGCGGTTGGGTTTGGCGTGGGTCAGCGGTTGGTTGGGTTTGGCATTTGTCAGTGGTTGGGTTTGGCGTAGGTCAGTGGTTGGGTATGGCGTGGGTCAGTGGTTGGGTTTCGGGTGGGTCAGCGGTTGGGTTTGGCGTGGGTCAGCGGTTGGGTTTGGGGTGGGTCAGCGGTTGGGTTTGGCGTTTGTCAGTGGTTGGGTTTGGCGTGGGTCAGCGGTTGGGTATGGCGTGGGTCAGTGGTTGGGTTTCGGGTGGGTCAATGGTTGGGTTTGGCGTGGGTCAGCGGTTGGGTATGGCGTGGGTCAGCGGTTGGGTCAGGGAGTTGTGGAGGGTTGGGTTGGGTTGGCTGAGTGACGGTTCCCCCTAGCCCAACAGTCCACTGCCCTGCATAGACCCTGTGCACCACTTTGTCCCAGCACCAGGGCCACACCCGTGATCTAGGCAACAGCACTCGTCCTTGACGACGCAAGGGACATGCCTGTTTTATGGCATGTTGGTGGACAGTATGGATATAATGGCAGAGCTCCCTGGCTTACTTCCCTTGAGTAACACTGTTCTTCTCCAACCCTGGTGGGCTTTAGAAGTCCAGCTCTGTGGAGACACTGAGCTTATGGCCAAACATGAGGAGAGCCACAAAATCCAAAACTCCAAACACATACAAACATATAATCTGTGTATATAAAAAACAAGTGATTCCAAAATGGCAGCGTTACAGGAGAGGACCAAAACCTACTTCATTTTTAATGTAAGTCAATGGGACCAGAATTTTGGAGAACTGGTCATCAAATTTTCACACAATGTAAAAGGCCAGTGCTGTGTTCAAAAATGTCACGGGAGGCTGGAGTCAATCCCAGCATCATTGGGCGAAAGCGGGGTACCACAATGGAGAGGTCACCTGTCCATCGCATTGTCAACACACACTCACACCTACGGGCAGTTTAGAGTGAGGATCATAACATGCATGTGTTTGGACTGTGGGAGGAAACCGGGCGGTACCCGGAGGAACCCAGTCAAGCACAGAGAGACCATACACACTCCACACAGAACCACCCGGACCGGGAATCCAACCCGGATCGTCTTAGAGCCACCTCTACAATTATTGGACCTCCTGGTAAAGACGAGTCACATCACGTTTTGGTTGCAGAAAAAAATAGAAATATCCAACTTTAATAGAGGTAAATAATCATTTTGAACAAAACCACATTGGCGCCCACAGTATTAAATTGGCATTTAGTACTATGATTAACTTCCCTTAAACATAACATAATTTAGTCTTGTCCTAGAGCATCTTGGTTGGAGTATAAAGATCCTTTTAACAGAAACTCTCCGGGTGGTCCTACATCCTCTCTGGTGTCTTGGCAGACGCAGACAGATTTAAATTTGGTTTTTTAAAAAAATCCTTGTATTTCATGATGCCATGTACCCAAATGTGGTTTTCAGTGCCTTCGGAGGTGAAAGAGCACCATAACAACACAGACCTCCATCATACTGTGGCCAAAAAGCTCAATTTTCATTTCAGAGGACCATAGAACACAGTCCCAGTCCAGGTAGCGTTTCGGAAACCTCAAGAATGCTTGCTTGGGGTTAGAAAATAGGAAAGACTGGCATACCTTCCAGATAATCTCTTGGCATTAAGGTGGCATTTGATGGTAGTTTTTTGAAACTTGGTGGCCCCAAGATGCCCTTTGTTTCTGTACCTAACCAACACCAATCCTTAGGGATGTTTTGCTTTCTCAATGTGTGTTGGGCAAAATAAACTCAGGTCCTTGTCACACAAGGAACAAGAGTTCCAGTTGATTGGAACTTATTAATTATTGCTCTAACTGTAGATCTGGGTACCCAGTACCTATTTTTGCAATTCCCTGACTTACGAAGGTCACTACTCTCCCTTATCTCAAAATCAGGTTTTATGTGTCCTTCTTATGATAAACAGAATTCTTGATTTTGAGATGCCAGCTGTAGGAAAGTATTTCAGAAATAACAGTGAATAACAGTGAATCTTTGTGTTTGTGCCTTGATCCAGGCATGGTGTGGAAGCAGAGAAGAAAGGTCTCACACCTTTCCATAATCCTCTTTGGGGAAGAATGGACAGGAAGGAGCTCTTCTGGAAACACCATTCTGGGCCAAACAAAATTCCCGGTTGATGGAACCATAGAGCCATTAACGCTGAGCTCAGGGTTTTTCGAGGACCGATATGTGACGGTAGTGAACACCCCGGGTTGGGAGCCAGAGTGCGCCCCAAATGTGCCACTCCGAATCCTGAAGAGAGGATGCGGCCGTCTGTCTTGGGATACAGGCCAGGGCCCCCACGCCCTTCTTCTGACAGTTTCCATCTGCCTGAATATGGAGCAGAACCAAAAGGTCACCAAAAGGCTGCTGAAGCTGTTTGATGACAACGTATGGAGACACACCATACTTCTGTTTACCAGAGCTGACCTGCTAGGTTCGACAAGTTTGGAGAAGTACCTGGAAGGTAGCGGGAGGCCCTTCCAGGCCCTGGTAGAAAAGTGTGAGCGGAGGTACCATGCCCTCGACAACCTGAAAATCGACAACCGTGAACAAGTCAGTGAGCTGCTGACCAAAATCGAAGACACGGTTGCAGAAAACTTTGGAAAGAGCTTCCAGATTGAAGAAGAAACAATAGTAGAGCATCAGACAGAAGCCCAACGTCAGACAGAGCCCAACGTTAAACAGGCATGTGAGAGAGAGAGAGTAAGAAGCCTGTCAGAGGATGAATGTCTGAGTCATGCCACGAGCCAAGGGTTGATTGTGAGCAGCAATGAAGATTGTGAAGAAATGCAAAACTTTAATGAAAGTGATTTAGATGACAGAGCTGAAGAGCTCACCACGATGGAGCAACCTAATCTTCAGGGATTTGACCTCCAAAATGGTGGTGAGGAACCTGCTAACTCAGAAGATAAGGATCATCCTGAAGCCATTGAACCAGAGATTTGTGCAGTAGAGCAGACAGCAAACAAGACAGGCTGCAGTGGTCCTGCAATGATGGATGCTTATGAAGATATCCTCAGGCAGGTGGAAGAAGTCCAGGAAGATGAAGACAACCAGCTGCAGCCCCATGCTGTGTTGAACCCTCCTCAAGATTTGGGCCACCAAAGCAATGGGCCAGAGAGTTTGGTGTTTTTTTGCAGTCACGTCTACAATCAACAAGGTAAGTGGATGCTAGAAAACATTCATAATAGATTTCGATTTCATGCACATGTTTTAGCTTACAGGCATATATGTATTTACCGTATTTGGCCACACCCACTTTCAAGCGTGTGTTTCTTCCACCTTTGTGTTAGAACTTCCGGTCAGCTAACCAAAATGAATACAGTTACATGGGAGGAGACCAGACAGACAGTAAGAAGTTCTAATGGGACAACACTGTCTCCTCCGAGGTTAATAACACAGTGGGTGGGAGATATGAGAAGGTGGTCTGAGGTTAACACAGTGGGTGGGTGATATGAGAAGGTGGTCTGAGGTTACTTATGGAAACATGTTTAATTACTCTGTACTCTCGGAAGGTGTAGACGGTTCAGTAATGAAAAACTATAAAAGTACTGAAGCGTATCAGTACCTGCACAGTGGGAAGGTGGGCGTGTCCTCCTACACACAGACGGTGAGTTCATATTTCTGAAAGCCGGTTAAACCCAAGTCCAGCAGCTGCCCGAGCCGCTCTGCGTGGGTGTGAGTTACAGTCCAGATAGCCTAGCGCGGTGGACACTGATCAGAAAACAGTTACTTAACTGATAGACTCACCAGCACCGACACGTCTGCTTCCTCAGAGCTTCATAAGCGAGACAGTTCTCTGGATAAGGAAGCTCTGGTGCTGGTTCTCCTCCACAGAATGGTAAGAGCAGACATACGGAGGTTTGGGTGGAGGTTTTAAATTTAGCGCCGTCAGTCATAGACACAGGTGGTCTTCTTTGGAAGGCGGCCCCCCAACACTCTGATCTTTATGTGCTGTGTTTGTAACTCTGTAGTTCAAGCCAAGTTTTCCTCTTCTTCCAATTACTGACTCCCTCTAACTGAACATGTTATGCTAGTCATTTTATATGTTTGTTGTTGTTGTGCTTGTAATTAGTATCAACGTATCCGCGGTTGCACCGGAAGTTCTAACACAATGTAAACAAAGATGCCCCCCAGTGTTGTCATGGAAAATAGCATGAATAGCATACATTTAATGACCACTTGCTTCTGTATTGGTTTGACAAAATATGGTTTGCTTTCTTTTACAGGTGCCTTCAGGATTCATGTTCTTCAGTTCTTTATTTGCTGGAGAAATCCAAGCCTGTTTTGTGAGGCAGCATCAATTTCATTCATTGTATGTTATGTCAGAATTGACTGGTCATTCTTTGTGATCCAGTGCTTGTTGGTTTTGTGCCTGTATCTCCCAAATAAGAGCCAGAAAAAGAATCTAGTAGCAAAAGAACCTAAAAGGTGTGCTGAGAATGAGACCACGTTGGGGTTTCCTATGCAGCAGCAACACCCAACCAAAGACACGCAGCTGTCTGGACATAGGGCGGGTGACCAGCCAGGGAATTTGGATGAAGAGATGCTTCAGCTCAACAAAACAGAAGCTATTGAAGAAATATCCCAACACAGCAGGATCAGTGATTGGGCACCCTTGGACAGGAGGGCACATGAAAGTGAAGGGATACCCCAGCATTACTTGAGGGCAAATGATGCTGTGATACCTCAATACAGCAGGAAGAGCGATGATGAAGGTTTACCCGAACATGACCTGAGAGATGAAAACATATCCAGACACAGCGATGATAGCAAGAAGAGTAATGATGATGGGATACCCCAACACCACAAGAAAAAGGATGGTAAAGAGGTCCCTCAACATAGAAGAAGCAAGGATAATAATGGAGGCATACCTCAGCATAAAGGTGATGGGACATCCAAACAAAATAGGAAGAAGGGAGGTGATGGAATTCCTCAATGCAACAAGAAGTTTGATGGAGAGATACTCAAACCTAGCAGAAGAAATGATGCTAACAGAAGACACCAGCATAACAAGAAGAAGGGTGATGAAGGGATTGCCCAGTGTACAAAGAAGATTGCTGACGAGATACTCAAACCTAGCAGGAGGAAGGGCACTAACAGAGGACTCCAACACAACAAGAAGAAGGGTGATGAAGGGATTGCCCAGTGTACAAAGGAAATTGATGGAGAGATACTCAAACTTAGCAGAAGAAAGGATGCCAATGGAAGACCCCAACATAAGAAGAAGAACAAGAAGGATGGTGGAGGGTTTCTCCAGTGCAACAAGAAGTTTGATGGAGAGATACCCAATCTTAGCAGAAGAAAAAATTCTAATGGAAAACCACAACAAAACAAGAAGAAGAGTGATGGAGGGATTCTCCAGAACTGCAGGAAGGAGGAAGATAAGGATATTCCCCAATGTTGCCAGGAGAAGAAGGAAGAAGGGATAACCCGATACCAGGGTAAGGTCGATGATAAAGGAATATCCCAACACTGTAGGAAGAGGAATGAGGGGACACCCAGGCACAGCATGAAGACCGGTGATCTAGGGATACCCCAACATGGGTTATCACAATACAGCAAGAAGGAGAATGATGAAGGAATACCCCAAAACGTCATGGAGGGATATGATGGAGGGTTACCCCAACACCAGAGGAACAAAGACAGCAGCAAGAGGGTTGATAGAGGGAACCCCTCAAACAGAAGGAAGAAGGTTAATAAAGGGAAACCCCAATACAACAGGAAGGATAATGATAGACAGATTCCCCAACACAGCAGGAAGAGTGACAATGATGGAATATCTGAACTTACAGGTGAGTTGTTTTGTTAATTATGTCCTATTACAGGTACATGTTTTGGCGTATGCTAAAGTTTTATCTTTCGTCTCTGTAGGAGCTGAGAATAAAGAAGAATCGGCACCAAGTTATCCACATCCTTCAGAAGACATTCATCAAGGTCTGTATAGGCTTATGTTCTGAAGCTTTAGCTGACAGTGCCAATGTCACATTATATTAAGATCTTAGACTTAATTGAGAAAATTGAGATCATACACTTCTGTGCAAAAGTCTTAGGCAGCTGTTTAAAAGCCTTTATCTTATCAGTAAGTGTATTTTCACCAGTTAGAGCACCAGCCAGTGTTTGAGGCGTCTTCCGTTCACAACCAGATGTTCTGCACATATCTTAGAAATGATTGTGGATACTTTTGTTCAGGTTTATAGGAAACCATACGCTATACAGCGTCAGAAACCACATAAGCAAGGCTTTCTAAGAAAAGGCAGCTAAGTGATGATTTACGCATACAGTTAGCTCCATGCTAACCAAGTCTAAGCTTGTTAGCAATATTAACTAATCAAGTTATATATATACTATTTATATAATCTTTTAGAAACCCATATAGAAAGTCATGTACTGTTAGGAATTGAGAATTCCAAAATATGCAGTTAGCTCTATGCTAACCAAGTCTAAGCTTGTTAGCAGTATTAGAAGTTAGAAATTAGAAATTCACGTGTAAAACTAAAAAAGTGTGTTGACTCATCAAGTTGCAGATACTCTTTATATAATCTTTCAGAAACTCATATAGAAAGTCATGTACTGTCAGCAATTAAAAATCCCCAAATCTGTGAAATACATTTACTGGAGCTTCTTAATCAGTTTATTCAGTTTTATTTGGTTTTATTCTCTAAATTGTCACCAAACAAGTGAGCCTGTGGTTTGTATTTGTCGGAGACAATACAGGTGATACAGAGCGTCCTGCACAAGGTGTTGGAGTAAGCGAGCGTGGACACTTCGGCTGTGATCTCACTTCTCAGCAAACAGACTTTGGACGTAGGTTTGCTTGCCTTTCTCTTTATGACCAACAATATTCAACATCAAAGACATGAGAAAGAACCTGTGTTTTATGGTCTCAGGTGACCGACAGTATGGTGAGAAATTGATGGTGAGAGGAGAGAAACCTGGAAGATCCAGAAAACTCCAAAGAAGTCAGAGTTTGGATCGCATTGTTACCCTAAGCGGTGAGTTTTACAGTGAAGGAAGCAGCTCACGCAAGTTTAGGTCTTGCTCTGGTGGGAACCTAACTTCACTCCAAACTCCATACCAAACACTTTTCTCAGTACGAAGGTCGGTTATGCTTTTCAAAGAGTGTTTCTTTTTCTCAAGGTGTCGAGAAAGAGGACATGGGGAAAGAGCAAATAATCAAAATGACCAGAAGAAGCAAGAGCCTGCAGCGTTTTATTGAATTCACAGTGTAAATATTTCTATTCTTAATCCACACCTTCAGTACTATACACTGATATATTATACACTAAGCTGATAGTTTAAAAATCTTTATCTGATCAATAAGTGTATGTTCACCAGTAAGAACAGCAGATCTGATTAGAACAGATGTAAATAATCATACATACAATACAAAGTAACATGAATATCTTAAGTAGAAGTAAATCATATCTTCAGCTCCAGTTTGAAGAACAAAGTTTATATTAGTTTACCTAAAAATCTATTTGTTCTAGACAGGAAGCTGTTATTTACTCAGTAAAACACTTTATTATTAAATATTAAACAGTATTAATATAGTAAGTAGTGCTTTTACACTTTATTATTAAATATTAAACAGTATTAATATAGTAAGTAGAGCTTTTACACTTTAATATTAAATATTAAGCAGTATTAATAGAGTAAGTAGAGCTTTTACACTTTATTATTAAATATTAATCAGTATTAATAGAGTAAGTAGAGCTTTTACACTTTATTATTAAATATTAAACAGTATTAATAGAGTAAGTAAAGCTTTTACACTTTATTATTAAATATTAATCAGTATTAATAGAGTAAGTAGTGCTTTTACACTTTATTATTAAACATCAAACAGTATTAAGAGTAAGTAGAGCTTTTACACTTTATTATTAAATATTAAACAGTATTAATATAGTAAGTAGAGCTTTTACACTTTAATATTAAATATTAAGCAGTATTAATAGAGTAAGTAGAGCTTTTACACTTTATTATTAAATATTAATCAGTATTAATAGAGTAAGTAGAGCTTTTACACTTTATTATTAAATATTAAACAGTATTAATAGAGTAAGTAAAGCTTTTACACTTTATTATTAAATATTAATCAGTATTAATAGAGTAAGTAGAGCTTTTACACTTTATTATTAAACATACTACAGTATTATTAGAGTAAGTAGAGCTTTTACACTTTATTATTAAATATTAAACAGTATTAAGAGTAAGTAGTGCTTTTACACTTTATTATTAAACATCAAACAGTATTAAGAGTAAGTAGTGCTTTTACACTTTATTATTAAATATTAAACAGTATTAATATAGTAAGTAGAGCTTTTACACTTTAATATTAAATATTAAGCAGTATTAATAGAGTAAGTAGAGCTTTTACACTTTATTATTAAATATTAATCAGTATTAATAGAGTAAGTAGAGCTTTTACACTTTATTATTAAATATTAAACAGTATTAATAGAGTAAGTAAAGCTTTTACACTTTATTATTAAATATTAATCAGTATTAATAGAGTAAGTAGAGCTTTTACACTTTATTATTAAACATACTACAGTATTATTAGAGTAAGTAGAGCTTTTACACTTTATTATTAAATATTAATCAGTATTAATAGAGTAAGTAGAGCTTTTACACTTTATTATTAAATATTAATCAGTATTAATAGAGTAAGTAGAGCTTTTACACTTTATTATTAAATATTAATCAGTATTAATAGAGTAAGTAGTGCCTCTACATACGTCTGTGTGTTTATTTAACTCTTTCCAAGCTTCTCCTTCTATAAACAACCCAGTATTATTATCAGTTCTCATCTAATACCTGCTTTGACTGCTCAGTACTTCATTAAACTAAATCAAGATTTGCTGCTGAAGGAACTGAACACATTCATACAATGTCTGGGGCGTCCAGGAGAAATCTGGAACCTAACTTTGTTCTTCAAACTGGATCAAGATCTGATCTACTTCTCTCACAATAACATATTCATGTTACTTTGTATTGTATGTATGATTATTTACATTCTATGTCTTTAGCATTCTGGACCAATAGTTCAAGAGAAGGGAGATTACTTCTCATGTTCTGAAGTCCCTGATCTTTAATAACATGTCCCATATGCATGTTTCCTCCAGGTCTCCTCTCAGTGCCGACTGTCTGGATGGATGAAGCTCATCTAATGGGTTGATCTGAATGTACCTGGTGTGAATGATTCCAGTGTGCACTCAAACTCTAAGTGTCCTTAATAACATTTCTTCACATACTGTGTTGACACCTACTGGCCAAAAGAAAAACTAAAATTGCTGCCATTTTATAACTGAGCTACTTTCACAAAACATTAGTCCACAGCACTGTGATGTTTATATTGCTGCTTTACAATTTATCATATTTACATTAATTAACTATGTATTTTTATGCAACATCTAGAAGCTTATTGGAGAAACTCATCCACGCCTTTATTTCCAGTAGGATGGATTACTGTAATGCTCTCCTAACTGGACTTCCAAAAAAGACCATTAAACATCTTCAGCTGATTCAGAAAGCAGCCGCCAGAGTTCTCACTTGGAGCAGAAGAGGGGAACACATCACCCCCATTCTTAAACCCTTACACTGGATACCAGTATAAACACATCACCCCCATTCTTAAACCCTTACACTGGATACCAGTATAAACACATCACCCCCATTCTTAAATCCTTACACTGGATACCAGTATAAACACATCACCCCCATTCTTAAATCCTTACACTGGATACCACTATAAACACATCACCCCCATCCTTAAATCCTTACACTGGATACCAGTATAAACACATCACCCCCATTCTTAAATCCTTACACTGGATACCAGTATAAACACATCACCCCCATTCTTAAATCCTTACACTGGATACCAGTATAAACACATCACCCCCATTCTTAAATCCTTACACTGGATACCAGTATAAACACATCACCCCCATTCTTAAATCCTTACACTGGATACCAGTATAAACACATCACCCCCATTCTTAAATCCTTACACTGGATACCAGTATAAACACATCACCCCCATTCTTAAATCCTTACACTGGATACCAGTATAAACACATCACCCCCATTCTTAAATCCTTACACTGGATACCAGTCTGTTACAGAACAGACTTCAAGGTCCTGTTACTGGTCTATAAGTGTCTGAATGGTGTAGGACCAGCTTATCTGTGTGATCTAGTACAGCAATATGAGCCGAGCAGAACTCTTAGATGGTTAGGAAGTAGTCAGTTAGTCCTTCCTAAAGACTAAGCAGGGTTTAGTTACTGAGCTGCTGTTAAATGGAATCAGTTGAGCGAGAGTGTTAGAAGAGCCTCAACACTGGACTCCTTTAAATCCAGACTGAAAACATTCCTGTTTGAGCAGCTCAGTTTAAAACTCTTACTCTTACTGAACTGTTAGTTATTCATTTTAAACCTCTTTCATTTTTTATGTTTCATTTTCTTTCTTTAAAAATATTCAGTCCAACAGCACTTTTAAACCTTATTCTTATTTCCTACTTCTAGCTTGCTATAACCATCTGAATTGCTTTACACTCAAGAAAAACAGCCTCAGCGTATTTCTTGATATTTCTTATTTCTTTTAACTGATTTATTGTAATGTTTGTTTTTTATTTCTTTTTTTATGTAAAGCACTTTGAGTTGCTACTGTGTATGAAAGATGCCATACAAATAAACGTGCCTTGCCTTGTCTTATACTCCGGACAATGTTTGTGATGATACACTGTGTTTGCTTATAGCTTCACTTTGGAAAGGTGAAGAACAGCCTGTGAACTATCTTTTAGAAAACCAGGGCATGATAAACCAAAACCAAAAAACCTTGTGTGTCGTGGAAATAAACAGTGATTGGAAACAAAGTGTTATTGTAATGAATGAAATTGTCTGAAGTCTTAGATTGTATATCTGAAATACAGGGGGTCCCGGTCTAAGATGTTAGATTGCATAGCCGAAATACAAAGAGACCCAGTCTCTGTGAACCCCTAGATTGTACTACCGACATGTAGAAGGTCCAGGTCCACAATCTTGGACTATATAGCTGAAATTCAGGGGGTCCTGGTCTATAATCTTAGATGCATAACTAAAATACAGGGGGTCCCGATCTATGATCTTACATCATATAGGTGAAATACAGGGGGTCCTGCTGTACTGTCTTAGATTGTATATCCAAAATACAGGGGGTTTAAGTCTACGATCTTAGATTGTATAGCCTAAATACAGGGGGTATCATTTCTATAATTTTAGATTGTGTAACTAAAACACAGAGGGTCCCAATTTATAATATTAGATTGTATAACCAAAGTACAGGGGGTCCCGGTCTGCAATATTACATTGTATAACTGAAATGGAAGGAGTCCTGGTCTTCGATCGTATATTGCATATCTAAAATACAGGGGGTCCCGGTGAGGGTGTCACGGTGGTGTAGTGGTTAGTACGGTGGTGTAGTGGTCAGTATGGTGGTGTAGTGGTTAGTATGGTGGTGTAGTGGTTAGTACGGTGGTGTAGTGGTCAGTATGGTGGTGTAGTGGTTAGTATGGTGGTGTAGTGGTTAGTACGGTGGTGTAGTAGTTAGTATGGTGGTGTAGTGGTTAGTACGGTGGTGTAGTGGTTAGTATGGTGGTGTAGTGGTTAGTATGGTGGTGTAGTGGTTAGTATGGTGGTGTAGTGGTTAGTATGGTGGTGTAGTGGTTAATAAGGTGGTGTAGTGGTTAGTATGGTGGTGTAGTGGTTAGTATGGTGGTGTAGTGGTTAATAAGGTGGTGTAGTGGTTAGTATGGTGGTGTAGTGGTTAGTATGGTGGTGTAGTGGTTAGTACGGTGGTGTAGTGGTCAGTATGGTGGTGTAGTGGTTAATAAGGTGGTGTAGTGGTTAGTATGGTGGTGTAGTGGTTAGTATGGTGGTGTAGTGGTTAGTATGGTGGTGTAGTGGTTAGTATGGTGGTGTAGTGGTTAGTACGGTGGTGTAGTAGTTAGTACGGTGGTGTAGTGGTTAGTATGGTGGTGTAGTGGTTAGTACGGTGGTGTAGTGGTCAGTATGGTGGTGTAGTGGTTAGTATGGTGGTGTAGTGGTTAGTACGGTGGTGTAGTGGTCAGTATGGTGGTGTAGTGGTTAGTATGGTGGTGTAGTGGTTAATAAGGTGGTGTAGTGGTTAGTATGGTGATTGTTTGAGATTTCCACCTCCTTTGACTCTCATTTGATCTGCAAGCCCAGACAAAGCTCCATCTCGTCATCATTCTTTTCAACTCCTTTTCAAAGCCAACCGCTGGAACGACATGCATGAAGAAGAAACAGGTGCGATCAAGCCATCGGTATATGTTCTTATGTAAGCACATCACGTCAAGTGTCAACACTGACAAACAAAAGTACAAACATGAATGCAAACAGTAATAATGTTAAACAGAGAAAACTGATAATTACTGCAAAATAAACAACCAAGTCAAAAGTGTACACACACCTGATTGGGCACTTTTTATCATCGTAAAGAAGTTCTGATCTATACTCTCATCCACGTCACCATCATTCACCAAACACAACACACACTTTAAACACTTCACTCTACACACAAAACACCTCACACTCCTCCAAGTTCATCCACACAGACTTTTATCTTGGTTTTCAGGTAAAAGGTTAAAAAATAAATACAAATAATAAGAATATGGTGCCTGTTTGGTCCACTGATTACCCCAGTAGTGTTTCACTGAGCCGCTTGCTCATCGTTTTGCAGTGTTTGGTTAAATAAAGCTTTTCCACCACATACAATCCAGCATTTTCATTTATTGTTCATCTATCATTTGTATATTAGGTGTATTTATACTTTTTTAATGGCTTTAAGCAAAACTTTGAACTGTAATATCATTAATGTCTTATTAACATAACGCTGAACAAAAAATAAATCTTTAAAGTTTCGACATGAAGAGTTTCAGAATTTTGGCAGCCTCCGTAGAACAAATCCGCATGAGCCTTAATGGAAGTGATACGACTTGAAATTATGCATTTGGTACACAACCCAGAATCTCCAATATTTCTCCCTTATTTTAATTGCCATGACTTTTTCTTCAAATGTTCTTAATTTCCAAATTCAAATGAAAATGTCCCAGATTTTTTAAATGGTCACAGATTTTTGGACCACCAGGGCCGAAGTTTTTCAGACTGGGAGATTCATGCCCAAATGCGGCCCACTTTTTCCATGGAGGAAGAATTTGAATAAAAGAAACAGCAGCTAGCTCTTACACTCCTTTTTATTGAATATAAGTTCAGGTAAATGTTGGAAAGTTAACAGAAAACACTTCACTTAAACATGTTTAATATGTTAGTTATTATATAGAGTTTAAATAACTCTGGTGTGTATTGGGCTGTACAAAATAAACTACGCTAAGCTGTCATTGCAAACGTTGCGCAATAGCCGTACACTTCCCATACGAACTTATTCCCAGATCTCTGTTTACCGGCTCCTGCTGGAGTCTGTCCTCCGGAAAACACCTCTGTTCATTTCACACATTTGGCAGCATCTTTTTCCAACACCTTTCTTTTTTTTAACCTATTCTTTTCATCTCCACCTGGACTCTTTCTGCCCTCCTTCACCACCAATGGATGCTTCGCGCTAATCTCTTGCTAGCACGTGAGCTTCCCGACGAGGGAGAACAATTTACTTGACCAAGTCTACAGCAACGTGAGGGGGGCCTACAGAGCCGTGCCTCGGCCACACTTCGGACAGTCCGATCACATCTCCGTATTCCTCTGTCCAGCATACAGACAACTCCTCAAGCGGTCACTTCCAGTGAGTAAAACTGAGTAAAGTGAGTAAAAAGTGTGGAATGAAGAAACTGATTCAGTGCTTCAGGACTGCTTCAGAAAAGACGACTCGTGGACTTAAACATTTAGGAGGGGAGAATTCCTCAGATGGTAGAACCAGCCTAATCTACTGGGATGTATCGGGCTGTGTTGTTAGATGAATAGAGAATGAATACATAGTTGAATGTAGGATGAATGCAAGAAGATAATTAGATAAGTGACAGATGAGTGTCAAAATTATTTTTCCCACCCAACCGGCCCGAACTCAAGACCGATATGAGCTGGTCAATCGGGAATCCTCCCGAATCTCCCGATTAGCCACTCCGGGCCTAGACCCCACAGTGCATTTAGTCATGCACAGGACAGTCTAAGAATTAAGGCTAAGTTAAAACAACAGAAAAGATGCTGAAGTGAATAAAAAATACAATCAAGATTAAAATAACTGCCCAGCAAACATAGTCACAATGTGGTCTACATTCCTCGCTGGCCTCAGTGTTAGAGTCAATGCACATAATTCCACAGTTAGAAAGACTGAATTGCAAGTCGCATTCAGTAATGAGCAGCTTTAGGAACGTTTCTGAACTTGTGCAAGCTCTGAGGAGAAGCTTCATAATGGACACTGAACCCAGTTTTCTTGTAGTGGTGCAAATATTGATATGTGTCTTAGAAACAACTTGTGCATTAACATTTAGAACTAAATGTCTTGAAGGAAAGTGAAAATCACGTCTGTGTTCAGCCCCAACAAAACGTAGCACATTTCAGCAGAGTTGGTGGGAGTGGGGGGCAGGCTGAAACACCTACGTTACGGGAGGAACATGATTTCTGCCTGTAATTAACTATTCAAAAAAGAACAGGACCAAACAGAGAACCCTGAGGCACATCTGTGTGATGAAAGATTGACACTGCTTAGGGAGGGCTGTGCCAGCAATACCATGTAAGGAGAGTCGGAAAAGAAGTCAGGTGAGGACTTGAGAAACTGAAGAATGCAGAGAGCACCTGTGTACCATCTTCTTACAACAAGTTAAAAAGAAGGACCAACTTAAACAAACCCTCATTAGCCAAGTGGTAGGAAGAACAAGCAACACTGGGGGGATTTCAGTATCAGTAGAAACTTCATAACTGATAGTGAACCCGGTTTTCATATAGTGGTGTTCGAGAGGCCAACTAATGGCCGTCAGAAGTATATCACGAGGAGGAATGAGCTTCCTGTACCGGCCTGTTTAGGGCTAAAGCAGTTAAATATATTGGAGATGCTATGATTTTTGAGGGGAAACCACATCATCAGGATTTGATGTTTTGTTATTGTAGGGCACAGCTGGGGTAAAAGTAGGAAGATCAATAGACAAAGTTCCAGTGAGATAGAACAGATTTCTTGGGTAACTTGGATGCCTGAAAAATGTGATATCATCAAGGCCAGAGGAGCAGATCCATGCATATTACTGAAGGTGCGTCCGAAATCACTTACTTGTCTACTACTCAGTAGTGAAGTCAGTAGGCGAGCGCGGCTAGTATGTCTGAATACTCAGTAGTCATCAAGCAGTACTAGACGTTACTCCTGCAGATGGATTCACAGCGGAGGAATAAACACAGGTGGAAAGCGGAAGGTCAGCGCGGCAGCATGTGTGTATGTAGCTACTGCTGGTGACCTGCTGCTACAGATGTTAGTGCTACTTCTGAGGTAGGAATGATAACGTTCTCCTGGTTCATCTTCTCTGAGCTACAGCTAGACACCGAACACAGCTCAGCATCACAAACAGTCTGAATGGAGCTTTTAATGAACAGCGGGATGTTTACTGTGGTGGTCTTGTGTTGAAGGATGTTGGCAAGATGGCGGATTTAGTACATCCAAGATTGTGTTGGTACTAAAACTCACGTACTGAAACTGACTACTAATCTTCCGCTCAAGCAGTACGTACTGGCTCCAATCTAGTACCTACTGACTTAGTAGGCAATTTCAGACACGCCTATTACTGCAACACCACCATACTAACACTACACCACCGTACTAACCACTACACCACTATACTAACCACTACACCACCGTACTAACCACTACACCACCATACTAACCACTACACCACCGTACTAACCACTACACCACCGTACTAACCACTACACAACCATACTAACCAGTACACCACTATACTAACCACTACACCACCGTACTAACCACTACACCACCGTACTAACCACTACACCACCATACTAACCACTACACCACCATACTAACCACTACACAACCATACTAACACTACACCACCATACTGACCACTACACCACCATACTAACACTACACCACCGTATTAACCACTACACCACTATACTAACCACTACACCACCGTACTAACCACTACACCACCATAGTAACCACTACACCACCGTACTAACCACTACACCACCATACTAACCACTACACCAACATACTAACCACTACACCAACATACTAACCACTACACCACTATACTAACCACTACACCACTATACTAACCACTACACCACCATACTAACCACTACACCACCGTACTAACCACTACACCACCGTACTAACCACTACACCACCATACTAACCACTACACCACCGTACTAACCACTACACCACTATACTAACCACTACACCACCATACTAACCACTACACCACCATACTAACCACTACACCACCATACTAACCACTACACCAACATACTAACCACTACACCAACATACTTACCACTACACCACTATACTAACCACTACACCACCATACTAACCACTACACCACCATACTAACCACTACACCAACATACTAACCTCTACACCACCGTACTAACCACTACACCACTATACTAACCACTACACCACCGTACTAACCACTACACCACCATACTAACCACTACACCACCATACTAACCACTACACCAACATACTAACCACTACACCACCGTACTAACCACTACACCACTATACTAACCACTACACCACCGTACTAACCACTACACCACTATACTAACCACTACACCACCGTACTAACCACTACACCACCGTACTAACCACTACACCACCATACTAAACCACTACACCACCGTACTAACCACTACACCACCATACTAACCACTACACCACCATACTAACCACACACCACCATACTAACCTCTTACACCACCATACTAACCACTACACCACCATACTAATCATTACACCACCATACTAACCTGTAAACCACCATGCTAACCACTACACCACCTTGTTAACCACTACACCACCATACTACCACTACAAGAACCAAACATACTAACCACTACAACCACCATACTAACCATTACACCACCATACTAACCATTACACCACCATACTAACCACTACACCACCAATACTAAACCACTACAACCACCATACTAACCATTACACCACCATACTAACCATTACACCACCGTACTAACCACTACACCACCGTACTAACCACTACACCACCATACTAACCATTACACCACCATACTAACCACTACACCACCATACTAACCACTACACCACCATACTAACCACTACACCACCATACTAACCATTACACCACCATACTAACCACTACACCACCATACTGACCACTACACCACCATACTAACCATTACACCACCATACTGACCACTACACCACCATACTAACCACTACACCACCGTACTAACCACTGCACCACCATACTGACCACTACACCACCGTACTAACCACTGCACCACCATACTGACCACTACACCACCATACTGACCACTACACCACCGAACTAACCACTACAACCACATACTAATCACCACACCACCATACTAACCACTACACCACCATACTAACCACTACACCACCGTACAAACCACTACACCACCGTACTAACCACTACACCACCGTACTAACCACTACACCACTATACTAACCACTACACCACCGTACTAACCACTACACCACCATACTAACCACTACACCACCATACTAACCACTACACCACCGTACTAACCACTACACCACCGTACTAACCACTACACCACCGTACTAACCACTACACCACTATACTAACCACCACACCACCATACTAACCACTACACCACCATACTAACCACTACACCACCGTACTAACCACTACACCACCGTACTAACCACTACACCACCGTACTAACCATTACACCACTATTTAAACGAGGTTATCTTTTTTCCCGAGCTGCAGTTTGTAAACACTGTTAACTGTTAGCGCTTATTAGACATAGTGTTTACTTTGTGCCAACATGTCCATGCAGGCCCCATATGGGTTTATCTGGGCTTTATGGGTTTTATGTGGGCTTGTAGTGGCCTTTTTATTGGTGGTACATGGGTCGGGTTATAACTTTGGGTCCCGGTTGGATCAGTTTGTTGGCCCCAGTTAGGCTTTTGTTAGGGTCTCAGTTAGGTTAAAGTTATGGCTAAGTTAGGCTACGGGTGTTGCAAATTTTTCTTTGGACAGCGACGGTATCTTAATGGATTTCCTTTGGTTGGCAGCACCAGCATCATACATCATCTTCAAGTGCTTAGATATGACTGACTGAACATCAACAATATAGCTCTGACAGTTGGGTTTGTTGGAAGGAATGAGTTAAATAAGATTCCTGAGGGGGAGTGGAGTTAGTGCAAGAGCATGTTCAGATTTGTTTTCCACAATCCTGACGAGATCTAGACTTCTGTATCAACCTTTGATTTGACTGAAACAAACAACAAACTGAGCCCAGAACTGAAGACTCTGAGCTACAAAACAGAGAGAACAACATCCTCCACCTCATAAGGAAGGAAATATGAAAGAAGAAAGCATGAATAAAGACCACCGTGCCCTGTCTACGAAAGTTTTGGATGTCTCACCAGATTTCAAGCGTAAGTTTATATTTTTACCACACACATTCACACGTGCTACACAATGATGGACTACAGCTCAGCTGATGTAGGTGTGCAAATCATTTCTACTACACTGAAACACTAACGTAAACATCAGCTTTTAAAAAACAACTTTAGGAAAAGTGCAATGACTTCTTAATATATCCAAATTCTAACTGAAGGCAGTTGGACTCTATTTTCTGCTTCTGGGTCTGTTTGGTTTGAAATAAAGCTCCAAAGCCAGATGAACATTAAAGCTGAACTAACACCACATGATGGAATTAAACCCAGAAATGAGAGTTAGGTACTGTAGTGCGAGAGGGGGAGGGAGCGGTGCCTTTAATGGTTGTGTGGCTGCACAGGTGGGTGATTGAATGTTTGGAGAGTTGAAAAGGGAAAGTTATAGGGAGAGAATTGGGGCTGGTTGCGGTGAAGCAAAAATCTGCAACCCGTATGGGGAAACCTGAGGAGCAGTTTAAGAATATTTTGTGTTTATTTCGTCTAAAGTAACAAGTAGTTTGATGATATGAAACATTAAAATATGACAAACATACAAAAATAGAGGAAAGTAGGTTATTTACCATCAACACAAACATCTGTCAGTCACTACAAGGTCACCGCTGATTCATCCTCATGCTCAGACGCGCAGAAAGGGAAGAACTTCTGGCTTGTTTCAGCTTGTCTCTGCACTCCTCAATGGACCCTAATCCAGTGGAATCGTATAGGGCTCCTAGTATTGTTACAATAAGAGTGGTAGACGAGGGCTCTTTGGAAACGTTCCACTGTTGTAGAAGCTTACATTCAAATTAAAGGTTTTTTCTTGAAAGTCTATTATATTTACTTCCATTGTTCAACCAACCAATACAGCAGTGCTCTATGATTGCTCTCATGACAGAATCGAAATGACATGTCAGTCAATCATTCAATAATAACAAAGCATTTTTTTTATTGCACTAAGGATGAAATTGTTATTTTCCTTCATTTTTGAGTTTAATCACTAGAATCTGAGCACGAGCGTCTTCGTTCTTCAGCAACGTAACAATATCAGTATCTCTCTCTGGGTTTTTATTTATGCTCCTTGTGATGATCTTACGCTGAATTCCAAGTGCTCTTAAGTTTAATGGCGTATTGTTTACTGTACTGAACATTTTCTCACCATCCAAAGTATCTCCAAAATAGCTACTTTTTTTAAGGGTTCTTGTTGTTTTGGTTTCTCTTTTGGTTGCTCTCTGGTTTTTACCCTGAACTGCTTCATTATAGCCTCCACTCTAGTTTATCATCAGTAGCTACACACACCACACACACGTCAGCTATGTGTATTTAGCTACGGCTGGTGAACTGCCACTACAGTTCACCAGCCGTTAGCCGTTAGAGCTACTGCTCACGAACTACTTAAGGACTACTGAGTACTCGGAAATACTAGCCGCCCTCGCCTACTGATTAGTAGACAGGTAGGTGATTTTGGACGCAGCCAGACGTTACGTGATTAAAGTTCTATAAGATTGTAAGTGAGAGTGAAGGATACTGATAATAGAAGGCTTCTCTCATAGTGTTTCAGTGGATGTGTGTTTGTCCTGCGCAGGTTACGGGAAAGATGAGTGGTATGACGTGAGAAAAGCAGGAGAGAGGAGTGACAGAAGAAAGAGTCGCAGTCTGGAGGAGATCATTGATTTCTGCTGTGAGTAATATTCAGTATTTCTAACAGACACTAATTAATGTTTCTGTGATCAAAAGCACTTGAGCTGATCTGTTGGAAATGACATCATTTACTCACTGGCACGGTGTCACGCCCTGGCCATTCTTGTCTGTCTTTGTCTTTGTTTACTTCTCTCATCTTAACCATGTGCTTTGTTTATGTTTTGGTTATGGGTCCGTCCTTTGTCTCCGCCCCTCACGTGTTCCACGTCTCAGGTGTTGCTTGTTTCCTGTGTCTATTTATACCCTCCGTTTGCTCCCTGTGTTTGTTATTTAGTATTTTTGTTTCTTTGGTTATCTCACCAAGAACGTTAATAAAAGACCTTTGCATATGTGTGTACGCCTCTCCCGTCTCCCATAACATTACACGTGGTGGTGTAGTGGTTAGTACGGTGGTGTAGTGGATAGTATGGTGGTGTAGTGGTTAGTATGGTGGTGTAGAGGTTAGTATGGTGGTGTAGAGGTTAGTATGGTGGTGTAGTGGTTAGTATGGTGGTGTAGTGATGTTAGTACGGTGGTGTAAGTGGTTAGTACGGTGGTGTAGTGGTTAGTATGGTGGTGTAGAGGTTAGTATGGTGGTGTAGAGGTTAGTATGGTGGTGTAGTGGTTAGTATGGTGGTGTAGTGGTTAATATGGTGGTGTAGTGTTAGTATGGTGGTGTAGTGGTTAGTATGGTAGTGTAGTGGTTAGTACGGTGGTGTAGTGGTTAGTACGGTGGTGTAGTGGTTAGTACGGTGGTGTAGTGGTTAGTATGGTGGTGTAGAGGTTAGTTATGGGTGGTGTAGAGGTTAGTATGGTGGTGTAGAGGTTAGTATGTGGTGTAATGGTCAGTACTGTGGTGTAGTGGTTAGTATGGTGGTGTAGTGTTAGTATGGTGGTGTAGTGTTAGTACGGTGGTGTAGTGGTTAGTATGGTGGTGTAGTGGTTAGTACGGTGGTGCAGTGGTTAGTACGGTGGTGTAGTGGTTAGTACGGTGGTGTAGTGGTTAGTATGGTGGTGTAGTGGTTAGTACGGTGGTGTAGTGGTTAGTATGATGGTGTAGTGGTTAGTATGGTGGTGTAGAGGTTAGTACGGTGGTGTAGTGGTTAGTACGGTGGTGTAGTGTTAGTATGGTGGTGTAGTGTTCAGTATGGTGGTGTACAGGTTAGTATGGTGGTGTAGTGGTTAGTAAGGTGGTGTAGTGGTTAGTACGGTGGTGTAGTGGTTAGTATGGTGGTGTAGTGGTTAGTATGGTGGTGTAGAGGTTAGTATAGTGGTGTAGTGGTTAGTACAGTGGCGTAGTGGTTAATACGGTGGCGTAGTGGTTAATATGGAGGTGTAGTGGTTAGTACAGTGGCGTAGTGGTTAATACGGTGGCGTAGTGGTTAGTATGGAGGTGTAGTGGTTAGTACGGTGGTGTAGTGGTTAGTACGGTGGTGTAGTGGTAAGTATAGTGATGTAGTGGTTAGTATGGTGGTGTAGTGGTTAGTATGGTGGTGTAGTGGTTAGTATGGTGGTGTAGTGGTTAGTATGGTGGTGTAGTGGTTAGTGTGGTGGTGTAGTGGTTTAGTAGTGGTGGTGTAGTGGTTAGTACGGTGGTGTAGTGGTTAGTGTGGTGGTGTAGTGGTTAGTACGGTGGTGTAGTGGTTAGTACGGTGGTGTAGTGGTTAGTATGGTGGTGTAGTGGTTAGTGTGGTGGTGTAGTGGTTAGTATGGTGGTGTAGTGGTTAGTGTGGTGGTGTAGTGGTTAGTGTGGTGGTGTAGTGGTTAGTATGGTGGTGTAGTGGTTAGTATGGTGGTGTAGTGGTTAGTGTGGTGGTGTAGTGGTTAGTATGGTGGTGTAGTGGTTAGTATGGTGGTGTAGTGGTTAGTATGGTGGTGTAGTGGTTAGTACGGTGGTGTAGTGGTTAGTATGGTGGTGTAGTGGTTAGTATGGTGGTGTAGTGGTTAGTATGGTGGTGTAGTGGTCAGTTTGGTGGTGTAGTGGTTAGTATGGTGGTGTAGTGGTGTAGTATGGTGGTGTAGTGGTTAGTATGGTGGTGTAGTGGTTAGTATAGTGGTGTTAGTGGTCTGTATGGTGGTGTAGTGGTTAGTATAGGTGGTGTAGTGGTTAGTATGGTGGTGTAGTGGTAGTATGGTGTGTAGTTGTTAGTATGGTGGTTGTAGTGGTTAGTACGGTGGTGTAGTGGTTAGTACGGTGGTTGTGTAGTGGTCAGTATGGTGGTGTAGTGGTTAGTATGGTGGTGTAGTGGTCAGTATGGTGGTGTAGTGGTCAGTATGGTGGGGTAGTGGTTAGTATGGTGGTGTAGTGGTTAGTATGGTGGTGTAGTGGTTAGTATAGTGGTGTAGTGGTTAGTATAGTGGTGTAGTGGTCAGTATGGTGGTGTAGTGGTTAGTATGGTGGTGTAGTGGTCAGTATGGTGGTGTAGTGGTTAGTATGGTGGTGTAGTGGTCAGTATGGTGGTGTAGTGGTTAGTATGGTGGTGTAGTGGTTAGTATGGTGGTGTAGTGGTCAGTATAGTGGTGTAGTGGTCAGTATGGTGGTGTAGTGGTTAGTATGGGGGTGTAGTGGTCAGTATGGTGGTGTAGTGGGTTAGTACGGTGGTGTAGTGGGTCAGTACGGTGGTGTAGTGGTTAGTATGGTGGTGTAGTGGTCAGTATGGTGGTGTAGTGGTCAGTATGGTGGTGTAGTGGTTAGTATGGTGTAGTGGTTAGTACGGTGGTGTAGTGGTTAGTACGGTGGTGTAGTGGTCAGTACGGTGGTGTAGTGGTTAGTATGGTGGTGTAGTGGTCAGTATAGTGGTGTAGTGGTCAGTATGGTGGTGTAGTGGTCAGTATAGTGGTGTAGTGGTTAGTATGGTGGTGTAGTGGTTAGTATGGTGGTGTAGTGGTTAGTATGGTGGTGTAGTGGTCAGTATGGTGGTGTAGTGGTTAGTATGGGGGTGTAGTGGTCAGTATGGTGGTGTAGTGGTTAGTACGGTGGTGTAGTGGTCAGTACGGTGGTGTAGTGGTTAGTATGGTGGTGTAGTGGTCAGTATGGTGGTGTAGTGGTCAGTATGGTGGTGTAGTGGTTAGTATGGTGTAGTGGTTAGTACGGTGGTGTAGTGGTTAGTACGGTGGTGTAGTGGTTAGTATGGTGGTGTAGTGGTTAGTATGGTGGTGTAGTGGTCAGTACGGTGGTGTAGTGGTCAGTATGGTGGTGTAGTGGTTAGTATGGTGGTGTAGTGGTTAGTACGGTGGTGTAGTGGTTAGTACGGTGGTGTAGTGGTTAGTACGGTGGTGTAGTGGTTAGTATGGTGGTGTTGTGGTTAGTATGGTGGTGTAGTGGTTTGTACGGTGGTGTAGTGTTTAGTTTGGTGGTGTAGTGGTTAGTACGGTGGTGTAGTGGTTAGTACGGTGGTGTAGTGGTTAGTATGGTGGTGTAGTGGTTAGTATGGTGGTGTAGTGGTTAGTATGGTGGTGTTGTGGTTAGTACGGTGGTGTAGTGGTTAGTATGGTGGTGTAGTGGTTAGTACGGTGGTGTAGTGGTTAGTATGGTGGTGTAGTGGTTAGTATGGTGGTGTAGTGGTTAGTACGGTGGTGTAGTGGTTAGTACGGTGGTGTAGTGGGTTAGTACGGTGGGGTAGTGGTTAGTACGGTGGTGTAGTGGTCAGTATGGTGGTGTAGTGGTTAGTATGGTGGTGTAGTGGTTAGTATGGTGGGTGTAGTGGTTAGTATGGTGGTGTAGTGGTCAGTATGGTGGTGTAGTGGTTAGTATGGTGGTGTAGTAGTTAGTACGGTGGTGTAGTGGTTAGTATGGTGGTGTAGTGGTTAGTATGGTGGTGTAGTGGTTAGTATGGTGGTGTAGTGGTCAGTATGGTGGTGTAGTGGTTAGTACGGTGGTGTAGTGGTTAGTACGGTGGTGTAGTGGTTAGTACGGTGGTGTAGTGGTTAGTATGGTGGTGTAGTGGTCAGCACTGTCTCCTCACAGTAAGATGATCTGGGTTGGATTCCCGGTCTGAGTGGTTCTGTGTGGAGTTTGTATGGTCTCTCTGTTTTTGAGTGGGTTCCTCTGGGTACTCCGGTTTCCTCCCACAGTCCAAACACATGCATGTTAGGTTCCTCACTCTAAACTGCCTCTAGGTGTGAGTGTGTGTCAGCCATGCGATGGACTGGTGACCTGTCCATGGTGTACCCCACCTTCGCCCTATGACGCTGGGATTGGCTCCAGGCCCCCTGTGACCCTGACTGACAATAAAGCGGAAGATAATGGATGGATGGAATTTATTTACTGCTGTTCTTCTGTGGAATAAAATCCAGCGATACTCAATCCAGGATTTTTAAGGTAGACAGCATAGCTAGCTGGTGGATGTCATGTAAAGAAGCCAGATGTAAAGTGCTGATTTAAAGTAATTCAGTATTGTATCGGAGTTGATATCAGTAAGTACTAAACAACATGTACTTGCACTCAAACAATGATATTTATTAATATAAATTCAAATACTCTCTAATAAAGACGACTTTGTGATTGAATTATTGTGATGTGACATTAATCTCATGTTTATGAAGCAGCTCATGTTCTGAAACTTTGGATCACCTCCCGACAGCCAGAACTTACTGGTAATAACTGTGAACATGTTTGTTGGTCCCAGTGCACCAGTTTCACTCAGTCGCAGTGAGAAAATACATTCAAATACATTCAAATGATCTGAGAAATTAAAATGACCTAGACCCACCAGTTTAAACCCATAATCTCTTAAAACAACATAAAATTACAGGATCAGCCTTCCGCGTTGAGAGAAACAATTCATGCCCCTTCTTCAGAGAGTTGTTCACCCCCCAAGGTGGCAACCATCAAAGAGTGTTGATGTTTGCCGATCCTTACTGGGAGCTGGCACCTCTCCCCTCTAAGGTGATGACCATCAACTTCACCTAATGTTGACATCCCAAATGCCCTCATCTTCTTCCCCCTCTTAGCCCTCCTTAAACTCCCCATTTTGACCCTCTTCTGACATCTACTTAAACCATGCCAGTCAGCATTATATATGCAGCTTCATCCGATATTCATGTTACTATCATTTAATTAGCAGCATGTCTCATTAGTCAGAAACCATAATTAACATATATAGCACAATTAACATATATACCATATATGCCATATCGATGCTGTCCAATAAAAACCAAGCATTTCACAGTTTTTCTGCGTAATTTGGACTCTCAATGTTTATACTGTATAAAAGTTTATTTAATGCTCCAAAACTGCTTTGAAAAAAAACCAAAAACGTTCCTTTAAGTAAAGAGTGTTATCAAATAAATGTTTTCAATATTAGCTTTTTAAAAATATTTATTTATTTATTTATTATTAACACATTTTAATTTGTAGTGTATGTTTGTGTCATTAGTTCAATATGACTTTAATAGCAAAACTTTGTAATACAGTACAGTTTTAGTATAGTAACAATGATATCATAAACAAATAGCACATAATAATAATAAAACATTTCTGATGATGTATAATGAAATAATTATAATTATTAAAATTTAAAAGTAATATCTTTGTGTAAATGTGTGTGTTATTGGGGGTTGACAGGGTTAGGTTGGTGATATAAAGGAGCGGGGCATGACGGGGGCACTTAGTTACATATTTAACTGTGTGTGTGTGTGTGTGTGTGTGTGTGTGTGTGTGTGTGTCCCTCCCTGAGAAAGATGTGTAATCTGTGTTTGATTTTCAGAATTTGGGATCATGTTTCTAAATGTGTTTGTGAATTCAACACAAATACAACACCAGATACTGAGGATGGTTTAAGCAGCTCACACATACCCCAAAGAGAGGCAGTAAAGGGAAGTTACCACCACGTCTGGCCTGCTGTCCTAATAAAAGATGCCCCCCAACCTCAAAAACCTTATTAGTGGTCAAACATAATAATTTATTATAGGGCTGGGCAATATGGGAAAAAAATCTTATCAAGATTATTTTTTCACAACATAAATCAAATCAATATTGCCTTTTTACTTTGAGAGAAGTGAAGATATCAAAATGTAAAAATTGTGTTAAATGTTTTTTTTATTTAAATAAACTACACACATAAATACATACACACACACACACATACACACACACACACACACATATATATATATATATATATATATATATATATATATATATAATCACACACACATACATGCACATATATATATATATATATATATATATATATATATATATATATATATATATATATATATATATATATATATATATTATATATGGGGCAGTATTAGTATGAACAGTATTCACACACAGACACTGTGTTAAGCAGGCTGTTGCTGGTTCTTTAAGTTGGGGCTGAGTAAAGGACTCTGTTCACCCATAGCGGTGAGTCGACTCTCTGTCTGCTCTAATGGGGAGCTGGTTTAGTGATTCTGTTACTCTGGATTTTTGGTCATAAAGTCAACTTTGCCTCAGCATTCTCACTCGAACTCGTACAACATAGATATTTATCGTTTATTACGAATGTTTCCCGAAAGCCTTCGTAACTAACGTAGTACGTAAAGTCGTTCGTAAATGTAAGAGTAATCCGACCCGTTTGTAACTGTGCATGGACACGACACGTATTTATACAAACATGAATTCATGAAGATTTAAAATCACTTTTGAAAACGTAATTGCTTCACGGAAATGACATCCAACGTCAACAAATATCACATCCAACAGCTTGAATTATGTAAACAGTAAACTTCTAGAATAAACAGGTGTTTGATTGTATCATGGTGTAGTGGGAAGTAAACTGTCTACCACTCTGAAGTTCAATACTGCGCATAAATGTACAATGTACTTTTTTTATTTAAAGGTTGGAATCATAGTAATTAGTGTTTAAAGTACAATACGTTTGTATTTGTTGATATACACATATAAATGTACATATTTTAATTAATTTCTAGTGTTACAGTCGTAGTAGTAAATTACTTGCGTTTGCGTGGCGGGTGTGCTGTGCTAGGAAGGTTAATCGTGTGCCTATTTTAGACAACAATTGCAGGCGAAATTTATTTTTTATATTTTACATAAAAGTCATGTAAATCCTTATTCGTTGTTCTTTTTTATTTTAATTGTTTACATAACGATATATTTGTGGCATAATAATGAGGAAACTTATGTAAATCGGTGGTTCAGTTCTCGACTGGCAGTGCCTAGTCAGCGCTGACGCGGGGGGCGGAGTCAACAAAGAGCTACTTAAAACTAGTTGGTAAGTTTGGAGACTAAGAAGGGTTTTGGGAAACGTTCGCAAAATTGGGGTTCTCAAAGTTATGTTGTTCTTCAATCGTTATAGATAAGTCTGACGGCGCTCCAAATCAATGTCCAGGTTTTCTCTTTCAATGCTCTATCTGTTTTCAATTCTCTTCTTAGTTCTGACAGGTCTCACATTTCCTTTGTTAACGTCTCTCTGGTAAAGCTTTGGATTGGGCTACCGCAGTTTGGCCAGTGTAAGAGAATGAGAGGACTTATGAACATTTTATCCAGGATTTTAAACATAAGGGCGCTCTCTCTATTTCGTGAGTTAGCAAAGTGAGTGACTCGTCTACCATGGTTACTAAATCATTGTCCCTTCCTATTACCATTCGTTATAAAGGCTCAGCTTGTGTATTTCCAGCATTAATTGATGCTGGAGCTGAGGAGAACTTTATTATGGCCAGCGTAGCCAAGCAGCTCCAGATTCCACTGCTCCAGACACTGTTCTCCTAAAGAATAACCTGAGACTCCCTGCAGTAGACTTTGCTCGGGTGGGTCCAGGGACCATCTCGCAAATGACTGTTTCAATTGAACTGGATGTTAATGCTCTTCATTCCGAAGAGATCCTCGGAATTTGCTGTTATCCTAAAACACATGATCCAAGTATTTCATGGGCAAACAAGAAATTGTATCCTGGTCTAAGAAATGTTTTGATCAATGTCTTTTGTTTTCTCATGTACCTATTTCGTCTACTACTATTGAGAGTTCTACTAGCCTTCCTCCTGTTCATATTCCTCTAGAGTATTCTGATTTTGCAGACGTGTTTAATAAAACCAATTTGAGAAAATTGCCTATTCATAGGCCGTACGATTGTAGGATCGATTTAATCGATAATCAATTACCCCCAAAGTCTTGTGTTTACCCACTTACACAAATGGAAGAGAAAGCAATGAAGGCGTTATCCCAGGGTTACATACAGGTGAATGCACATTTTAAATATAATGTGATTTACTGTTTTCTCTTCCTCAGCTAGCAAGACAGAGGCTGACAGGTGGAATGTGACGAAAGGAGGCAGGTCGGAAAAAAGTAACAGCCGCAGTCTGGATCCAACAACAGCGTTCACACTGTAAATTTTTTTAAAATGGAAAATAATTTAAAAATGTGTAATGTATTTTTTTATTTTTAATTGTATGCAAAAAATATAATATAAAAATAAAATGTCTAAATTAAGAGCATGACTATTATTTTAGGCTTCATTACAGTAAAGACAAATTAAACTCACTGTTTACTGGTTGAAACGAGCCTGTGTCTTGTAGTTTTACTGAGACATTATGAAAGATTACATTTTTTTCTGGGATTGTTACTTTGTTTTAGTGAACAACAGTGGCCGGGTTGTGGCGTGATGACAAAGATTCATAGATGTAGATTTATTTAAACAGAGTTTAATTATGGTTATTAATCAGGTCACAAACACTTTTATAATCATTTAAAAACAGTGTAAGTTAAATAAACCAGTTTAACTAAACCAGTTTTTAATATAAATCGTCAGAAATGATAATCAACATATATACCATAATAAACAAATATACCATAAATAACGTACATAGTATAATTAACATATATACCAAAATTAACATATATGCCATAAATAACATGTATACCATACATAACATATGAACCGTAATTAACACATATACCATAATTAACACACATACCATAAATAACACACATACCATAAATAACATACATACCATAAATAACACATATACCATAAATAACATACATACCATAAATAACATACATACCATAAATAACACATATACCATAAATAACATACATACCATAAATAACATACATACCATAAATAACATACATACCATAAATAACACATATACCATAAATAACACATATACCATAAATAACATATACCATATCGACGCTGTCCAATGAAAACCAAACATTTCGCTTTCTGCATAACTTGGACTCTCACTGTTTATATGTGAAAATTTCATGGACCAATAAAAATTAACCAAATCTGCTTTGAAAATTAAAAAAAAATCCATTAACTAACATATAAAATAAAGTTTGTTTTTGTCATCTGCTGTAAAGTTATCATTTTGGGTTTATATTTGGAGTGTGATGATGTGATACACATACATTACATAATGCACAGCGTTGTTTACCATTGCCTCCACTGTGCAAATAAATGTTAATATTAGCTTTTTTAAAAATGTTTATTTATTTATTGTTGTTTATTTGAATTTGTAGTGTATGTATAATTCATTAACTGGTGATGTGTTTTTACAGTTTTCAGTTCTATATGACCTTCATAGCATGACTGTGTAATGCGGTTCAGTTTTATCAAAGCATTATAACAATGACATCATAAACAAACAGCACATTATAACAATAATCACAACATTTCTGATGATGTAATAATAATTATCATTCTTATTATTCACATGTTAAAACTAATATCTTTGTGTAAACTTGTGTATTATTGGGGGTTGAAATGGTTTCGTTGGTGATCAGAAGGAGGCGGACATGGCAGGGGGGCATTATCACCCACTGTCTCCCAGGCTGTGACATGTAGTTAGATATTTAGCAGCGAGGGGGCGCTGTGTGTGCGTCCCTCTCTGAGAAAGATGTGTAATCTCTGTATGGTTTTCTGAATTTGGGATAATGTTTCTAAATGTGTTTGTGTACATTTAAATGTCCTGTTTGTGTTTACAGTGCTGCTCCCGTCTGGTGGTTATAAGGATTCATAACTATTAATAAACTTTTCACCCACAAACATCAAACCAAAACAGCAAAACCAAAGAAACCTGTAATTCAACACAAATACAACACCAGATACCAAGGATGGTTTAAGCAGCTCACACATACCCCAAAGAGAGAGGCAGTAAAGGGAAGTTACCACCACGTCTGGACTGCTGTCCTAATAAAAGATGCCCCCCAACCTCAAAAACCTTATTAGTGGTCAAACATAATAATTTATTATCATCTATTAACATATAAACACACCTGATGAGGCTGACAGGTTTAATGCTGACTGATGGAGAAACAGTGTGATTAGTAACCAGTAAGAGGCTAAGTCTCCAGAGCGCGCTGGCGAAAAGGCTCCCGGCGTATGGCGAGCCTTGAACAAGCAAATCTTGCTGCGTCCATAGCGGTGGTTCGTTATGTCACGCTGGGGCGGGCGAGGAGCAGACGAGGAGACAGGCACGACGAAACGGGGCGGACGCAGACGCAAGATTTAACATGTATTTAATGAAAGATAATCCAAAACAAACACAAAGCACTAAGAACATAAAGACTACAAACAAAATGGAGAAATAACATACAGACCAAATAAAAAAGCAAACAGGCAGAATACAGATACGGGAATACGGGAAACGGAACACAAGGGAGCGGGCAAAACAGGATGTATAAATACACAGACTAACAAGAGGGGACGAGAAACACATGAGGACAATAGGCGGGGTCACAGATGCGAAACAGGTGTGGGGCAAATGACCAAAACAAACAGAACGTAAACACAAGCACATGGCAGACGTAGAGACACGTGACAAAGGACAGAACAGAAAGAAAGACAGGCAGGAAAAGCAGTGCAGGACGTGACATTAGTGCAATGAATACTTACAGGGAGCTGAAAAAGGGAGGTGAATACTTTAATAATCAGAATCCTGGTCTGTGTTCAGCACTTTCATATGAAATTACTGATATTTACTGCAGCGTTTCTTCCAAAGTTGTCACACTGTTGTCTATTTACTTACAGTGTTGCTACAATGTTGTGAAAAGATGGTGTTTTTATGTTGTCTGAACAAAGTTGTCACTATTAAATAATACTTTCATGCAGTATAATTATTACTCCTTGGCAACTTGGCAAAATTCCATTCTAGGCGGATATAATAAAACATGAAGAATAAGAAGACTGACTGCCTCACTACAGGATTGACTGACTGACTGACTGATAGGACGGACTAATAAGACTGACTGACTGACTGACTGATAGCATTGACTGATAGGACTGACTGACTGATAGGACTGACTGACTGACTGATAGCATTGACTGATAGGACTGACTGACTGATAGGACTGACTGACTGACTGATAGGACTGACTGACTGACTGATAGGACTGACTGATAACAATCACTGACTGACTGACTGACTGACTGATAGGACTGACTGACTGACTGATAGGACTGACTGATAACATTCACTGACTGACTGACTGATAGGACTGACTGGCTGACTCATAGGACTGACTGACTGACTGACTGATAGGACTGACTGACTGACTGACTGACTGATAGGACTGACTGATAAGAATCACTGACTGATAGGACTGACTGACTGATATGACTGACTGACTGACTGATAGGACTGACTGACTCATAGGACTGACTGACTGAAAGGACTGACTGATAAGAATCACTGACTGATAGGACTGACTGACTGACTGACTGACTGATGTGACTGACTGACTGACTGATATGACTGACTGACTGATATGACTGACTGACTGAAAGGACTGACTGATAAGAATCACTGACTGATAGGACTGACTGACTGACTGACTGATGTGACTGACTGACTGACTGATAGGACTGACTGACTGATAGGACTGACTGATATGACTGACTGACTGACTGATAGGACAGACTGACTGACTGATATGACTGACTGACTGACTGATAGGACAGACTGACTGACTGATAGGACTGACTGATAAGAATCACTGACTGATAGGATTGACTGACTGATAGGATTGACTGACTGATAGGACTTACTGATAAGACTGACTGACTGATAGGACTGACTGACTGACTGATAGGACTGACTGACTGACTGATAGGACTGACTGACTGACTGACTGACTGATAGGACTGACTGATAAGAATCACTGACTGATAGGATTGACTGACTGACTGACTGATAGGACTTACTGATATGACTGACTGACTGATAGGACTGACTGACTGACTGATAGGACTGACTGACTGACTGACTAAAGGAACGCTGTGCTGTGTAATGTTTTAAACAGAGCTGTTAGATTAGTGTTTGGCGGATGTATTAATGAGCAGACTGGCCAATCAGAGTTGGGTTGTAATGGTTACCGCTGTAGTTTATTAGCTCGGAGCTGCAAACTGAAGCTTTGTTGTCATTAACTGTGATTATTAACTGATTGATGGACATGCTGTCTGCACAGCTAATCCGAACTGAGAGCGGGACGCGGCCTGGAGCTTGGTGTTTGTGTCCATTTACCCTTCCTACGTACCCGTTGCTAGTTTTGTTTTTGGTGTATTGATTGTGCCTATACGCAGAGGTTTTTTTGATGTTCCCACGCTGTGCTCTTTGGAGCGCAGTCTGGGGGTTTCGACTTTTTTTTACCTCTCCTCTCCCCATGTATCACTTCTGACTCCCTGTCTTCCTGTCCTGTCCCCCCTCCCACTCTCCCCATATCTTGTACTTGAATGGACGGGTTGATGGATAATTTCGCCAGTTCTTGTACTTGTACTTGTGACTGAGTGACATAAAGGCCTGATGATTGATTGGAGGAAGTGATCTCAGTTTCATTTACACATTGCAGCCTCTGGCCTATAAAGCTGTTTGGTAAAACATGTAATGTAGGCTGTTCTGTCTCAATACAGCAAACGTTCTGTACAAGATATGAGTGATGAATTCAGTGAAGCGAAATCTAATTTGTACAGTGTTATTATTTTCCAAACAGAGAATAATTTAGAGCAGATAAGTGTGTTGATTGTTGTTTGTTTTTTTACAGTTTGTTCATAAATCTGTACTAATAGAAGTTACTGGATTTCAAAATAATATAATCAGTTGCATATGGTAGCAAAGCTGAATGACTCGATCATGAATGCGTTGTAACAGAGAGAACATAAAACTGAAACTGTGCTGGTTTACCTTTAGGAAGGACGCTGGATATGTAACGGTCCAATCAAAATGTGTTTGCGTGTCTCTGAAACTCCCTGTTTTCACTGTTTTCAGACAACAAGTGCTGCAGCTTGTAATGCTGTAATAAAATAGGGAATGAATCAGACTGTTTGACTGAATGGACTGATAACTGTGTTTATAAAGACATTATAAGGCTTATATCATCAATCATATCAGCAGTGATAGGAGATTTCTATAAGTAATATAAAATATGGGTGACGTATCCTGTGATATTGTGAGTACTGAAGTTTTTTACAGGGTGAAAAGTGTCAGTCAGGATTTTCCCCACCCTCTTCCTTATCACATGACCTACACTAAGAAGCAGCAGCCAATGATTTTCTCTGTATTTGCATACAGTTCCTCTATGTTCTAAGGAAGACTGAAGCTGTGTGCAGTTCAGTGAGAGCGCTGTGAGAGACACTGCTGCAGATCAGATGTTGGTGAGAAGATCACTACGTCCTCTGATAGAGGAAAACGAGGGAACGTCTCAGCAGAGGAGAGGAAGAATGAGAGAAGAGAGGAAGAAGATGTGTAATCTGCCATCACCCAAGTCTAAGAAAGTTCTACAAGAGAAGCTGAGAAGCTGAGAGTCCACAAAGAGAGGCGTGCAGGTAAGTGAGATCAGAGCAGTAGAGCAGTGTTTTCTACTCCTGTACTTTACACTGTACAGTGTTTCTGTTTAACCCATCAGATCTTTACTGAACACCTCATAGGGGGGTCACTGGACCAGTTTCAGGGGGGCTTTAACTGTGCCATCACATCAGCAGGGCACTAGTTGCTGTTCTAAAGCAGTGTAGCAGGAATGAGCTAACATGACTTAAGAGGTGTCAGCATAGTGGAAAAGTGTACCTTTATATCATCTCTGTTCACAGAAAAACAAGTATTTCCAAAAAAGCAGCTTTACAGGAGGGACCGAAAACAAAACCATTAATGTCAGGCCCAATTTTAATGACACCAGATGGCAAAAGTACATGGACACCTCTCCTAACAGTTCAGGTGTTTCAGCCCCACCCATTGCTAGCAGGTGTATAAAATCAAGCACATAACCATATAGTCTTCATATATCAACACAGGTAGTAGAATAGGTCAGACTGAAGAGCTCACTGACTTTAAACATGGCACTGTTATATGATACAATCTTTCACACAAGTCAGTTTGTAAATGTACTGCCCTGCTAGAGCTGCCCTGGACAACTGTAAGTGCTATCATTGTTAAATGCACGTGTCCAGGAGAAACAACAGTTTAGAAAAGCTGCCTAGTTTGCTGAAGCAGATAACACATAAAAGTTGCTTACTGCTCACAACAAAATTCTAAACTCTTTTTGGAAGAAACACCAGTAAAGTAACAGTCCACACTTCAAACCCACAAATGTTGCATTAAAATACATACACTTCTATACATTTAATTATAGTCTTCAGTGCCACAGCAGCTCATGGCTGTTTTTCAAAAATAACTTTCTGGAAGGATAGACCAGCTGTGTCCCTCAATGTCTCACCAGTGCATGTTTATGCTGGACAGCATAACAGTGCATACAGTGGGTAGCCCTGCCACCTCAGAGCAAAAGGGGTCTGGGTTTGATTCCCTGGCCGGGTAACCAGGCTTCTTTATGTGTGGAGTTTGCATGTTGCTCTGGTTTACTATGGTCCATCAGAGTACACAATAGATACATAGCCATAACCCACCCTTCTTTTTCCCTTCCTCAGTCTTCATAACACTTTAAGCTTGGCTGTCAAAACCAAAAATAGATTGGGTTGCATATGTATTCTGCAATTAGGTTGGTCCAATGAGTGATATGGGAAGATTTTGCAGATTTCCAGTTTTGAAAGATTATTTTTTTAACAATCATAGGAGAAATGAGTGATGGGTTTTTGTACTTTAGAGGGAAAAGTATTTCTGTGGTGTCACCAAAGAGGCAAAGTAGGTGAGAGAGTGGGATTCTGCAGTCCAAGGTGGTGAAAAGTGTCTCAGTTACTGTGGCCCAAAGGGAGTGAACTGGTTGAAAATAGCTGACTGTGCTATCTGAAGTGCATTGTGAGCAAACTGTGTGTGTGTCCACCATTCCCATTTTGAACATTTTACTTTGTGTAATGTGGGCTCTGTAAATAGTTTGTTTTTAGATTGTAAAATGTAGCACATACAGTATATTGTGATTTAGATAAAATGATGAGTTGAGATTTGAAGGTTTAGTGGTGGGAGGTATGATTAGCTACACTGAAAAGCGGGATGTAATCTATATGTTTCTCCCAGTTATTTACTTTAGCACTCAGCAAATCCAGGTGAGTTGTTTCTACACTGTGGTTGAATTCAAGTGCACTTATTTAAGTGAGTGGTACAAACAAGAGCACGAGAAGTCAGAGAATATGCGTGGGGGAGTGGAATTGGGGTGTACTAGTGTCTCTGCTGAGTGATCAGTTTGGTGGGGCAACTTAAAGTACTGCAAATGTTACTCTAACGTCAGTATGTAGTTCCAAGTTTTTTTAATATCTCAGTTTGTGATTGTTACAATTAATGCAAATATTGTGAAAATGTAACAAATTACTGCCATAGGTTTACAGTGTATGAGAGGAACATTAATACAATCCAAAAGCTGTGATACAATAATTATATATAATTGAATAAAATCTTCACCAACACTTAGCTAAGAGTGTCATCCTCGTTTTAGCTTTCTAGGTAATTTTACACACTACAAAAGGTACAAACTCAGAGCTCTGCTCCTTGTCCAGCCTCTGGACCACAGGGGTTACTGGCTACAGCACTGCACTGTGGAAGTTAGTCTTATAAAAGAATAGTCTTATAATAGTCTTATAAAAACATCAGTGAACTGCTGCATGGATTCTACTAATAATCAAGGTGGGTAATGAAAGTGATTTTACTTCCGGAGCTCACAAATGTCTCTCACTTCTGTTTTTTCACTACCTCATACAGAGACATCCAGTCCTAATATTAACTCAACTTTAGTCAGCATAGCTAGTTAAATATACAAAGTCTAATTCACACTCCATGGACACAGAGACAGCAGTAAACAGGTTTAATGGAAAGTTACATCAGCACTTCAGTGTACTGTGTGCGATATTGCCTAAAAAATAAAATAGAGTGGTTATAACTTTATATTTGAACACTATGATGCGCTACAATAACATTTTGATATCATAGCTGTAGCATGTAGTTGAAGCAGAAGTGCGAGGAAAGCATCTCTCTTTGAAGGGTGTGAGTCATAAGGTATGGAGTCATAGGATGAACCATATGAGGCTTGATGTCTGAGTTTGGGGTGGGGTGTAACGTTTTCCAGCACAAAAATGACCAAAAATCACCATGTCTCCATTTTCTTGCTTTAATGTTGATGTCAACAAATCTTTACATCATGCGTTTATGACCAGACACGAGTTGACCAGCGTTCCTCTTTGTTAGGCGCTGGGTGGAATCGGAATGACAGTTTGAAGAGACACGTTCATTTCTCCAGTGAGTACTTGCATTAACAATTTCTGTAGGTCAGCATGGACCCTGTGCTGTTTTAAGAAGTGTCTTTGTGGTGGACCACTGGATTAGATTGTACTTGCAAAACAAGGTGTAGGATCTGGACTGAACTCCTATTTATCATTATTAACATTTATTATTATTCTAATTAAACCCATTAACATTAACTGAGTGTAATAAATGTATTGTGTCAGTATGCGGGGCTCAATTAGTGGCAGAACAATTCAGATCTGGATCCAGTACCTGCCAGATTAGATCCTGTGTTTGTGCTATTTGTTGAGTGATCCTGCGGTACATGCCTACATCATTAGCATAGCACAACATAACATTTTATTTCAGCCTTTCTCCAGGTGTATTACACAATTTTACTAATAATGTGATGTTATGAGGTGATGTAATGTGATGTTGCGGTTCTCATCTAATATCTGCTTTGTACCACTAATTAGACTCATTAGAACAGATGTAAATAATCATACATACAATAGAAAGTAACATGAATATGTTATTGTGAGAGAAGTAGATCAGATCTTGATCCAGTTTGAAGAACAAAGTTAGGTTACAGATTTCTTCTGGACGCCCCAGACATTGTATGAATGTGTTCAGTTCCTTCAGCAGCAAACCTTGATTTAGCTTAATGAAGTACTGAGCAGTCAAAGCAGGTATTAGATGAGAACTGATAATAATACTGGGTTGTTTATAGAAGGAGAAGCTTGGAAAGGGTTAAATAAACACACTGACTTATGGAAAAGCCCTACTTGTGTGTATGTACATATGGTGTGTGTGTGTGTTGCTGTTTATAATAGTTTTCCTCTATTGGTCAGTAGGAAAGAGGAGTGTGAAGCTGACTGTAATGTAAGGGATGAAGAAGACTTAGGAGGAGCTCCTGGATTTCTTTAGGAGAGGGTCTTATTTATCAAAAACATGTTTTATTTGTGAGATAATTAGCTGATGTGTTGTAAAAGTAGAAATATGAAAGTGAATTAGTTTATCCTTACATTCATTCCATCATGTTCATGTTTCTGAGATATCTGTGTTTATACAGACTCTCACTTTCCTGCTGGGTGGTAATGTCTTATTCCTCCATTAATATGAAGCGCAGACTGAGATGTTCTTAATGTCAGTGTTTCTACTTTCTTCTAGGTTTTCCTCAAGATCAACACTGAAGCTGGAGGCTTAGCTGTTAAGTTGAAATGTCGGTATAAAGGTTTCTCTCTCTCTGGAACGTGTGTTTGCTCTATTAGCTCTTTCCTGAAATCTGTACTGTTAAAAAGTTATACTGGCACCTGCTGGTCAAACTAGTGAACAAGTTGCAGTTATGTCACTCCAAGCATTCGTACACCAACATATATATCACTAATGAAATTAACATATATATATCGTCACTGTCCAAAGTCAAACATGTATCTTCATTCACTGTTCATTTTCATTGACAGCTGCTCTTTATGTCTGGTGAAGGTTTTTTGATAAATGGACCAATAGAAATGCTCCAGAGTGCATTGTAATAAACCCTTTTTTACTTTGACTTACAACGAAAGCTAAAAATAGTTTTAGTTCTCTCCTGTAAAGTTTCTATTTTGGAGATACTAGTTTTTCTTTATGCAGTTTCAATTATATATACTTATAATACTTGCTCTACCATTAAGGTGTTATTTGTACTGATATTTCATTTACAGTGACATTTAGACACATTTTGATTGGCATTTTGAAAACTGAGCAGTTATTGTTGCTGTTGGACAAAAAAACCCTGTTTTTCGGTTTTCAATTTTTTATTGTTTCTTGGTTTTTTTTCCCCTTTTTAAACACATTTTGGAAATTGCATTGTTAAATATTCATGATGATCAAACCAATAGAATGAACCAAAATGACTACAATATGCTAAAGGTTTGTCCTCCTCCTGTAAAGTTACTAATGACAAAGACATTATGCTTTATGTAATTATGTCATTATGAAGTCATAATAAAAAGTTCATTGATCTTATATTTTATTCTTATATTTGATTCTTTTTCTAATCCTGCATTATTTCTAAGATGGAACGGCGGCAACACTTCAATGTAGAAGATTTCTCCTGAACTCGTTCAACCCGAATGTATTTTCACCTTTTATAGCTTTTCACCTGTAAACCGTCCAATCAGGTCAGAGTCAACAGTCTGCTCAGCAGAAAAGGCTTCATCTGAAACATGGGCTGCTGATCTTATGATGGAGAACGCAGGAAGCATCTGTAATCAGATTATTCTGCTTTAATGTGTGTACAAAATTAATCTGTGTTAAACAACTATAGACCAACCACAGATCCAGATCTCTGCTAGTGTACAGTGAGTATCATCTACAGAGTAACACCCTCATAAATGGTTTAGTTGTAATTGAACACATGTAAATCACACAACACCTGTTTGGAGTGGCTCATATATATTGAGCTAGCAGATTTAATACTACATGTTATAACTTGGGACGATCATAAACAGGAGCAGTACTGAAACATTGCTTTACATTCCCGCTAAGGTGAAAGAAGGATGCTGAGTGTAGTGTAGAAGTCACACTGGGAGATAGACTGGACATACCGAGCTACTTGTAGTTTAGCACCTGCTTGGTGGAGCTATCCATGTAAACAGACACCTGTAGTAACAGCAGAAACACTAACAAGTAATCTATGTGCTCAGGCTACTGTTTACTACTGTCTACTACAGCTGTACAGCGCCCCCTGGTGAAGCTGTATCCTTTGTTGTTCCTTGGTTCCAGAAGAAACTTGATGTAAACACAGACTGGTTCTCTGAACAGCACCAAGATTCTAAGAAGCCTAAACAGAACCAGTTCAAGAGGAAACTGAGCAGCTCAGTAGAGCAAAGAAACTTTCTTTGTTATCCAAATAAACCAAAGCTCTGAATTACAGTTTAAAGAAACGATCAGTGATATTCAGATTAATGTATTTGTGTCTGTGACTTGTTTTAAGTACATTACATCAAAATTGGATCAGCCTGTAGTGTGTTTTTCCACTTTAATTTTGTGTGTGACTCCAAATCCAGGCCTCCATTGGTTAATAAATTTGATGTCCATTGATTATTTTTGTGTGATTTCTTTGGCAGCACATTCAACTTTGAGCAGAACAAAGTATTCAATGAGAATATTTAATTCATTCAGATCTAGAATGTGTTATTTGAGTGTTCCCTTTATTTTTTTGAGAAGTGTACATTCATTTCATCCACAATCTGAGATGTAAGATGTTCTTACACAGACCTGCACTGTCTTTCTGTCTCTACACCACATTTATTTCTTTATCAGTCTTACGTTTGTGTGTTTATCTTCATAATGTTCTTACGTTTCTCCAGGTCTCCACCAGATGAAGAGAGCTGAAAGCTGAAGGTGAAATGAAAGTGTGTTGGTGAGAACTTGATAGTTCTCTCAAGGCGCTTAGGATGGAGCTGTCTATTCATAATAATGTTGTACAGAACTGGTTGACAGATGTGCGGCAGTAGGCTGAAGGTAAAAATATATACTGACTGACTTTAGAAACCTGATGATCATTAATGTAGTGTTACTAAATCAACACCTTGAAGCTGATGTTATTACAAGCTGTTCACTGTTTAACAGATATTCTTACTTGAAGCACTCAATCAAATTACATGTCCTCTACAGCAGCCGTGCCTAGGATTGCTCGATCACGTTTAAAATCATAATCACTCTCATTTTAGAGGGACTTGAGATCATAATTATTTTAAATGATTACTTGCAGTCTTATCGTGTTTTAATTAACTTAGAAACTTCTAAACAGACTGAATTTCAGATGATTGAACTGGGCGTGTAGCTTTACAGTGACACCATCTTGTCCTCACATGTATTTGTTTTTTTTCTCATCGTCTGAACTAAACACGTCACAGCAATGTCGAAAGTGAGTTTGGGTTTGTGGACAAAAGCTGCAAAGCTGTGAAGGAAAGATCTGAGCTGGATATATAACACAAGAGAAAACGACAGCATGCAAAACTGAACATAAATCATTTTACTGTAATTACATTGTCATGGTGATTGAAGCTCAAATAGGAATTGATAATAATAAAAATAGATTCATTGTCCAGACCACATATATCATACCTGGAAGTAACATTCAGATGCCCTGACCTGAGTACCAATATTAACCATAGTGGTCTCTGGTAAAGGTTACATGAGGTCAGGGATCTGCGCACTTGTCATAATATTGATCCACACCAAGCCTACTTCTAATAAAACATAGTTTATTGATTATTTTAGAAACAGTAAATCAGGCATTACATGAAATGAGTAAAGTAAAACAGTAGTCCATGAAGTTTAACACAAAGTAGTTCAAAGATAATCTTGCTTAAAAGGTTTTTGAAGATCCCAAAGCAAAGGAGAAGAAAATGAAACACTTAAACGGGGGTAAATTGAGGGGAAGGCTGGGGTGGCGTGGGTAGATTGAAGAGGGGGCTGGGGTGGTGTTACTATGTGTCTCTGAAACAATGAAGTCAGGATGTGGGGGGTTGATGTGGGGGGGTTAATAGGGATTTTTGCTGGTTTTAAGAGAGGAACATAAAAAATGGCCAAATCAAAAGTCAGTCAGTTTTGCATAAAAATGGCCACATTGTAACATGAAAAACTATTTACACTCTAAAACATAACATATAAAAACTAGGCAAATCTGATTGTTTTGAGAAATAAAATTGTAACAAATCAGACAGAGATCCTCTCCGAGCAGAGATACACAACCCTTTTGCAGGGGGAGAGCTAAAGAGCAATTCAAGAGAAAGTCTAAGAAGCCCGGCCTTAGCTGGCCCAGGTTGGCTGTGTAACAGAGAGTAGCCAGAGAGTCTGGTTGTGTAGTGTCTGTTCTTCACTGGTTCTCGGCAGAGAGGAGACTAACCTCGAGTTTTGGCGCTAAAAAAAGTCCACACTGAAGCAGAGAGTCTTGGCTGAGCTTGGCAGAGGAATCAGAAGAGGTTTGCTCGGCTTGTACGAGTCCAGCTGATCCAGCTGTCAGTGCAAGGTTGCACATTCAATACCACGCACCGAGGGAAAGGCGAGGAGAGCATTTAAAGGGGAGAGTGCCATGAGCTACAGGTGTGTGTAATGAGCAGTAGTGCTTACAAAAATGTTCAAACCAGCAAAAATATCTACTAATGAAGTAAAACAAATTATTAAATATATGTAAATATGTAAAATATTCTAAAAACAAGCTCATACAGATGCACACTATGTACATACTGACTGGATTTAAAAAGCTTCTTGTAAAGATATGTTTTATATATTCAGTATTTCAGTAGCTGGTCTTCATTAAAACAAGTTTTGTTTTTGTTTTTTATTCAGGGTTTAATTTCATTCTGCTGAGTTAAACAGGACTTTTCCTGTTTTTAATATTTGCTCTGAAAGGAGTGTTCAGTATTTTAATAAATGGGGTCAGACGCTGGTGTTTCCCTTTTCATCACTCAGGTCTGCATTTACAACCTGCACATCATTTCTACTGAAGTTCTCTAGATGTTCGGTTTCAGCCAGATCAGTGGAAGTAACTTGAGTTGTACCCTGGTCTGTGATTTCTTGAGGAGTGATGATTTTAGTTTTTACTGTAAAAACTGAAAAAGGACAGTAACAGCAGCCCCTCTTGCAAACATGCATATCAATTAGACACGAGCACCTTTGGATTGTCACGTTTTTCTGTAGACCAACCATAAACATGTTAAAGTACAGACACGTTGTGATAAACTCTTTTAGGGTCTGTCTTAAAACCTAATGCTAAGTTTGCTAAGCTACCGGTCGGCTATTTGAAACAATAGCCCGAGGTTTAAAAATCCGCTAGCATAAATGCTAATGGCTCGAGTATAAAACTGCAAAATAGTCAACGACTCTTTTGTTGCAAATAAGCCTTTTTTGTGTGGTTGTACGACAGTAAACACATTAAAACTCCAGAAAGAATCGAAATAACTTACATTTGAACTTACATTTTGCCTGCGTTGCATCATGGAATTAGTAGACAGCATGTTTAAGGTGTCTAAGAATTGGGACAGCCTACATGTCGGGAGCGCATACTGCTCTCTATGTAGGCAGCTCTCTAGGTTTTGAGACACACCCTAGTGTTATATGTTATACTGAGTGCTGGTCACATGAACACTGACCCGTAGGAAGAAAACATTCTTCCACAATTAGGAAAACAGACGGGAATCTGATTTTAGATGTCTGCATGTTTGACAATGTTTTAAACAGACGATGTTTTAAATTCAAACACACAACAGAATTTTTGTTGAGAATTCAGGAGGTTAGTCTCTCTCTCCAAGACTCACTGAGGTGTGAGGATAAACATAGAATCCGGCATAGAGCGGCTCAGTGAACCTGGTGTAGTGAGTGTGTAGGTGGGTTAGTGTGTGCGTGTAAGGTGAGACGGTGAAGAAGGACAGAGTGCCAGACTCCCAGTCCAGATACACTCCTACTCTGTTTGAGGGGGAGGGTGGCGGCTGTAGATCAGTTCTCTCATTATTGTGCCAGAAAGAGTAACTGTTATTACAGCAGTTCAGACTCCAGGACTGATTATTAAATCCAAAATGGCTTTCATCACTGACTCCTTTCCTCCTGATTCCTCTGTATGAAACTGATATACCAGCTACATCTTCTCCATCCCACTGAACCTCCCAGTAACAGCGTCCAGTCAGACTCTTCATACTCAGAACCTGTGACCAATAATCAAATCTGTCTGGATGATCTGGATACCACTGATCTTCTCCCACATACTCCACCTTCCTGTTCCTCTCAGACAGACAGAGACACCTGTTCACTGTGTTTGGATCCAGAGCGAGATCAAGAGCATCTGTACACACAATACACACACATTAGAACACACACACACCTGTACCCACAATACACACACATTAGAACACACACACACACACACACACACACACCTGTATACACAATACACACACATTAGAACACACACACACCTGTACCCACAATACACACACATTAGAACACACACACACACACACACACACACCTGTATACACAATACACACACATTACAACAAACACCTGTACACACAATATACACACATTATAACACACACTCACACCTGTACACACAATACACACACGTTAGAACACACACACACACACACACACACACACACACACACCTTTATACACAATACACACACATTAGAACACACACACACCTGTACACACAATACACACACATTAGAACACACACACACACACCTGTATACACAATACACACACATTAGAACACACACACACACACACACACACACCTGTACACACAATACACACACATTAGAACACACACACACACACACCTGTATACACAATACACACACATTAGAACACACACACACCTGTACACACAATACACACACATTAGAACACACACACACACCTGTATACACAATACACACACACTACAACAAACACCTGTACACACAATATACACACATTATAACACACACACTCACACCTGTACACACAATAAACACACATTAGAACACACACACACCTGTATACACAATAAACTCACATTAGAACACACACACACACACACCTGTATACACAATACACACACATTAGAACACACACACACCTGTACACACAATACACACACATTAGAACACACACACCTGTACACACAATACACACACATTAGAACACACACACACCTGTATACACAATACACACACATTACAACAAACACCTGTACACACAATATACACACATTATAACACACACACTCACACCTGTACACACAATAAACACACATTAGAACACACACACACCTGTATACACAATAAACTCACATTAGAACACACACACACACACACCTGTATACACAATACACATACATTACAAGAAACACCTGTACACACAATATACACACACACTCACACCTCTACACACAACATACAAACATTATAACACACACACACACACACTCACACCTGTACACACAATACACACACATTAGAACACACACACACCTGTACACACAATACACACACATTAGAACACACACACCTGTACACACAATACACACAAATTAGAACACACACACACCTGTATACACAATACACACACATTACAACAAACACCTGTACACACAATATACACACATTATAACACACGCATTCACACCTGTATACACAATAAACACACATTAGAACACACACACACCTGTATACACAATAAACTCACATTAGAACACACACACACCTGTATACACAATACACATACATTACAAGAAACACCTGTACACACAATATACACACACACTCACACCTCTACACACAACATACAAACATTATAACACACACACACACACACACTCACACCTGTACACACAATACACACACATTAGAACACACACACACCTGTACACACAATACACACACATTAGAACACACACACCTGTACACACAATACACACAAATTAGAACACACACACACCTGTATACACAATACACACACATTACAACAAACACCTGTACACACAATATACACACATTATAACACACGCATTCACACCTGTATACACAATAAACACACATTAGAACACACACACACCTGTATACACAATAAACTCACATTAGAACACACACACACCTGTATACACAATACACATACATTACAAGAAACACCTGTACACACAATATACACACACACTCACACCTCTACACACAACATACAAACATTATAACACACACACACACTCACACCTGTACACACAATACACACACATTACAACACTCACACCTGTACACACAATACACACACACACACACACCTGTAGACACAATACACACACATTACAACACACACATACACCTGTAAACACAATAAACACACATTAGAACACACACACCTGTACACACAAAGAAAACACATTAAGACACACACAACTGCACACACAATAAAGACACATTAGGAAACACACACCTGTACACACAATAAACACACATTAGAACACACACACACGCACACCTGTATACACAACATACAAACATTATAACACACACACACACACTCACACCTGTACACACAATACACACACACTCACACCTGTACACACAATACACACACATTACAACACACACATACACCTGTAAACACAATAAACACACATTAGAACACACACACCTGTACACACAAAAACACACATTAGGACAAACACACACCTGTACACACAAAAACACACATTAGGACAAACACACACCTGTACACACAATAAACACACATTAGAACATACACACCTGTACACACAAAAACACACATTAGGACAAACACACACCTGCACACACAATTAACAAACATTGGAACACACACACCTGTACACACAATGAACACACATTAGAACACACACACTCACACCTGTACTCACATTAAACACACATTAGAACACACAAACACAAGTGTGTGTGTGTGTGTGTGTGTGTGTGTGTGTGTGTGTGTGTGTCTTACATTTCCTTAGTCCAGGTTTCATCGGGATCTTCCCCCCATTATCCACCCTGAAGAACAATCACAAACACACACACACACACAAATGCAAGTCAGTAATGTAAAGCACACACACCCACACTCACCAAACAAACACACATACACACACTCAAAAAACACACAAACACTCGTCTCATCAAAGTTACTGCAGCTACAGCTCTGCAGGTGATAAAGACCAAACTAAACAGAGAAAAGTGGCATCAGTTCACCTTAATAAATATATGTATTTAACTTACTAAAGTTATTAACTTATATTAATATATTTATTAACCAAAATGATAAACTAATCAAATATATCACTTAAATATAAAACCCAACAACATGGTGACAGTTGCGTGACATCAGTACTATAAACTGCAGCTAGTACTGATGCAAATAACCAGACATTTACTTTTTAACTGCCTTCATTTATTTAATTTACAGTTATAACAGTCCTATAGTACGGTTTCAGTGTCAGAAATAAGAAAATATGAATGTAAATATACCTACTGTAAAAATGATCCCTCTAAATATTAATACTGCAAATATGATCCCTATCAATATTAAAACTGTAAATACGATCCTTATAAATAAGAACACTGTAAATATGAATACTGTAAATAAGAACACTGTAAATATGAACACTGCAAATATGAATACTATAAATAAGAACACTATAAATATGAATAGTGTAAATATGAATACTTTAAATAAGAACACTGTAAATATGAACACTGTAAATATGAACCCTGTAAATATGAATACTGTAAATATGAATAGTGTAAATAAGAACACTGTAAATATGAACACCGTAAATAAGAAGACTGTAAATAAGAAGACTGTAAATATGAATGCTGTAAATAAGAACACTATAAATATGAATGCTGTAAATATGAATACTGTAAATATGAATACTGTAAATAAGAACACTGTAAATATGAACCCTGTAAATGTGAATACTGTAAATATGAATACTGTAAATAAGAACACTGTAAATATGAACACTGTAAATATGCACACTGTAAATATGATTACTGTAAATATGAACCCTGTAAATATGGACATTGTAAATATTAATACTCTAAATATAAAGACTATACATATAAATATGATATAATGTAAATATGATCCCTGTAAATATGAACACACCTGAGTGTTTCCAGTGAGCATTGTGGATCCTCCTTTAGATCAGACAGCAGCTTCACTCCAGACTCTCCTTGGTTAAAGCTCAGATCCTGTTCTCTCAAGTGAGAGGGGTTTGATTTCAGAGCTGAAGCCAGAGAAGAACAGCCGTCTTCTGTGACCATACAGCCAGACCATCTGCAGAAAGGAAGGAAAAAGAGGATCAGACTTCATTTACATATGAAATGGTCTGCAGTTCAGAACAAACACAGCACACACTAAATTCTGTAAACTCAAATAATTTTGAAAATGAAACTACACAACTGACCAGAACAAACATTAATAATTTTTTTCAAACATTAATAAGTTTTGTTCAACTATGATCCTGTTATCTAATGGAAAATATTCATTTATACATTGAATATATATATATATATATATATATATATATATATATATATATATATATATATATATATATATATATATATATATATTCATTAAAGACCAGCTTCCTCCTTTACTGGACACACTGCAAATTGCTGGGCCTGAACACCTCCCTCTGTAACTGGGTGCTGGAATTTCTGACTGAGAGAACTCAATCAGTTAGGATAGGTAGAAACATCTCCAGCACCACCATACTGAACACCGGCGCCCCTCAGCGCTGTGTGCTCAGTCCACTCTTGCTCACTCTGCTGACTCACAACTGAACTGCAAAGTACAGTACAAACTACATCAAGTTTGCTGATGACATGACTGTCTGGTCTGTCTGGGTCTGATCAGTAAGAATGATGAGTCAGCATACAAAAAGGAAGTGCAGCGGTTAACCAATTAGTGCAGAACAAACAACCTGTCTCTGAATGTGGACCAAACTAAAAAGGTGGTTGTTGACTTCCAAAGAGGGCAAGGTGACCACGCACCCCCTAAACATTACTGGCTCTGCTGTGAAAATCATCAAGAGCACAAAGTTCCTCAGTGTCCACATCACTGAGAACATCACTTGGTCCCTCAACACTAACTCCATAGCCAAGAGAGCCCAGCAGCGTATTATTGCATTATTGTTACTTTAATCCAAACAAAGAGGATAACAGAAGAGATGTTTGAGGAATCCACAACATTGTCTTCATTCCTTCACACCACGGCCACAGATTGTTTAACCTTTCACTGTGTAGCAAGTATTACCAAATTATCCTATAAAAAATATCAACTAAGGAACATTTTTACAACAAACTCTTACCTTGTCATGTTCTTGTAATTGAATGTTATACCAACACTTTATTTATTTATTTCTGAATATTATTAAATAACAGATCTTGGTACTTCAAATTTAAAATCTAATTTCTAGAATTCTCACTTGAGTGTCTCCAGTTTACATAGTGAGTTCTTCAGTTCAGCAGAGAGCAGCTGCACTCCTGAATCCTGCAGGTCATTGTTACTCCGGTCTAGTTCTTTCAGGGAGGAGTTTGGTGATTGTAGAACAGAGCAAAGAGTGTCACAGGTGTCCCTGGTAATATTACAGACAGCAAGTCTGCAAAAGATTAATAAACACAGCACATAGCACAGTTAAAATGGGGGAGATCAACCGTCACAGGACAGTAGTGTCAGATATTACACATATAATGAAACAGACTATTTGTTCCTAACATCATGGTCAATCTACAGGGAAGAGAACGTAGTTGTCGAGTAACATAGTTGTGGAGCTGCATGCTCTAAGTTGTAGTATCAAGAATGTGAGTTTCTAGTTTAATTTTTTAGTGTGACCGACTAAAGCTGTTCATTTTCAGTAATGTACTGTATAAATACAAATACTGCAATTTAATTTAATGTTAATAAAATTTAACCAAGTTCAGTTTTCAGTTTAATATATTTCTGATGCGGCCAAACCAGAGGCAAGGGCTAAGTTCCACAAGAAACACTGCAGGCATGGTAAAGCCCTTCCAGCAGAGGAAAATTTTGTGAAGGGGCTCATGGGCAGGTTGAATGGCATCAGTCAACCATGGTCTGCAGTTAAAATGGTTAGGGCTTATGATGTCACAGCACTGCCCAAGGTCCCAGAGAGCACCTGCCCCCACTGCTCTGTCTGCCTCCAAGGATGTTGCATCAGGTCCTCCTGCCTCTGTGGACATTGCTGGAGGTCCTCCTGCCTCCATGGATGTCTTTGCAGGCTCTCCTGCCTCCGTGGATGTCGCTGCAGGCTCTCCTGCCTCCGTGGATGTCGCTGCAGGCTTTCCTGTCTCTGTGGATGTTGGTGCAATGCCACCTGCTCTGCACCTGCAACTGCACCCGAGGATGCCAGTGTAGCTCTGCTTCGTTTGTCACCTGACCTATCAGCCTCCGCAGCTCTGCCTGTGTTTGCTCTCAACCTATCAGCCCCCATGGCTCCTGTCCCTTCTCCCCAGGCCGCTCCTGTTCCTGTTCCTCTGCCTGTTCCTCTACCTTCTCCCCGGGCTGCTCCTGTTTCTCGCTCTGTTCTTGCTCCTGTTTCTTGCCCTTTTCCTGCTTACTCTCCTCCCCAAACACTGCTTTACACATTTTTCTTTGTAATTTTGGACATGTTGTATAAGACTATGTAGTAAACATCATCTTATTAAACTCTTTTAAAAAGAGGAGGCTGAACAATGTTTGTCTTAAGATGACTGTCTACAGATATCAGGTGAACAATAGATTACAAGCTCCTCCAAGCTCCATTACCCAGCCTGCACCTATGGATCACATGATTCAGAGCTCCCAAACAAATCTACAAAGTGTTATATACTTTTTCTGTCTATTTGATTCTCCTGTTTTTGCCTGGCCCTTTTGTACTGTTTGCCGTGTCTGTCTGTTTTAGACTTATGCCTGTATTTTTGACTTCTCATTTTTGCCTTGTCCTTCGGGTTCATGTTTTTGCCTGTGCTCCTTTCTGACCTCTGCCTGTCATTTGACTATGTTTCTGAAGTATCCCTTTTTGAAATAAACTCTCGAACCATTATTTTGCTCTTCTTTCATGCAACTTACAACATGTAAAACTCACTGTTAGAGAATCCATTATTGCTGCTTTAGTACAACCAAAGAGGATAATAGAAAAAATGTTTGATGAATTTATAACATTGTCTTCATTCCTTCACATCATGGCCACAGAATTCTAATTTCCAGAATTCTCACCTGAGTGTCTCCAGTTTACAATGTGAACTCTTCAGTTCAGCACAGAGCAGCTGCACTCCTGAATCCTGCAGGTCATTGTAACTCAGGTCTAGTTCTTTCAAGGAGGAATTTGCTGATCGTAGAACAGAGCAAAGAGTGGCACAGGAGTCACCAGTGAGTATACAGCCAGCAAGTCTGCAAAGGATTAATAAACACAGCACATAGAACAGTTAAAATGGGGGAGATAAACTTTCACAGGGGATAAGAATTTTTCTTTAGCGATTTGACCCTTGGCTGTAAATATTTAAATGTTTTGTTATGAATTGTTATGAATCACTAATGGCACATGCAATTGAGGAACAGTGATGGGGACAGTAATGTCACATATTAAATACATGATTAAACAGACTATTTATTCCTAACATCATGATGTGTGTGTTTTATAAAGCTTTATACCTGTCAAACCTTTCAGACTATCTGCAGTAAAGAGAACACAGTTGTGTAGTTAAATAGTTGTGTAGTTACATGGTTGAGTAGTTAGACACTCTAAGCTGTAGTATTAAAGACTGTGGGTTTCTGTTGTTTATTGGATTTTAATAAGTGTAACAATCTAAAACTGTTCATCATCTGTCAGTAATGCACTTCATAGCCACAAATAGTGCAATTTATTTTTATGTTAATATAATTTCAGATCTAGAACGAAGTTCAGTTTTTAATTTAATATATTTCAGTCTCATATATGTTAAAATAATAAATATCTCTAATGTCTAACTAAATAAATTAATATCAGTGGCATAGATGTTGCCAGCAACATATATCTGAATAATATAAAGACAAACAAACATATATTTATTATCACACAATATACTGTACTGATACACATGATTTAATCAACAATATACAATGACAATATATTTACAATGAATTTGAGCTAAATGAGTAGTAACAAGTTAGGAGTCAGATAGTTGGATGGATTTCTGGCATGGCAGAAATTCTGGTCTTATAGTTTTATTTATCTCACAAACTGATTTCTTGAATTTGCACCCAAAGCCACACACACATTCACAACCACTGCTCTTACAGAGGTGAACACACAAAAACACAGGCAAAAAAGTAAATATTTGCAGTACCAACATCCATATATGTCAACTTTACTATGAAGAATATTTTAAATTTGTCTTTGTAATTCAGCTGTTTTTCAGTTTCAGGGCACCAACTGCTAGCAAAGCTAGTAAAATCGTTGTAGCATGGTAAATGAACACTGGCCTTCCGGTAATTAAAATTTTCAACACTTTTTATAATGTAATGTATGGGGCATTTTGTATATGGGTAATGCCACAAAATCCTGTTTGGCATTGGACTGTTCTCTTGCTCTGTGTGTCTATTAAACTGAAAGTTTGCACTTGGATCCAGGTCTCTGTATTTATTACATCTGTACATCCTCAGGAGGCTGAACAATGTTTGTTCTAAGATGACTATCTACAGACACCATGTGAACAGTAGATTACAAGGTACCACAGTATGAATAGAGGTGTTTGAAGAATGAACAACATTGTCTTCAAGTATTACCAAACCATCCTGTACAAAATATCAACTCAGGAACATTTTTACACTCAGATTGTCAAACTCTTACCTTGTCATGTTATTGTAATTGAATACTTCATCTATTTATTTTTGAATATTATTATATACCAGATCTTAGTACTAAATCTAATTTCCAGAATTCTCACCTGAGTGTCTCCAGTTTACATTGTGAACTCTTCAGTCCAACAGCGAGCAGCTGCACTCCTGAATCCTGCAGGTCATTTTTACTGAGGTCTAGTTCTTTCAGGGAGGAGTTTGGTGATTGTAGAACAGAGCACAGAGTGTCACAAGTGGCCCTTGTGAGATTACAGCCAGCAATTCTGCAAAAGAATAATAAACACAAAAATCACATACAACAGTTAAAATGGGAAAAATCAACTGTCACAGGACAGTAGTGTCAGTTATTACACAAATAATAAAACAGGCTATTTGTTCCTAACATTATGCAAATATATGTGTGTGTTCTAGACTTTCTACAGTAAAGAAAATATAGTTGTGTAGTTACATGGTTGGTGTTTATTTGAGTTTAATAAGTGTGACAGACTAAAACTGCTTATCATCTGTCAGTAAAGCACTGTATAAATTCAAATAGTGAAATTTATTGTAATGTTAATACAATTTCAGAGCTAAATCAGTTCAGTGTTCAATTTAATACATTTCAGTCTCATATACATTCACATCATAATTATTTCTAATTTCTAACTAAAGAAAGTAATATCAGTGAATCAGTGATATAGGTATTGGCAGCTACCAGTATCTGAACGACATAAAGACAGACAACTTTCAACTACAAAGCCACAAAATTCTCACCTGAGTGTCTCCAGTTTACAGTGTGAACTCTTTAGTCCTGCAGAGAGCAGCTGCACTCCTGAATCCTGCAGGTTATTGTTACTCAGGTCTAGTTCTTTTAGGGAGGAGTTTGGTGATTGTAGAACAGAGCAAAGAGTGTCACAGGAGTTTCTGGTGAGTTTACAGTCAGCAAGTCTACAAAGAAATAATAAACACAGCACACAGAACAGTTAAAATGGGGGAGAGCAACTGCTAGATGAGTTAAGAGCTTTTATTTTTGGTGATGTGACCTTTGGGCTATGAATATTGGACGAAATTCTCAGTAGTTACTGGGAAAGTTCACGTTGAACTTGTTCATGTGGCGTTATTGGCTAAGCCTAGGCAATCACATGAACATAGGTCAGTAGTATCAGACATCACATACACGATAATACAAGCAGAAAATGCTAATTTATGAATTAGAAAATGTTACAAGTAAGCTAATAGTTCCTAACATCCTTGTAGATCTGTATGTGTTCTATGCATTTTGACACCTGTACAAGTTATCAGACTATGTACAGTTAAGTTAACATATAAATGTTTACAAACAAATATTTTGTAAATGTTAGAGTTTACAAAATATTTATACGTTTATAATGTTTAGCATAAGTGCTGATCTAAGCTCTCTCTTTTAAAAATGATGACTTAACAGGACTTAGCTTTGGGCATACCAGCCCTAATCAAATTTCAAGCTGCAGAGATGGACGTTCAATATAAAAATGTAGAAAATCGTGAAAATTCTACACCACAGTAATACACAACTATACATTTAACAGGATATGACAGACACATTTAGATAAGCACACATACCTAAGTTTAAAAAAAATCTACAAACAGTAAATTAGCATTAATTCATGCTGAATTAATTCATGCTGAATTGCAAAAACCTGTTGATTTGTTTCTAGTTGCAATGTTGTATTGTTACACCAGTAAGCAACTAAGTAATTTTCAAGACTGTGAGTTTCTACTGTTTATCTGTTAAATATATGTTTTATATGAGTGTGACAAATTATAATGGTAATTAACATATTGTCACACCTTGACCTGTTTCCTCCCCTGCCTGTCTTTGTCCTATGTTTACTGACCTGTCCTTTTCCATGTGCTTATGCTTGTTTTGGTTTGTTTGCCCCTACTTGTCTCCACCAACTTGTAACACCCATCACCTGCTCCCAGTTTATGTCTTTTGTCTGTCTCAGGTGTTCCCAGTTTCCCTTGTGCTTATATACCTCTGTGTTTGCTCCCTTTGTTGTCTATGCTTTGTTGATACAATATGTGATGTCATGTTGGCTTCTGGGTTTTGTTATTTTGTGTCCCTGTTTTTGCGTCTGGTATGGACTATAAATGATACCTACATTTGTATCCACCACCCCTGACTACTCCACGTTACACATACTGTATAAATAAACATTTTAAAGCATTGTATGGCTTGAGCAGCAGCTGAGCTACCTCTTCCGATTACATGTGATTTTTCTTTAATAAAGTATGTACTGATTTCTGTATTTGCACACTGCCCAGCTGAACAAATCACACCTCATCAAAAAGGCCCAACAACGCATCCATTTACTCAGGAGACTGAGGAGAGCCAACCTGCCACATCAACTCCTCTGTAACTTCTACATGTCTACACCTCACTGGCAGGAAACATCAAAACATTCAAGTCAGAACCACCAGGTTCAGGAACAGCTTCTATCCTCATGCTGTTAAACTGGTTGCGCCAACAGCACTTGCCAGACCATGAACACCACGATGGACTCTAACATTCCTCTTACAGAACTACCTACATACTGCAATATGCACTATACACAGTCAAAACACTTGCACCACCTAATTCTATTGCATTGTCTTAATAGTCTATAGTCTGTTGTATTGTATTGTCTATTTATGATTTTTTTATTGCACATATTTGTATTGTCCATTTATTGTTATTGTCCTTGCACCTTATTTTCCTACTGCACTGTGTTAAATGTAATGTTTACACACTGTAGATGTAGCCCTACCACATTTTGTTATACTGCGTACTGCTTGTATATGTGTGATGACAAGGTTAAACTACAACTGAATTGAATTTATACAAGACATTTATATTAAACATCTTTCTTGAACATAAAAAAAGACAAAAATGCATGAAGAGCTACATCGTAAGGCTGCTACAATTTTTTGTAATTTGGTTTGAAAAAAGATTTTCCTGAAAATTTGCCTTGTAGTTTATTCCAGATTATCACTGCATGACGCCACCAAATGCTGAATTCTTATTGCATGACATTAAAAGCTTACGACTTTGTGGTCACTGCTTTGGCATTTTCATACTTAAAGGCAAAGTAATGAAATTTTCTCCTTATTATTGTATAATACACAGTTGAGTATCCTCCAGCAAAACAATGAGACACGTCACACAACTAGAAATGTCCCATATTGGTTGGAAGAACTGACCAAGAGTTCCAAGTACAACCCTGCACCCCTAATTCCCCAGACTTGAACCAAGTTGAGAACCTGGATGGTGGTGTTGGGTGTTCTATCTATCTATCTATCTATCTATCTATCTATCTATCTACATTAACGCTGATTGTAAAACAGCCCCAACCTGGACCCAAAGTTCTACATAAAAGATTTACTGACTGAGTCTCGTAAAGTAGCTTCTTATTATTTTTTCTCTTACATCTTACATGATATCGCAGTTACATTCAGATGCCTGTTCAGGTGCTCATATGTAACTGCTGCAACATGTAAGGGGAACAAAAATTTCAGTGATAAACTAACATAATCCTCGGGAGATGTGTATATAGTTCAGTATTTCAAGTTTAGTGCAACACAAAGGAAAAAGACAGAATAGTTAAAGAAAACAGTGTTTGTTGATGCAGTTCACAAAGAGGTATGTGATTTGTTTACTAGAGGACCTTAATCAGTCTCAGGACTCTGATCATGTTTCCTTTAGTTTTGTCGGTTGTGATTGCAGATACACTAAAAGTAACTCAGATACTCTAGTAGTTTTACAATAAACAACTTACTTAGTCCTACTTGTGTAATTTCCTTTATGAATACTTCTATGTGTAAACAAGTAGCTTATCGCTACAGTACACCTTAAAAAAACACTGATCAAGTACGGATTAGAGACAGTATTTCTAAGATTGCGTTGTTCAGGCCAATTTGTGTTAATACTGTTGTTCTACCAGGAGATGGCACTGTAAAAACTGTGGTTTACATAAGAAATAAACATAAAGGCTGGGAACTAAGAAATAAGAAAAAAAAATTGTGATGAGTAATTTATATGATGAGCAATCTCGTGTGTGCGTCACCCCTGGAAACGCACACATGATTAAATTTGAGGACGCAGTGTAACTGTTGCATGCAAAAAAAAATGTGGGCCGCAAAAAACAACTTTTAAACCAGGAATGGACCAAGACATATCTTTATTCTCGTCACAAGCAGCTCCAAACCAATAATTTGTGAAATTAAGACGCATGTTTTATATACTGTTTCTATAAATAAACACCTTATGATGCACTTTTTTTCACAAGTGTTCTGTTTTTTTAATGTAACCCTTGGTTTTTCTTGAAGTGAGGAAATAAATAATAAATAATAAATAATTAGAAATAATCAATTCAGTTTAGAATTTAAACAGTAAATATACTAAAATATACTGAACAGTATGTGTGATGTGTTGGTGTTTCAGTAGATGCTGATACTAGACTACTTCACTATACACGATACACCACTAAATCATAACACACGTTAGAAATGATGACGGTCCGGACCAGCCTGAGAAAATCTCCTCTAACCGGACTGTACAGAATGCTAATTAATGCTCCTGCTATAATGCATTACAAAGCCTAACAAACATAAACATAAACATAAAGTCATATACTCTTGCTTTAATAAAGTGCAATGAATGTAAGTATCCATGCTTTTTAATGCAGAAATACAGGATTTATAGGACGTTTTGCTGAAATTTACTGATGTTTTATTAATGTAGAGAAAACACTCACCGAGCTTTTCTGCAGGCAGTCACAGCTGGGATAAGTCTCTTATAACCCTCCTTTGATCTGGTGTATTTTTTCACGTCCACCTCATCCAGAACCTCATCTGAGCTCAGCAGCATATAGGCTAGTGCTGAACACTGTCCAGGAGTTAGCTTCTCTTCAGAGTGTTTCTCTAATTCCAGAAACTCCTGCAGTTCTCTGGAGAGAGACTGATCTTTCATCTCAGACAGACAGAGGAACATATTGATGGATCTCTCAGTAGAGATTGGATTATCAACTCTCTTAAATACACTCTTGATTTGGCCTGTGATTCTCTCTGATCTGCTCTGTGTGGGTGTCAGTAGACCCTGTAGAAGACTCTGACTGGACTCCAGTGAGATTCCCAGCAGGAAACGGAGGAAAAGATCCAGGTGTCCATTCTGATTCCTTACTGCTTTATCCACCACTCCCTCCAGCAGCTCATCCAATGGAACATCTTCAGACTGGTCTGTGTAGCGTGTATTTAAATGCTGTGGTAAAAGAAACGTCTTTTTGTGCCATGGGTAAAATTTCTGCAGGTCCTCCATGTTCTTGATCTCGTAGCAGTGAAATACATAAACAGCAGCCAGGAACTCCTGAAAGCTTAAATGAACAAAGCAGTAGACCTTCCTCTGGTAAAGCAGACGTTCCTCCCTAAAGATCTCAGTGAAGATACCAGAATACACTGAGGCCTCAGTGACATCAATGCTGCTCTCTTTCAGGTCCTCTACATAGAACATCACATTTCCCTTTATTAGCTGTTTGAAAGCCAGTTCAGCCAGTTTCAGAAGAATGGTTCTGTTGGATTCCAGCAGTTTCTTTGGGTCCCTCTCCTCTTTCTCCCCATACTTCTCATTCTTCATGTTTACCTGAGTGAGCAGGAAGTATAAGTACATCTCAGTCAGAGTTTTAGGGATTTCTGTATTACGATGTTTTATGATTTGCTGAAGAACAGTGGCTGAGATCCAGCAGAAGACTGGAATGTGACACATGATATGGAGGCTCCTCACGGTCTTAATGTGTGAGATGATTCTGTTGGCTTGGTCTTTATCACTGATCCTCTTTCTGAAGTACTCCTCCTTCTGTGGGTCACTGAATCCCTGGATTTCTGTCACACAGTTAATGTATTTAGGAGGGATGTGATTGGCTGCTGCTGGTCGAGAGGTTATCCAGATGAGAGAAGAGGGAAGCAGATCTCCAGTGATGAGGTTTGTCATCAACACCCCCACTGATGATGTTATAGTTATGTCAGATATTTTCTGATACTCTTCAAAGTTCAGAGGAATTCTACTTTCATCCAGACCATCAAAGATAAACACAGCTTTGATCTGATCATATATCTGTGGGTCCAGATCTTTAAGCTCAGGATGGAAGTCACACAGAAGTCCAAGAAGACTGTATTGATCATTTTTAATCAAGTTCAGCTCCCGGAACGGAAGCACAAACATGAAATCTACATCCTGATTGGCTTTTCCTTCAGCCCAGTCCAGAATGAACTTCTGCACAGAGACAGTTTTTCCAATTCCAGCAATTCCTTTAGTCAGAACACTTCTGAGCTTCTGTACTTTTAGTTCTTCTCCTGATTTCTGTTTTACACCTTCAGCTCTCAGAGTTCTGATGTTCTCTTCTTTTGTATCTTGTTCAGAACCGTGTAGAGGTTTAAAGACATCTGACCATTGGATTGGAGTACCTTGTAAGTGTTTCCTGAGTTTCCTCTCCATCTGTAGAACCTCATGTTCTTCATTCACTCCTTCACTCTCTCCCTCTATGACGTAGACCTGTGTGTAAATCCTGTTCAGGAGAGTTTTATTCTCTGGTGTTTTGATTCCTTCAAATAAGTTCTCGTACTTGTTCTTCATGATGTTTTTTTGTCTCTGTATGACTCTGTGTGGAACATCATCCACTGGTTGGTAAGAATCCGGATGCAGGTCTCCAGTTTCCTCCACCAGAGAGTTTACCTGAGGTGCTGGTTCTGTGCAGTTCTGCCTGATGGAGGTCAAAGACAGTAACATAGACATCAACACAAATAAACATAATAACTAATCCTAGTGCTGCTAAGTGATAAAACTGTGTGTAATATTTACATGTAATTATAATTAATTTCTACTTTAATGTAATTTGTAATTGAGTAGCTGCTTCTAGAGGTTTAAATCAGGTTCTTATGCTGATCCTCATGTCTTGTATTAAGAAATAAACTGTGTATTAAATTGTAAATGCTAAAGGCTGAGTGAGTACATATACATTCAGGCACTACTGGGTAGTCCAGATAATTTACTCTCTAAATATATTATATTTAGAGTTTTTAGGTGAATTACATATTTAACAGTTATTGAATTGGCTATGGTGAAGTCCTTGGTCAGATGGTTTCCTCCAAAGAGACTCTCACAATGCACTTTGTTTTATTACACTTTTTCAATGTGGTCAGTTGGGCAGAAACACTGTCCGTCTCAATTTTCTGGTTGATCTGTTTGTTTTAGAGATGGACTCTCTGGTCATCATACCTATGATTTTGGAGCAGAGCTGATTGTAACTGAACTCTAGAACACAACTAAGCGTAGTGACTGTGTACATGTCTCTACCCTATTTACAGTGACAGGGAGACAGAAGAGCGCTGCTACTTTTTCTTTTGTAATATAAGAATACAGTTTATAATACAATAGTACAAATCCAGCTGCTATATATTACATATATTAATATATATTAGAATATCTCACATTGTAGGAGGGTCCACAATGGACCGGTCACTCTTCATAGACACACAGCGGGGTTCTCCTCCTCCTCTGCTGAATGTAGGAGGGTCCACAATGGACCGGTCACTCTTCATAGACACACAGCGGGGTTCTCCTCCTCCTCTGCTGAATGTAGGAGGGTCCACAATGGACCGGTCACTCTTCATAGACACACAGCGGGGTTCTCCTCCTCCTCTGCTGAATGTAGGAGGGTCCACAATGGACCGGTCACTCTTCATAGACACACAACTGGGTTCTCCTCCTCCTCTGCTGAATGTAGGAGGGTCCACAATGGACCGGTCACTCTTCATAGACACACAGCGGGGTTCTCCTCCTCCTCTGCTGAATGTAGGAGGGTCCACAATGGACCGGTCACTCTTCATAGACACACAACTGGGTTCTCCTCCTCCTCTGCTGAATGTAGGAGGGTCCACAATGGACCGGTCACTCTTCATAGACACACAACTGGGTTCTCCTCCTCCTCTGCTGAATGTAGGAGGGTCCACAATGGACCGGTCACTCTTCATAGACACACAACTGGGTTCTCCTCCTCCTCTGCTGAATGTAGGAGGGTCCACAATGGACCGGTCACTCTTCATAGACACACAGCGGGGTTCTCCTCCTCCTCTGCTGAATGTAGGAGGGTCCACAATGGACCGGTCACTCTTCATAGACACATAGCTGGGTTCTCCTCCTCCTCTGCTGAATGTAGGAGGGTCCACAATGGACCGGTCACTCTTCATAGATACATAGCTGGGTTCTCCTCCTCCTCTGCTGAATGTAGGAGGGTCCACAATGGACCGGTCACTCTTCATAGACACACAGCTGGGTTCTGGAGATCCTGAACGCTTTAATCTGATAGTACAATGAGAGTAAAGTGACGATTAAAAACTCTAACACCCCATTTAATGTGATCATAGCCAATAACAATTTTTAAATAAAAAATAATATTTTATAAAAGGTGCTGAAATAAAGTTGCTCACTTTGGATCAGAGATTCCTCCTCCACTGCTGGAGAGATGATTGTCCATCATGGAGCTGTTCCTCTGGATTGCTCTCTGAGAATATTAAATTATAAGATGATAATGATTATATTAGATGAGAGCTGTAAATAATACTGGGTTGTTTATAGAAGGAGAAGCTTGGAAAGGGTTAAATAAACACACTGATGTATGTAAAAGCACTACTTACTTTATTAATACTGTTTAATATGTAATAATAAAGTGTTTACTGAGTAAAAAAAAACTTCCTGTCTGGAAAATAACTTTTTAAAATATATTAAAGTTCTGCTGTAAAGTGCTAAAACTCTTACACAGTAATGTAAATAAATCTGATTTAAACGTGTAACCATATGAATATAACATAAAATGTATTTCAGCATGTTTTAAATGACTGCAGCTGGTTCATTTAGATGGTTTTACAGGTCACATCACTGAATAGCCATGTTTAAACTTTAAATACTGAGTTTAACTGTTACTGAATGACTGAATTGAGCTGGTTCCTAAAAAACATCCCACAAAGATTGTTCTTAAATGGTGGAGCGAGCATCACACTGAACTCTCTCTCTCCCATTTAGGCTTATCTTACAACTAATATATTTTTGGTAAACAAAAAAATCAATTTTGAAGGTTTTTTGTATCCTGTACTTTTTAACAGGTGACTAATTCTTTACATGTTTTCCTGAATCATGAAAAACTACAAATCTGTAATGAATTCCTCATGAATAGTATTTTATTATCTCTAAAACGACAGTTATATGTCATTCATATGAAGGAATTACAAATCTACTATGAATCCTTGATATTTTATTTCCTGAGTCATTTATCATTCATATTAAAATACAGACCTTTTATAAATGTTCCATGATTCATATTTTATTTAATGTATAAAGAGAGTAATTAATAATTAATATTAATAAATTACAGATCTATTATGAATCCTTCATGATTAATATTTTATTTACTGTATATTAAGTGTTATATGCAATTAATATTAATAAATTACATATCTACTATGAAACCTTAATTAATATTGTATTTTCTACATGATGACAGTTACATATAATTAATATTAATACATTACAAATGGTGAAAATATGTACAAACTCTTTCTTTAATAAACCCATTGCCTCCCTCTGCTGGCTGAATAGTGTCACTACACTCTGTTTACAGATTCCTTCCTAAGAAGCACCAATAAAAGAGTAATGTGTTTAAATTCGACCAAACTAACAGCTTTTCCAAACTGTTTCTCCCTCCCACTCTCTTTAATGCTCCACTGTAAAATCCAGAGCAGAAGATCTACATTTTACTGTAAACAGAGTGAGCAGGTTCTCACAAGTACATCTGACTAATCGACAAACAATGAAACAAGAAATTAATTAATATTTTTCTGAATTATGGAAGCCCAAATAGTTTCATTTCAGAATGCAGTACTAAAAATGGAAAATTGATTCAATTCTCATTTTTGGTTTGTTATTTTTGGTAGGAAATCAAGAAATATCTTTGTTTTACAGTTTTACAAACTAATCATATAATAAAGTAACAGTAATGAAGGTTGGATGAACGGTTGCGGTTTACTCCAAATGTAAACTGTAGCTGGAAATAAACAAATATTCACAGCAATTTAGAAAACAGGTCTGTTGTTTATGCTATTATAGTTTTGTTTAGGTGTTTTTGTATTTAACGTTCACAGTTTTGCTTTCTCTGTAAACCAATGAAAGGACATGAGTCTTCTGTATTGGGCTATCACCATTTGATTGGGTAAGGGGGGGACATTAAAGCTCACAAGATTAGCCGCTGAAGCGCTCAAGTGCAAGTTAATTTGCATTGCTGGTGTGATGAAAGGCATTAAATTCCCAGAGTGCTGCAACAACCAGCGTCTTTAGTTCATCACATTAAGGTAATCACACCCAGCACACTTGTAACTATATATTTAGCTTTTAACAAAAAGCCAGGGGGGCTGCAGTGCACTACTCGTCCTGATCACCCCATCATATCTATACACTGAGCTCCACTACTGATCTTGTCTTGATCACCCCATCATATCTACACACTGAGCTCCACTACTGATCTTGTCTTGATCACCCCATCATATCTACACACTGAGCTCCACTACTGGTCTTGTCCTGATCACCCCATCATATCTACACACTGAGCTCCACTACTGGTCTTGTCTTGATCACCCCATCATATCTATACACTGAGCTCCACTACTGATCTTGTCTTGATCACCACATCATATCTACACACTGAGCTCCACTACTGATCTTGTCTTGATCACCCCATCATATCTACACACTGAGCTCCACTACTGATCTAGTCCTGATCACCCCATCATATCTACACACTGAGCTCCACTACTGGTCTACCACTGATCACCCCAACATATCTACACACTGAACTCCACTACTGATCTTGTCTTGATCACCCCATCATATCTACACACTGAGCTCCACTACTGATCTAGTCCTGATCACCCCATCATATCTACACACTGAACTCCACTACTGATCTACCACTGATCACCCCAATATATCTACACCCTGAGCTCCACTACTGATCTAGTCCTGATCATCCCATCATATCTACACACTGAGCTCCACTACTGTTCTACCACTGATCACCCCAACATATCTACACACTGAGCTCCACTACTGATCTAGTCCTGATCACCCCATCATATCTACACACTGAGCTCCACTACTGGTCTTGTCCTGATCACTCCATCATATCTACACACTGAGCTCCACTACTGATCTTGTCTTGATCACCACATCATATCTATACACTGAGCTCCACTACTGATCTACCACTGATCACCCCAACATATCTACACACTGAGCTCCACTACAGATCTTGTCCTGATCACCCCAACATATCTACACACTGAGCTCCACTACTGATCTAGTCCTGATCACCCCATAATATCTACACACTGAGCTCCACTACTGGTCTTGTCCTGATCACCCCATCATATCTACACACTGAGCTCCACTACAGATCTAGTCCTGATCACCCCATCATATCTACACACTGAGCTCCACTACTGATCTACCACTGATCACCCCAACATATCTACACACTGAGCTCCACTACTGATCTAGTCCTGATCACCCCATCATATCTACACACTGAGCTCCACTACTGATCTAGTCCTGATCACCCCAACATATCTACACACTGAGCTCCACTACTGATCTACCACTGATCACCCCAACATATCTACACACTGAGCTCCACTACTAATCTAGTCCTGATCACCCCATCATATCTACACACTGAGCTCCACTACAGATCTAGTCCTGATCACCCCATCATATCTACACACTGAGCTTCACTACAGATCTAGTCCTGATCACCCCATCATATCTACACATTGAGCTCCACTACAGATCTCGTCCTGATCACCCCAACATATCTACACACTGAGCTCCACTACTGATCTACCACTAATCACCCCAACATATCTACACACTGAGCTCCACTACTAATCTAGTCCTGATCACCCCATCATATATACACACTGAGCTCCACTACAGATCTAGTCCTGATCACCCCATCATATCTACACACTGAGCTCCACTACTGGTCTTGTCCTGATCACCCCATCATATATACACACTGAGCTCCACTACTGATGTAGTCCTGATCACCCCATCATATATACACACTGAGCTCCACTACTGATGTAGTCCTGATCACCCCATCATATCTACACACTGAGCTCCACAGTCAGTACAGTAACACATTGGTGATCAGCATAAGAGGAAAACAAACACAGTGGTTCTGCAGTAAAGGCGATCGTGCGGCAGGTTTCCGGTGCTACGTGAGGGCGGGACGTCTGACTGACTGAACACATTTATCTGAACTAAAACTTTAACACATGCAGTTTAGTTTTACAGTATTTACTGAGTATTAAAAAGTATTATCATACTTTTTTAACCAGACGCTGACTCGACATCTGTTTACACCAGTCCGTTACTTCTCTTGAGAACATTCACTTCTACTAGAACTTTAATCCTCCACTGAGTTTAGTTTAAATCAGTAAAACAGACACACACGTGTTCCTTCTTTAATATCCACAGAAGTAAATGTATATTAGTGATTATTATGAACTTACCGTGTGAAATAAGGTCTTTGTTATTGTGTTCTGCGCGCCATCGCCTACAGCGTCACTGATACTTTTTACTTTCGGTTCTGGAGTGACGCAGTTTTATTTCTCTTAAAGCGACAGTAACACCGCTAAAGCAGTTCTGGCTGTGAGTCTGAGTGAAGATGGTTATACACTCTGTCCTACAGTAAATAGAACATTCCTGAATCAGGACTTTTCTCTGGAGTTATTATTCCAGCTCAGTAAAGAACCCAGATCAGTCTCTACAGTCTAAATTAAGATCACATATGGTTTCCACCTGTGTTGTGCTTTCAGTGAGAAGGGTAATGCTGCAGACCAGAGATCTAAAGAAGGAGGGAACTCTGTCAATCATTTTTTTGCATCAACCAATTAAATAACTGCTCATGGCCGGCACTCACCTTTTACATTGGCCAATCGCAGTTTAGACTGAGCTGTCCATCACTCTTTGCATCAGCCAATCGAGTTAGTTGAATTAATTTAGTTAATGTTCCCACACACAGATTTGTTAGTATACTGATTTGTTAGTGTACTGATTTGTTAGTGTACTGATTTGTTAGTGTACAGATTTGTTAGTGTACTGATTTGTTAGTGTACAGATTTGTTAGTGTACTGATTTGTTAGTGTACTGATTTGTTAGTGTACTGATTTGTTAGTGTACAGATTTGTTAGTATACTGATTTGTTAGTGTACTGATTTGTTAGTGTACTGATTTGTTAGTATACTGATTTGTTAGTGTACAGATTTGTTAGTGTACAGGTTTATTAGTGTACTGATTTGTTAGTGTACAGATTTGTTAGTGTACAGGTTTGTTAGTGTACTGATTTGTTAGTGTACAGGTTTGTTAGTGTACTGATTTGTTAGTGTACTGATTTGTTAGTGTACTGATTTGTTAGTGTACAGATTTGTTAGTATACTGATTTGTTAGTGTACTGATTTGTTAGTGTACTGATTTGTTAGTATACTGATTTGTTAGTGTACAGATTTGTTAGTGTACAGGTTTGTTAGTGTACTGATTTGTTAGTGTACAGGTTTGTTAGTGTACTGATTTGTTAGTGTACTGATTTGTTAGTGTACTGATTTGTTAGTGCACTGATTTGGGCCACATCTTGAAGTATGTTTAGAACAGTTAGCTGAAGATCCATATCAGCTCTGAACTGAACTAAACCCTTCATTACTCCTTCCAATCCAAACTGGAGGCAATCATTTGGTGTATGGCTCTTAAAACCATTCGCTAAAGATCTTAATCGTTTTCAATGGTTTTTAAACCACTGCTATAAGTAACACAGCGCTGATTTAAGAATGAGCATCAACAACTTATAGCTTTTCGCTAGCTGTACAGCTAGCAGTGCTCCAGAGCGCAGACGCTGAAGGCCAAGGCAGTAGTAGCAGAGCCGGAGCGACAGGAGCTGAGAGTCTGAGGTAGCTTTCAGAAAACGTGTGTAAACAATCGAGAAAAACTGTAATATTTATATCATTATTACACTGAATGACTATTTTATATTGGTTTAATCACACTTTAATTACTGTAAAGTAATGTAAAAATTAAGAAATGAGGCGACTGTAATGCTTTAAACAGTGTAGTGACTCTCTCTTCATAGTTCTCTGCCAGAGCAGTTTGTAACGCCTTTTCGTTTCCCTAAAGCCATTGGCTAGTGCACAAAATGATAGACATGTACTTCACGCGTTTGATTGGCCAATGACCTAGCAATCAGCAGGTATTACCCATTACAAAATACAACGGGCTCTTTTCTACAAGACGTGCGGTGCCGTGGCATGTCAATCTTCTGGGGTGGCACCTGGGGGGTCCAATCAGATTTCAGGGGGGTCCAGTGCCTTCCCGGCCCCTGCTTTGGCTCCGCCCATGTGGATAAGAGCTTGTGTGGGGAAGGACAGTGCAGAGGATTCTCTAGTTTTTTTATATAACAAAATGAAGATGGGGTAGATCCTCTATTATATATATGCAGTGATGTTCTTCTGAGATCCCATAGACTCCTAAAGAACAGCTCCAAAGTCAATGAGCTAGTCAGTGAGCATAGCTAGTCAGTGAGGATGCTAGCTGTGTGTTTGATTAAAGCACTCCACAGTGAAACTTTTTGAGTCTCTCAGACGACCAACCAGTTGCAGACCTTGGCCATGACCACTGACTTAAAATTGCACCCCTGGTCTCTTTGTATGCAAAACTGGCAAAAGAACTTATCTAAAAGGCACCCCATCATCATATCCACACTATAGTCTGCATACTCCTCTGGCTGTTTAGTGATTTACGCCATTGGTGGTGAGAAAGGGGCCCAGGATATCCATGTCTACTCCTCCTATAGGGCACACTGAAGTAGAGAGACTGCAACAGAGCATTCAATGGCTGTGGTCATTGGCATAGGAACCTGGGGTGGGCGGGGGCGTACGTTTTTAAGGCTTGTGTTGAGATGCCTGTTCAAAAATATCCTGCAGTCAGCAGCTTCACTGACTCGAGCTCTCGCCTCACTGGAGCGTTAGGTAGCTCCCACCAGCTTTAGATGCGAGCTCAGTGATGAGAGCAATGAATAGCAACCATGACCATATATACTGTAATAAACCGGCTTTAGTATAATGTGTTGTTATGGTAACAGACTAGGAAGGTTTGCGTTAGTAAACGTTTATATTAACTTTAGTCAGAAAGCACTCTCTGGCCAAGTCCACAACTGCAGACTGCTACTACACTACACATACATAAAAAATTCAATATAATAAATAAAATAAATAAATGAATAAATAAATAAAAGGACTCCATCATTAGAAGTGCTTTCAGTAGTGCAGTATGTAAGGTTCCAGAGGGTGCTGTTTGGGACACAGCCTTACTGTCTAACATTAATGTTAGTCTTGTCTAGTCAGGAAAACCTTAACATACATTTATTTGTTGTTTCATTTCAGTATTATGCCACAAAAGAAAAGAAAAATATATTTTTGGTTATATATGTATATGTATATTTCTGACAACAGTACCATGTAATGTGGAGTATCTTGTTTAGTTTGTAAAGTGATCTGTAATTGGATTTATCTAATAATAAACAGACGTACAGATAATGTTGTATTTTGTTTATTTATTTAAAACACACACAGGCAATAATCATTAATAATATGATGCTAATACTGTTATTGAGATTATTAACACATTAGAAGTATTTTTCTATTCCACTAATAAATGTATTCAAGACACCAAACATAACACTCAGTATCTTAAACCACATAACACAGCAGAACTTCAAACTGGCACCTTCTTCAACTCTGAAACGCTCCTGAACAGTTTCACTTCATCTGTTAAATTAGCATATGACATTCAACCGTCCTATCACAGCAAGCACAAAGTTAGTGGTTATAAAAGCCTAATGCTTTTCTCTGTATGCAGCTCACCGCCCACCCACACTATGCGACAGGAAACAAAAATACACTTTCACAGTGAACACTTCAGTACGAGCTCTGTTGGAGACACTACTGCAGATCAGCTGTTGGTGAGAAGATCACTACGTCCTCTGATAGAGGAAAACGAGGGAACGTCTGAACAGAGGAGAGGAAGAATGAGAGAAGAGAGAAAGAAGATGAATAGAGAGTGTTTAACAGAGAGTAATAAAATTCTCCAGGAGGAGCTGAGAGTCCACAAAGAGAGGCGTGCAGGTAAGTGAGATCAGAGCAGTAGAGCAGTGTTTTCTACTCCTGTACTTTACACTGTACAGTGTTTCTGTTTAACCCATCAGAGAGAATCTTCTTATTAAAGGAGGTGAAGATCTCCATCCTCAGTAGAAGCTCTGATGCTGATTAAACACGTCATATCATCTACTGCTGTCTGATAAGTCTGCAGTCATGCTGCTGCTGGTTTATGGAGGTTTAACTGACAGTAGTTTCTTCATTAAGTGAATTAAATCTCTGTACTGGTGTTTATGCTAGAACAGTATGTGTGATTACTGGGTGTTTACAGTGGACTGTATAGTAAACGGACTGAGAAACTGGTGTAACAGTAACACTGCGTTATATCTTTACTGAAGTTTGGAGTTAGCGTGACCTGGCTTAATTTCGGTTACTGTGAAACGATGCACGTTTTGTTTTCGAGTGACAGACTTTGAAACTGTAGAGATTACTGGTCAAGTATAATAGGATGCACTAACAGCTTTGTCCCTCTGAACACGCACAGGACGAGTCTCAGTTTCAGTAAGAAAACATAATACACGGTTGCGGTGTGTGGTCGTGTACCTACACTCCGCTGACAGTAACACCTGTCTGCAGAGCTGTAGAAGCACTGGTTCTCCTGCAGTGTGAATATTCTGCTCATGCGTGTGTATAAACTTATGTGTGCATTTCTTTTAGTTACACCTGCATTTAACTTCACAGTTCAAAGATTAGCTTTATTAATATGTAAGATTTAATCATACGCTCTAGATTACAGTTTAAATAAACGATCAGTGATATTCAGATGATGGTGTTTGTGTCTGTGACTCTGCAGCTCTAGATTACAGTTTAAATAAACGATCAGTGATATTCAGATGATGGTGTTTGTGTCTGTGACTACAGCTCTAGATTACAGTTTAAAGAAACGATCAGTGATATTCAGATGATAGTGTTTGTGTCTGTGACTCTACAGCTCTAGATTACAGTTTAAAGGAACAATCAGTGATATTCAGATGATGGTGTTTGTGTCTGTGACTCTGCAGCTCTAGATTACAGTTTAAAGAAACGATCAGTGATATTCAGATGATGGTGTTTGTGTCTGTGACTACAGCTCTAGATTACAGTTTAAAGAAACGATCAGTGATATTCAGATGATAGTGTTTGTGTCTGTGACTCTACAGCTCTAGATTACAGTTTAAAGGAACAATCAGTGATATTCAGATGATAGTGTTTGTGTCTGTGACTCTACAGCTCTAGATTACAGTTTAAAGGAACAATCAGTGATATTCAGATGATAGTGTTTGTGTCTGTGACTCTACAGCTCTAGATTACAGTTTAATAAATGTCTAATCTGGTAAAATGTTGTTCCTCCTCAGAAAAAGAGAAAGAAACTGATGATGGTGATGTGAGGAAAGAGAGAGAGAGCAGTGGAATGAGGAAAAGCTGCAGTATAGATGTACTCGTTGATTTCAGTGGTGAGTCTTACATTCCTCAGTGATGTCCATGTCCCGTCCTGTGAGACTCTGTCCTGCACAGTTTAGTCTTTTCTCTGATCACAAACACCTGATTGGCCTCCTGAATGACTTCATACTGAACTGATGTGTTAATAAACGTGTTATAGCAGAGAGAACATGAGACTGAATTTCTGCTCTTCTACATTCATTTCATCCACATCTTCACAAATCTGAGATGTGAGATGTTCTTACACAGACCTGCACTGTCTTTCTGTCTCTACACCACATTTATTTCTTTATCAGTCTCACGTTTGTGTGTTTATACTTTATGATCTTCATAATGTTCCTACGTTTCTCCAGGTCTCCACCAAAGTTCCAGCAGCTCAGATGAAGGTGCTGCAGCTCCTGTTCCTCACAGTGATTCTATTTCTATTAGAGTTGAATATGTACTGTATGCTGTGTATGTAGTTCAATCTTACAGACTGTAAATGTTATTGTTCTACAATGTTCTACAAACTGATCAGTCTGTGTATACGGTTTGTTCAGTTTGTTCAGTGTTTTATTGCACGTTTAGTTCAAATCGGACTCTGTACATATTCACTGTTTGTACTCAGATCTTTCTGTTTCTCTCCTTCTTTCTGCTGCTGTTTCATTTCATGTGTTTGTTTCTCGTTGTGTGTGAGTGATGTGAGTTCATATGAAGAAGAAGAAATTCCTTATGATCAAATAAACTAGTTCTGAATCTGATTTCAGCTTCTGTGTTTGAGTGTAAAACTAACACTGCTGTGATTCTGTTCAAGCTCAAAGCATTTATTTCCTGAACTGATGGAATACTTACCTCTGCTGGCCGACAGAGTGAACTAGTTCTTGTGGTCTGCAGAGCTGAAGAGCAGTTTAAGGAAAATGATCATGTTGTAAATACAAGCAGGTGATTTTCTCCAGATACTCACTGAGATGTGATCCAAGACTTACAGCCTTTAACTGGAACTGAGGAGATGGAGATGTTGAAGGTCTCTGTAGGAATGATGGTGGAGTTTCTATGGTCACCTGTTCGGCTGGTTTGCAGGAAGAAGTGATTGTAGATTTTATCACTGGTTCTGTAAGTCAAACTGTTCAAACTAATTCACAGCCTCATTTGATACATTATTTCATTACTCAGTGAAGTGTTTATTGTATCTAAATAATAAAAACATTATATCTAATAAATACGCAGCAGACTGTAGACGGAGCAGCAACACTAACCTAATTTACATATTATATAATTTCACAGTCATACAGTCAGATAACATAAGATCAGCAAATGAATCAGAGAAGAAGAAGAAAATATAAATACAGTCATTATATTTACTATCAAACCCACCAGTGAAGATACACGTGTCTGCTGAGTGTTTACATGTATTATATGTATATTTATTGATGATGGGACTATTTTACCTTACAGTGCACTTCATATATCCCTCCGCCATGAACTGATGAAATGAATAGATTAAAATACATTTTAAGCCAAAACTTCTTTACAAAACTACAACAGAACCACGTCTCAGACACCAAGCAGTGAATTCATAATGCAACAGTTTACTGTGAGGGAGCGTTCAGAGGTGGACGTCTGGTTCCATTCACCACCACTGTGAACAGTTCTGACTCAGTATGTTTATCCGGAACCCAGAACCCTTACAAAAAAGAAGTTTATTAAGGTGTTCCTTTAATATACATCTTTTAAACTAAAAACAAGTGAATATGCTTTCAGTTTACTTGTCATGTACTTCTCAGTGATAGACTAAACACAGTTACGTATATTTGGGTTATACTGACAAGTATATAGAAGAGTCTAAGTATAGTTGACCTTTACTTGTACTTAATCTTTTGATTGAGATGTACTTAGGAAAGTATAAGTGAGTATTCTTGTCCTGCACAAAAAGTCATCCAGTACAGTATTTGTTTGTAAAGTTTGATGTATAAAGATTTATTTTATGTGTGTCTGCTGGTGAGAAAGTAAAAGTTGTTAAAATTATATTTGAAATAGAAACTAAACCTAGTCAAATACTTTACAGTGCAAAACTAATATATGAGCGGAAAATTATGTTAAGTTCACTTCAAAAAAAACTTTCAGTTTAAAAACCTGATTCGCAACCACATTAATCACATCTTGTTGTGTGTAGAGAGCATACAGACTTGTGTCTGTGGGGGTTTCCCCAACACTAACAAGAGGTGAAGGCCGGTGAATTGTGGGTGTGTGTATCTACGTGTGGTAATCTGTGTAAATGTGTAATGTGTGTAAACATATGAGTTTAGTTTTAGTGTAGTTGCAGTACAAAAGATGAACCCTAGTTTTGTACTTGAAGTATACTACTCTTACTCTTATAGTATACTTAAAATTATACTTTTATACAATTAATATTAACCTAGAACATACAGAAGTGTATTACTAGTATAATGACTTTAGTAAACTAATTATATATGGCTGCTTGGAATCCTGCTTATGGGTTTTTGTGCTGAAAACTTCAGGGAACCTATTCAGGTGCTGTAGAGTCACAGAGAGGATTGTCTGAATATCACTGATCATTCCTTTAAACTGCTTTAAGCAGCCTGTAATCCTGATTTAATACTTTATTTTATTAATAATAAAATAGTTTATAGTGTTTGAATAATAAAATCACTGTACAGTCGATTATACATTATATTATAGTCTGTAGATTAAACAGCTACACCTGATCCACATTTCAGTCTCTCCTAATCACACTTCATAGCAGGACTGTGTTTAGCATGTTCCTCTAGTGCTGCTGTACATTTAGTAGAACATGTGAATGAATGTAAATCAGACCCAGAAATGAATAACTTTATAATATTTCAGTTCATAATTCAGCACAGTCACCAGGAATGAAAGCAGAAGGAGTGGAAGATGTGCTCTGGAGGTTTGGGTGGTTAACCACAGGACTGAGTGTGTACGTAACTGTGTACACAGCCTCACACTTTCTGTCTATTTGCACCATACAGCACGCAGATGAAGGGGAGATTTCAAATGTATGTCACAGCTAGTCTAAAAAAAAAACAGAAAGTAAAAAAAAAAAGAACCCACAGGCGCCCGCCCACAGAATCCTCGTCTCAGTTACAGGAACTGCTCTGTGAAAAAAGGAGGTGAGGTGAGAAGCTAGTAAACGAGTTCAAAGTCATTTTCAGGTGGAATAAAAACAGTTCCATGAACATTTGGTCATGACTGAATTTGGTCAGTGCGTCTGGTGACTTTCATACTATTTTCTAACAAAGAGAGAGAATTTAATCCACAGATAACGTCCACAAAAATAAATCAAAATTGATGTTTAATTCTGAAAAAATATAAATGTTTATATACAAGCAAGTTTGATTTTGTCCTCTCGACATTTATTCAAACTTATTTACTGATGATGGTTTTTATCAGATATCAGACGTACCTTCACTTGAAAAATTGAAGAGATGTACAGTTTTTTCTTGTTTGTTATTTATTAAATAAGTGAAATCAGTGACAGTTTAAAGGAACGATCAGTGATATTCAGATGATGGTGTTTGTGTCTGTGACTCTACAGCTCTAGATTACAGTTTAAAGAAACGATCAGTGATATTCAGATATTATTATCTTAATGCTTTTACATCTGGATGATACAGGGATGCAGTTAAAGGTGTGGAAGATGGCATGAATGAAGAGGAGAGCTGGTTGGTGTCAGCGTTCAGCAGGACAGGAGTGCGGTCATTACCTCAGGAAGAGTAAAGAGACAGAGTGGTGGGTCAACAGCAGCAACATCTTAGTTTACCATCAACCTCTATGTCCACGAACCCCTGGATCTCCTCCCCTTATCTAAAGGAGAAAGTTAGTCACCAAATGCTAAACAAAACCAGTATGATTTCAGTCTAGACTTATAAGGTTAAGACTCTGTCAGAGTCCCGAACATTAACTGGGAGACTATTCCACAATTTGGGGGCTTTGTACGAAAAAGCTCCCCCACCCCGGCTTTGAGGTTTTCTGAATTTTAGGAACTATTAGAAAACCAGCCTCCAGTGATCTGAGTAATCATGGTGGTTCATAATAGGAAGTAAGATCTTGCAGGTACTCCAGTGCGAGACCATGCAGGGCTTTATGCGCTAATAAAAGAATTTCATAGTGGATATGAATTTAACAGGAAGCCAGTGTAGTGCTCATAAAACTGGTTTTAGTTAGTACAGACTGCTGTTGTTCCATATCCCATATGCGGTGTTCGAGAAACGTGATGGGTTAAAATTTTTACTCTCTTGTGATTTCAAATGTAGTAAACATTAAATGAAATTAGCTTTCACAAACAAGCCTTGGAATGTTGGAAATTGGTCTTCAAACACAATTATTATTATTTATGATGAATTTATAAATAGTTGTAAGTTGTATAGTTCATGGAAAGAACATGAGAATATAATTTACCTCGTTACCTCATAAGACCTCATAAGTTACCTCAGTAGAGCTCTGTACTGCAGAGAAATTCCAAAGTTGGCTATAGGGGGTATAGAACTGTTAGAAAAGGGTATGTTCTAAAATTTAACAATAATCATATCAGAAGCTAATAACTAAGGACTGTAGCTGCTTCCCTGCTGCAATTTACAAATGGAAAAAGAATTTTCCCTCTCTTTCAACAGGTGAGGGCAGGGTACACCATGGACAGGTCACCAGTCCATCACATGACAAACACACACTCACTCACACACTCACACCTACCGGCAGTTTAGAGTGATCAACCTAACATACATGTGTTTGGACTGTGGGAGGAAACCGGAGTACCCGGAGGAACCCACTCAAACACAGAGAGAACATACACACTCCACACAGAACCACCCAGACCGGGAATCCAACCCAGATCATCTTACTGTGAGGAGATCACTACACCACCATACTAACCACTACACCACCATACTGACCACTACACCACTATACTAACCACTACACCACCATACTAACTACTACACCACCATACTGACCACTACACCACCATACTAACCACTACACCACCATACTGACCACTACACCACCATACTAACGACTACACCACCATACTAACCACTACACCACCATACTAACCACTACACCACCATACTAACCACTACACCACCATACTAACTACTACACCACCATACTGACCACTACACCACCATACTGACCACTACACCACCGTACTAACCACTACACCAACATACTAACCACTACACCACCGTACTAACCACTACACCACCATACTAACCACTACACCACCGTACTAACCACTACACCACCATACTAACCACTACACCACCATACTAACACTACACCACCGTACAAACCACTACACCACCGTACTAACCACTTCACCACCATACTAACTACTACACCACCATACTAACCACTACACCACCATACTAACCACTACACCACTATACTAACCACTACACCACCATACTAACCACTACACCGCTATACTAACCACTACACCGCCGTACTAACCACTACACCACCGTACTAACCACTACACCAACATACTAACCACTACACCACCGTACTAACCACTACACCACCATACTAACCACTACACCACCATACTAACCACTACACCACCATACTAACCACTACACCACTATACTAACCACTACACCACCGTACTAACCACTACACCACCATACTAACCACTACACCACCGTACTAACCACTACACCAACATACTAACCACTACACCACTATACTAACCACTACACCACCATACTAACCACTACACCACCGTACTAAACACTACACAACCATACTAACCATTACACCACCATACTAACCACTACACCACCGTAATAACCACTACACCACCATACTAACCATTACACCACCATACTAACCACTACACCACCGTACTAACCACTACACCACCGTACTGACCACTACACCACCATACTAACCACTACACCACCATACTAACCACTACACCACCGTACTAACCACTACACCAACATACTAACCACTACACCACCATACTAACCACTACACCACCGTACTAACCACTACACCACCGTACTGACCACTACACCACCGTACTAACCACTACACCACCGTACTAACCACTACACCACCATACTAACCACTACACCACCATACTAACCACTACACCACTATACTAACCACTACACCACCATACTAACCACTACACCACCATACTAACCACTACACCACCGTACTGACCACTACACCACCGTACTAACCACTACACCAACATACTAACCACTACACCACCGTACTAACCACTACACCACCGTACTAACCACTACACCACCGTACTAACCACTACACCACTATACTAACCACTACACCACCATACTAACCACTACACCACCATACTAACCACTACACCACCGTACTGACCACTACACCACCGTACTAACCACTACACCAACATACTAACCACTACACCACCGTACTAACCACTACACCACCGTACTAACCACTACACCACCATACTAACCACTACACCACCATACTAACCACTACACCACTATACTAACCACTACACCACCATACTAACCACTACACCACCATACTAACCACTACACCACCATACTAACCACTACACCACCATACTAACCACTACACCACCGTACTAAACACTACACAACCATACTAACCATTACACCACCATACTAACCACTACACCACCGTAATAACCACTACACCACCATACTAACCATTACACCACCATACTAACCACTACACCACCGTACTAACCACTACACCACCGTACTGACCACTACACCACCATACTAACCACTACACCACCATACTAACCACTACACCACCGTACTAACCACTACACCAACATACTAACCACTACACCACCATACTAACCACTACACCACCGTACTAACCACTACACCAACATACTAACCACTACACCACCGTACTGACCACTACACCACCATACTAACCACTACACCACCATACTAACTACTACACCACCATACTAACCACTACACCACCGTACTAACCACTACACCACCGTACTAACCACTACACCACTGCACTAACCACTACACCACCATACTAACCACTACACCACCATACTAACCACTACACCACAGTGCTAGTCACTACACCACCGTACTAACCACTACACCACCATACTAACCACTACACCACCATATTAACCACTACACCACCATACTGACCACTACACCACCATACTAACCACTACACCACCATACTAACCACTACACCACCATACTAACCACTACACCACTATACTAACCACTACACCACCATACTAACCAGTACACCACAGTGCTAGTCACTACACCATGCTGACCACTACACCACCATGTTAACCACTAAAACAGTGGAGTGCGATATTGCAAAATTTGGTATCGATCCGATACTAAGTAAATACAGGGCCATTATCACCGATAATGATAACGATACCAATGGGGAATCACCTAGGGGAAATAAAATAGTTTCATTTATACCCTACCTACATGTAACAGATATTAACTATTCGTAATAATTATAACAACAACTGTATATTATTATTATTAGACACAATTTATAATGATACAAGAATAATAATAGAAATCGTTTTTGATAATAATAATAATAATAATAATAATAATAATAATAATAATTATTATTATTATTATTATTATTATTATTATTATTATTATTATTATTTATTTTATTTTTATTTTTTCAAATATGGTTTGTATTGTCTTTTTCATAAAACACACAGAGTCGGCTCTCTTAGACTGGAATCTCTTAGCAGCCTGCAGTCATCGCCGTCTCCTGTTTCATGAATAAAGAATTTGATCCAGATGGAAATCTGTAACATTTAACTCGTTACCAGATGAATAACAATTCGAGCATCTGTAAACATATACATATATATTTGTTTCTCTTTTTCATGACGTGTTCAAAATGATGCACCCACGAGACTTGCTGCACGCCCCCATGTACCGCAAAGGCGCACCAACTCTTCTCTCCTTGCCGTAATACCCTCATACAGGCAACATTCCTAATACCCACCCCAGCTGGCATTTCAAAGTTGAATCAACGTTGAATTTGTGTTGATTTTAAAAAGTGGTCGGTCTTTCAACCTTAAATAAACCATATCCTCGCGCTGATTTTGAATTAGTGCTGGTCCTGTGTTCCTCCGCGGCTCTGGACCGGATCCGTATAACGACTCTAAACTACATATGAAATCTGAAATCGTACTGAAGATGTGAAGTGAGTGTTAAGCAGATTAATCAAACGAACACGCAGCGGACCCGGCCGAATCCGCTAAACGGTTCTGACTGCTGCGCGGAACTGGACCGGAGGAAACCCAGATCCGGAACGGAGTAGTGTGGCATGCTATAATGAAAAATGTACATGTAAGATTTATTCAAAGTTGAAAAACCGACGTTGAAACAACGTTGCCATATCAACATTCACTTCAAAACCAGTACAAATCCAACGTTCATTCAATCGTAACATTACAGTGATTCAACATTGAAAGGCCAGCTGGGTAATGAAGTGCTTAAAAGGCAGAATGTTGAAGACATTACGTTTATTTAACGTTAAAATTTCAGCGTTTGCGCAACCATTTACCATTAAACGTTGAAACAACAACGGACATCATTTCAACCACATTTCAACGCTGAAGGTCGGTTGTGAGCCAGCTGCGTCAGTACACCACTTTACACCACAAAGATCACGTGACACGTCTTTGCGCACGCTCTATAAAAGTCTGGCGGAAAGAACAGAGGACTCTTTCACTGTATTTGGATACGACAGCACGCACTATATACCAGAGAGAACCGGATCCACACTTCAGTACGAGCGCTGTGAGACACACTGCTGCAGATCAGATGTGGGTGAGAAGATCACTACGTCCTCTGATAGAGGAAAACGAGGGAACGTCTGAACAGAGGAGAGGAAGAATGAGAGAAGAGAGAAAGAAGATGAATAGAGAGTGTTTAACAGAGAGTAATAAAATTCTCCAGGAGAAGCTGAGAGTCCACAAAGAGAGGCGTGCAGGTAAGTGAGATCAGAGCAGTAGAGCAGTGTTTTCTACTCCTGTACTTTACACTGTACAGTGTTTCTGTTTAACCCATCAGAGAGAATCTTCTTATTAAAGGAGGTGAAGATCTCCATCCTCAGTAGAAGCTCTGATGCTGATTAAACATGTCATATCATCTACTGCTGTCTGATAAGTCTGCAGTCATGCTGCTGCTGGTTTATGGAGGTTTAACTGACAGTAGTTTCTTCATTAAGTGAATTAAATCTCTGTACTGGTGTTTATGCTAGAACAGTATGTGTGAGTGTGGTGATATGTGGGAGTTGTTGTATAGTGTGCTGTGGCGGACTGAGCCCGCGCGCTGTTCTGGTGAGCCGATAAAAAGTGAATGTGTAACACTCTACATGGCGTTGGGGGGATTTCATGACATGGTGTCAGAAGTAAACTGCTGAAGAACTACTTCTAGCAAGTCATGTCTGAAATTAAATGCTCCCGAGACCTTCGACTTCAGCCAGCCGGCTCAGAGGCGGATGGATATCCAGAGTTCATACCTCGCAGGAACGTGACGCGTTAGTCAGTGTTTCTTCACCAGCGCTTTCAGAGCCCAAGAGGAAACACAGGACGCGTGTGAGAGGACTGTATGAGTTAGCGGAACATCGCGAGTTTGGATGAATGAAAGAAGAGCAGATTCGCGCTCGGGTGGTGATAGCAGCTTAACTTTAGACCGCGCAGTGCTAATGGCTCGCCAGTCGGAGTTGATAAAGACGCAGAACTCCAGCGGAGGTTCCAAGATTTTTACAAGTTTACAAGGTTCCACACCCAACCTAGCACCGGCAGTGGCAGTGACTGTAAAGGCTTTGCAGCCACGCCCCTATTTCCACTTTTTGTCCATTCCACTGCAAACGCCCTAAGAACAGGAACTGATACTGGTTGTGGATGGGGTGCAGAAGGGTGTGGTGGGTAAATGTGGTGGGAGGTTAATATTCCTGACTGTCTGAACGCGGCTGGTTGGTGGTCTCACTACTACAGAGGGTCTATCAAATCTTCTTTTGTTACTCTCTGGGTTTAGTGTAGCAGACGGTGCTGCTGTGCGGTCTGAGCCAGTGTTGCCAAATTAGCGACTTTAAAAAAAAACGACTAGCAACAAATCTAGCGACTTCTTCTGGTGTTATTAGAGACTTTTGGAGACTCTGAGGTCAAAATACGTTCTTTAGTTCAGATACTGTCCTCAGCGACCAGCGGGGGCTGCCGTGAGTCCCACAACACTCACAGTCAGAGCAGATCCACACCACTCCACGTCCACACTGCAAATGAACTGCGCATGCCCAAAGCAGCCGCTGACCCCGCCCCCACAGAGCGGCCGGGGTAGGGAGGGAGCTGCTGTAGATTACAGTTTAAAGGAACAATCAGTGATATTCAGATGATATTGTTTGTGTCTGTAACTCTACAGCTCTAGATTATAGTTTAAAGAAACAATCAGTGATATTCAGATGATGGTGTTTGTGTCTGTGACTCTACAGCTCTAGATTACAGTTTAAAGAAACGATAAGTGATATTCAGACGATGCCATTTGTGTCTGTGACTCTACAGTTCTAGATTACAGTTTAAAGGAACGATCAGTGATATTCAGATGATGCCATTTGTGTCTGTGACTCTACAGCTCTAGATTACAGTTTAAAGGAACGATCAGTGATATTCAGATGATATTGTTGGTGTCTCTGACTCTACAGTTCTAGATTACAGTTTAAAGGAACAATCAGTGATATTCAGATGATATTGTTTGTGTCTGTAACTCAACAGCTCTAGATTATAGTTTAAAGAAACAATCAGTGATATTCAGATGATGCCATTTGTGTCTGTGACTCTACAGCGCTAGATTACAGTTTAAAGGAACGATCAGTGATATTCAGATGATATTGTTTGTGTCTGTAACTCTACAGCTCTAGATTACAGTTTAAAGAAACAATCAGTGATATTTAGATGATGGTGTTTGTGTCTGTGACTCTACAGCTCTAGATTACAGTTTAAAGAAACGATCAGTGATATTCAGATGATGGTGTTTGTGTCTGTGACTCTACAGCTCTAGATTACAGTTTAAAGATACGATCAGTGATATTCAGATGATGGCATTTGTGTCTATGACTCTACAGCTCTAGATTACAGTTTAAAGAAACGAACAGTGATATTCAGATGATGCCATCTCTGTCTGTGACTCTACAGCTCTAGATTACAGTTTAAAGAAACAATCAGTGATAATCGTTGATGGTGTTTGTGTCTGTGACTCTACAGCTCTAGATTACAGTTTAAAGAAACGATCAGTGATATTCAGATGATGGTGTTTGTGTCTGTGACTCTACAGCTCTAGATTACAGTTTAAATAAACGATCAGTGATATTCAGATGATGGTGTTTGTGTCTGTGACTACAGCTCTAGATTAAAGTTTAAATAAACGATCAGTGATATTCAGATGATGGTGTTTGTGTCTGTGACTACAGCTCTAGATTACAGTTTAAAGAAACGATCAGTGATATTCAGATGATGGTGTTTGTGTCTGTGACTACAGCTCTAGATTACAGTTTAAATAAACGATCAGTGATATTCAGATGATAGTGTTTGTGTCTGTGACTCTACAGCTCTAGATTACAGTTTAAATAAACGATCAGTGATATTCAGATGATAGTGTTTGTGTCTGTGACTCTACAGCTCTAGATTACAGTTTAAAGAAACGATCAGTGATATTCAGATGATGGTGTTTGTGTCTGTGACTCTACAGCTCTAGATTACAGTTTAAAGAAACGATCAGTGATATTCAGATGATGGTGTTTGTGTCTGTGACTACAGCTCTAGATTACAGTTTAAAGGAACGATCAGTGATATTCAGATGATGGTGTTTGTGTCTGTGACTCTACAGCTCTAGATTACAGTTTAAAGAAACGATCAGTGATATTCAGATGATGGTGTTTGTGTCTGTGACTCTACAGCTCTAGATTACAGTTTAAATAAACGATCAGTGATATTCAGATGATGGTGTTTGTGTCTGTGACTCTACAGCTCTAGATTACAGTTTAAAGAAACGATCAGTGATATTCAGATGATGGTGTTTGTGTCTGTGACTACAGCTCTAGATTACAGTTTAAATAAACGATCAGTGATATTCAGATGATGGTGTTTGTGTCTGTGACTCTACAGCTCTAGACTACAGTTTAAAGAAACGATCAGTGATATTCAGATGATGGTGTTTGTGTCTGTGACTCTACAGCTCTAGATTACAGTTTAAAGAAACGATCGGTGATATTCAGACGATGGTGTTTGTGTCTGTGACTCTACAGCTCTAGATTACAGTTTAAAGAAACGATCAGTGATATTCAGACGATGGTGTTTGTGTCTGTGACTCTACAGCTCTAGATTACAGTTTAAAGAAACGATCAGTGATATTCAGACGATGGTGTTTGTGTCTGTGACTCTACAGCTCTAGATTACAGTTTAAAGAAACGATCAGTGATATTCAGACGATGGTGTTTGTGTCTGTGACTCTACAGCTCTAGATTACAGTTTAAAGAAACGATCAGTCATATTCAGACGATGGTGTTTGTGTCTGTGACTCTACAGCTCTAGATTACAGTTTAAAGAAACGATCAGTGATATTCAGATGATGGTGTTTGCGTCTGTGACTCTACAGCTCTAGATTACAGTTTAAAGGATTGATCAGTGATATTCAGATGATGGTGTTTGTGTCTGTGACTCTACAGCTCTAGATTACAGTTTAATAAATGTCTAATCTGGTAAAATGTTGTTCCTCCTCAGACAAAGAGAAAGAAACTGATGATGGTGATGTGAGGAAAGAGAGAGAGAGCAGTAAAATGAGGAGAAGTTCCAGTCTGAACCGATTCATTGATTTCATTGGTGAGTCTGATGTTCCTCAGTGATGTCCATGTCCCGTCCTGTGAGACTCTGTCCTGCACAGTTTAGTCTTTTCTCTGATCACAAACACCTGATTGACCTCCTGAATGACTTCATACTGAACTGATGTGTTAATAAACGTGTTATAACAGAGTGAATTTCTGCTCTTCTACATTCATTTCATCCACATCTTCACAAATCTGAGATGTGAGATGTTCTTACACAGATGTTCTTTCTGTCTCTACACCACATTTATTTCTTTATCAGTCTTACGTTTGTGTGTTTATACTTTATGTTCTTCATAATGTTCCTACGTTCCTCCAGGTCTCCACCAAAGTTCCAGCAGCTCAGATGAAGAGAGCTGGAAGCTGAAGAGTTGAAGAAGCTGTTTTAAGAAGACACAATCTGTCAAATTCATACCGTAAACAATAGGGGGCGACAAATCACCAGACACTTGTGGTGTCCACCCCTAAGGAAACGTTCAGTTGCTCCTCCTCCCTCTTCACTCCTTACCAGTCTAGAAGAAATGTTACAATTTCTAATGAACAAGTCAACGCTCCTTCCATGACCCAGCAAATGTGTCTACTAGGTTCCTGTCTCCGCCATAGGAGGAGGACCATCTGGATAAGTGTCTGACTGTCCTTTGTTCTGATCACAAAGACCCCGTTGTCCATGAACAACTTTTCAGAAGATAAAGAGACTTTCCAACAGATAAGTGGCCAAAGTGTGACCCCAGCCATCAACTTAAACCACAGCTTATGAGCGTTAACCACAGGTCGGGAAGTAAAATCCAAAGTAAACATGGATTTCAAGGTAATATTCTGGGACACACTGTTGATAATGGACCAGATGATATGGACCTTACCTAAATGATAGAATTCCATAAACAATTCCAGTCCTTTCTGTGGAGCAACAGCAAACCCCAGTGACTGAACTGTGAACTGCTCGAGGTCGGGTTTCAGCCACACCATGCCCATGGATCCTATTAGAACAGAGAAATGCCTGACTGAACCCAGGTTGCATTAAAATACACTACCCTGTTTATTACACAAGTTAGGCATTTACAGCATTCATCCTCCTGTTACCAAACCCCCTACTTTCACCCTCCTCCAGAGCAATGAGAACCAGTGTTAGAGCATTTTCTAATTAGTCTTAGGTTTTAAAAGGTATATTCAGTCCTACCCAATTAAACAGTTAAGATGTAAACAAAGTTATTCAGAGAAGTTTAGTGTGAAACACTCCGATCTAGAGAAACGTCAGAATTGTTCATTGTGGAGGTGATAGGAACTAAATGTGGTGGAAGGATACATGAAGAGAGCTTTAAGACAAACAGTCCTAAAAGAAACTCTTATATTCATGTTTATTAGTATTTACCATCAACGTTACATAAAACACTCAGATGGTGGGTTTGATAGTAACTAATGTGTATATTTTTGATGTAGACATGGAGACCCCTGGTTCCCATCACCACCACTGTAAACACCATCACCACCACTGAAAACACCATCACCAACACTGTGTACACCATCACCAACACTGTCAACATCACCACCACTGTAAACATCATCCCTACCACTGCAAACACCATCACCACCACTATAAACATCATCACCACCACTGCAAACATCATCACCACCACTGCAAACATCATCACCACCACTATAAACATCATCACCACCACTATAAACATCATCACCACCACTGTAAACATCATCACCACCACTATAAACATCATCACCACCACTGTGAACACCATAACCACCACTGTAAAAACCATCTTAATCAGTTCACACCACCATAAATTAAAAAATGGTTTACACTGAAGTTACTGTATTGTGTTTGTACTGTTGAGTCTGTTCACACTGAAAAGCTCATTATTGTCTATCAGAATTCAGACACTGTAATCAGTGCTTAATTTGTAAAACATCAGGTAATGGAACACTAAAGGTGGGGTGATCCAGGAAGTGGCAGTGAGGGAAAAGGTCCTGGAACGCATAGACACAACAGTGCTTCAAGTGTCCATCTAACATAGTAGCATCTATACAATAAAATAATCCTAGCTTTAATGACTGTGGTAAGGAGCTGCAACCATAACATCTCAGAGATGCCACTGGACGAATAGTTTTTGGTGTCCTACAAAAAAAAGATGTCAAAGAGGTGGTGGATCCACTTAAATAAGTTCTGGAACACAGGTACCTGAAATACGAGAGGTGCCGGATCTTGTTCCGGCAAGATCCAGCACAAATTGAGCACTGACTGTAACGTTCTGTAACTGTGGATTCTGTTACTGCTGAATGTTCTGTTACGTGTATGTTGATCATCAGAAGCTCGTTGTTGTAGGTTATGTATCATGTTTGTTATTTTCTGTGTATCATATGTGCTCATTTAAAGGACTTAAAACTTTTCTGTGTAGCAGAACGTACAACCCTTGATTTTCCCATGGATTGTAAATATGTTCTATATGTCTCTTTTTAGTAGTTCTTTAATTTTATAGAGATACTTCTACTGTGTAGAAATGTGATATTTGCTTCAAATGTAAAGTCTAAATAAAATGTATTATTATTATTATTATTATTATTATTATTATTATTATTATTGTAACTCCAGTTTTACTGCTACAAGCTGGATCTTCCAGTGAGAAAGTTAGGAGGAGCTGCTTCATGAGGTCAGCTGGGTTGTTATGTTTGGTACTGACGTTGTTTTATCAACTTAAACTGAATGAATGATGCAGAAGATCTTCAGTTTTAAAGAACATTTTATAAAATCTGGGTTTATTGTTGAGTCTACAAAACCTCCCTGTATGTCTAATACTCCACCATTAGTTCCACCTGTTATTACCTCTCCTGCTAGATTGCAGGGCCCTAAACACTGTTTTACTCTGCAGCACGTTTCGGTAGGTGAGGTTTTAGATGAACTACTTAAGTTGGACACAAAAAAACAGCTGGACCAGATGAGTTGGACCCTTTCTTTTTTAGATTGGCCACTCTCATAGTTGCTGCTCCGATTGCCAACCTTTTTAACTTATCCTTTTATACAGCTGAGTTTCCACAAGCATGGAAAGCAGCTGGAGTACGTCCTCTTTTTAAGGGAGGAGAGCAGACAGAACCCGATTGTTACAGTCCAATCTCTGGATTGCCTTGTTTGTCAAAAGCAAGTAAGCAGCTGATAAACTATCTAGACATTATCTAACATTTCAGCCGATGTTCAGTCTGGTTTTAGATCAGGTTGTGGATGTGTCACTGCCACGCTTAAAATTTGTAATGATATCATTTCTGCTTTGGATGCCAAACAATATTGTGCAGTGATTTCTATTGATTTGGCTAAAGCTTTTGATACGGTTAATCACACAATTCTAATTGATAAGCTGGGCAGCATTGGAGTTTCAGATCGTTCTCTGGCATGAGTGTGTGAAGCTGGAGTAAATCCTTTCAGATCCTCTTTCAGTTAATAAAGGTGTTCCAAAGGTGTTTTCCATTTACATAAATGATATTGTTTTCTCTGTTCTGGGTTCATCTGTTCACCTTTATGGCGATGGTACAGTTCTTTATGCTGTTGGCCAGAGGTCACCAGAGGTTGTAATTAACTCACTCCAAGATAGTTTTCTCAGACTTCAGCAAGATTTTCCACCCTGAATCTTTTGATAAATTCCACTAAGACTGAGGTCATGTGGTTTGACAAGAATGGTTCTATACCTCAGATAGACCAAACTATTCTCACTGTTGATGGTGTTAAAATAGATCAGGTTACACAACATACATATTCAGACATTTGCTTAGACAGTACTTTCTCTTTCTCAGTTCACGTCAGTAGGCTACAGTCGAAAGTGAAGTCTAAAACTGGTTTTATACAGAATGCGTGCCTCCTTATTTGACCATCCTCCTTATGATAGATTACTGGAACTCGCTGAAAAACACTAAGACTGGTCACTTTTATTCCAAAGTCAGATTTTAGGAAGTCTGTCACTGATTTTTTAGCTGATGACTGCAGCTGATCTACAGATACTCAATAATGTCATTTCTCATTCTTTCTCTCACGCTGTCTCTTATCTCATGTTGTGAATTGTTAGTTCTCCATTTTATTTATTTTTGTTTTCTATTATTATTATTATTATTTATGTTTTTTTTATTATTGTTGTTGTTGTTGTCGCTGTTTCGTTGTATTTAGCTCTTGTGTGTGTCTCAGAAGGCTTTACCTTTTGCCAGGCTGCCATTGTAAATAAGAAGTTGTTCTTAATGACTTGCCTGGTGAAATAAATGTTCAAAAATAAAAACAATAAATCACAGGGAAATCAATAAATCACAGGGAAGGATAATGATGATGATGATAATATTAAACATGACACAAACCTGCAGCCAACATAAAATATGATACAATAAATTGTTACGACCTGGTCTAGGGTCAGGCCGTAACTGAAATTGAGAGTGGGTTATCTCCCCTGACCTCTGCCAGACCAAACACTGGACACTGTTCAAACCAGAAAAGTGCAAGTTTATTGACCACAAATGAGTGATGGATGGGACAGTGGCTTCAGGGATGGGCAAACGCCAAAACAAAGTAAACAAAAATACACAAAACTCCCCCTAACTACCCCTAACTCCCTACCACAAAACAGGGGAATAGGGTAGATAAACAAAAATACACAAAACTCCCCCTAACTACCCCTAACTCCCTACCACAAAACAGGGGAATAGGGTAGATAAACAAAAATACACAAAACTCCCCCTAACTACCCCTAACTCCCTACCACAAAACAGGGGAATAGGGTACATAAACAAAAATACACAAAACTACCCCTAACTACCCCAAAACAGGGGAATAGGGTACATAAACAAAAATACACAAAACGACCCCTAACTCCCCTACGTCCCACAGAGATCTTATGGAATCTAACAAAGCTGTAGCTAAATGAAAAGATGTGGTGGAGGTGCCGGGCTGATCTGGGCATGAGTTGTTCCAAGTCAGGTCAAAGGAGAGAACCCTGAACGTCTCCCAAGATGCCTGCTTGAAATACCAGAAAATTATATTATTAATAATAATCAACATACAGAAGAATTCCAGCAGGAAGTGTAGTTCCTGTAGAGTGGAGTATCAGTAAAGCAGTCCTGGACTGTAGACTGAGGAGAAGAACGTCCTGGACTGTAGACTGAGGAGAAGAACATCCTGGACTGTAGACTGAGGAGAAGAACGTTGGGTCACCATCACTGTACTTTGTGGTCAGTTCATGAAGGTTTAATAATAATGAACATATGAAAACATAAACCTGTTTAATGTAAATCTTCACTCCAGAAGAACTTTTTCTAATTAGCACCTCCAGTCTTATACAGCACTAATCCAGCCACACCCCTCTTCACCCACTGGGGCTGCATCTCAAACCCCTCCCTGCTCCCTACATAGTGCACTAGGTAGGAATGTGAAGACTACTTCAGCACAGAATGCAGGAAAGTAGAACCAGTGATGAACATCAAAGCCTTTATCATCAGTACCGGAGCCCCCCGGGGTCTGCACTCTTATACTTTTTACTGTTCCGGCTCTGATGGACTAAGTAAGTCTGCAGACGACACTACAGTGGTGGGCTTGAGTTCTTCACTGGCTGAGTGAAGTGATTCACATACACTGTAAAGATATTTAGTTTAATAAACGATTATTTCAATCAGGGTAAATATCTGAGTTGAATTAAACTAGATTTATCGTATGTGATCATCTGTTCGTTATTATTAAAACTTATAATAAAGTTATTTTATTAGGTCGTATCAGTGAGTCACTTTCTACAGAGTACACTGACGTCATGATCACACATGAGGTGAACAGAATCCTATACCTGGAGTTTATAAACATTTCAAATAGAACAGAGTTTAAAATGTTTGGTGCTGTTCAGTGTTCAGGACGTTAATACTTCTATATATTCAATATATTCATTCATCTGAATATCACTGATCATTTCTTTAAACTGTAATCTAGAGCTGTAGAGTCACAGACACAAACACCATCGTCTGAATATCACTGATCGTTTCTTTAAACTGTAATCTAGAGCTGTAGTCACAGACACAAACACCATCGTCTGAATATCACTGATCGTTCCTTTAAACTATAATCTAGAGCTGTGGAGTCACAGACACAAACACCATCGTCAGAATATCACTGATCGTTTCTTTAAACTGTAATCTGGAGCTGTAGAGTCACAGACACAAACACCATCATCTGAATATCACTGATCGTTTCTTTAAACTGTAATCTGGAGCTGTAGAGTCACAGACACAAACATCAACATCTGAATATCACTGATCGTTTCTTTAAACTGTAATCTAGAGCTGTAGAGTCACAGACACAAACACCAACATCTGAATATCACTAATCGTTTCTTTAAACTGTAATCTAGAGCTGTAGAGTCACAGACACAAACACCAATATCTGAATATTATTGATCGTTTCTTTAAACTGTAATCTAGAGCTGTGGAGTCACAGACGCAATCACCATCATCTGAATATCACCGATCATTTCTTTAAACTGTAATCTAGAGCTGTAGAGTCACAGACACAAACACCATCATCTGAATATCACCGATCATTTCTTTAAACTGTAATCTAGAGCTGTAGAGTCACAGACACAAACACCATCGTCTGAATATCACTAATCGTTTCTTTAAACTGTAATCTAGAGCTGTAGAGTCACAGACACAAACACCAACATCTGAATATTATTGATCGTTTCTTTAAACTGTAATCTAGAGCTGTGGAGTCACAGACACAAACACCATCATCTGAATATCACCGATCGTTTCTTTAAACTGTAATCTAGAGCTGTAGAGTCACAGACACAAACACCATCATCTGAATATCACCGATCATTTCTTTAAACTGTAATCTAGAGCTGTAGAGTCACAGACACAAACACCATCATCTGAATATCACTGATCGTTCCTTTAAACTGTAATCTAGAGCTGTAGAGTCACAGATACAAACACCAACATCTGAATATCACTAATCGTTTCTTTAAACTGTAATCTAGAGCTGTAGAGTTACAGACACAAACACCAACATCTGAATATTATTGATCGTTTCTTTAAACTGTAATCTAGAGCTGTAGAGTCACAGATACAAACACCATCATCTGAATATCACTGATCGTTCCTTTAAACTGTAATCTAGAGCTGTAGAGTCACAGATACAAACACCATCATCTGAATATCACTAATCGTTTCTTTAAACTGTAATCTAGAGCTGTAGAGTCACAGACACAAACACCAACATCTGAATATCACTGATCGTTCCTTTAAACTGTAATCTAGAGCTGTAGAGTCACAGATACAAACACCATCATCTGAATATCACTGATCGTTCCTTTAAACTGTAATCTAGAGCTGTAGAGTCACAGATACAAACACCATCATCTGAATATCACTGATCGTTTATTTAAACTTCTTTAAACAAACACAATCGGCTAAATATCACTGATTGTTTTTTTAATAATAAATAAGAAAATAGACATTGAATGAAGACTTTAAACAAAGAAATCTTTCCACAGATGTTCATAAACATATTGTAAGAAATGAATTCGCTGCAGGCTGTATATGTAATAATGATCATTTACTGTAATATAAACAGTCTGGTAGTTTTAAGATCAGACTAGATAAAACCAGTAATTGTATCATATAATAACAGGGACAAGTTGTGAAATTCTAGATAAATATATTTGTTCATATGATTGCAATGAAACTTTCAGTTTAATCTTTAAATCTTTAAATTCACTTCTTTTACTTTCATTCAGGCAGAAGCAAAAGAAGATTGTTTATCAATACTTCGCACCAAAGACGACTTCATAGATGAGAGATAACAAGGTTCCACACCCAACCTAGCACCGGCAGTGGCAGTGACTGTAAAGGCTTTGCAGCCACGCCCCTATTTCCACTTTTTGTCCATTCCACTGCAAACGCCCTAAGAACAGGAACTGATACTGGTTGTGGATGGGGTGCAGAAGGGTGTGGTGGGTAAATGTGGTGGGAGGTTAATATTCCTGACTGTCTGAACGCGGCTGGTTGGTGGTCTCACTACTACAGAGGGTCTATCAAATCTTCTTTTGTTACTCTCTGGGTTTAGTGTAGCAGACGGTGCTGCTGTGCGGTCTGAGCCAGTGTTGCCAAATTAGCGACTTTAAAAAAAAACGACTAGCAACAAATCTAGCGACTTCTTCTGGTGTTATTAGAGACTTTTGGAGACTCTGAGGTCCAAATACGTTCTTTAGTTCAGATACTGTCCTCAGGGAGCAGCGGGGGCTGCCGTGAGTCCCACAACACTCACAGTCAGAGCAGATCCACACCACTCCACGTCCACACTGCAAATGAACTGCGCATGCCCAAAGCAGCCGCTGACTCCGCCCACTATTTGAGAACAGGAACGCCTGATACTGGTTGTGTGCGTTGGAGGCAAATTTTTTTATAAGCCTAGCGGAGAGAGAACACTCCTCACTGTATTTGGATACGACAGACGCACTACATACCAGAGAGAAGCAGATCCACACTTCAGTACGAGCGCTGTGAGAGACACTGCTGTAGATCAGCTGTTGGTGAGAAGATCACTACGTCCTCTGATGAAGGGAAACGAGGGAACGTCTGAACAGAGGAGAGGAAGAGTGAGAGAAGAGAGAAAGAAGATGAATAGAGAGTGTTTAACAGAGAGTAATAAAGTTCTCCAGGAGAAGCTGAGAGTCCACAAAGAGAGGCGTGCAGGTAAGTGAGATCAGAGCAGTAGAGCAGTGTTTTCTACTCCTGTACTTTACACTGTACAGTGTTTCTGTTTAACCCATCAGAGAGAATCTTAGTAGTAGTTTCTTCATTAAGTGAATTAAATCTCTGTACTGGTGTTTATGCTAGAACAGTATGTGTGAGTGTGGTGATATGTGGGAGTTGTTGTTGTATAGTGTGCTTTGGCGGACTGAGCCCGCGCGCTGTTCTGGTGAGCCGATAAAAAGTGAATGTGTAACACTCTACATGGCGTTGGGGGGATTTCATGACATGGTGTCAGAAGTAAACTGCTGAAGAACTACTTCTAGCAAGTCATGTCTGAAATTAAATGCTCCCGAGACCTTCGACTTCAGCCAGCCGGCTCAGAGGCGGATGGATATCCAGAGTTAATACCTCGCAGGAACGTGACGCGTTAGTCAGTGTTTCTTCACCAGCGCTTTCAGAGCCAAAGAGGAAACACAGGACGCGTGTGAGAGGACTGTATGAGTTAGCGGAACATCGCGAGTTTGGATGAATGAAAGAAGAGCAGATTCGCGCTCGGGTGGTGATAGCAGCTTAACTTTAGACCGCGCAGTGCTAATGGCTCGCCAGTCGGAGTTGATAAAGACGCAGAACTCCAGCGGGAGTTCAGCTACTGACGGCGGTGTTCTGTCGAAACGTCCTACCGCGGCGCAGGTCTGTTGGTCTGCGCTACATTGGTGGAAAATAATACTGCAAGTGCATTAAAACCACAGGTAGCACCTCAGTGGGGGTTAGAAACTGTACGATTAAAGCCAGAGAGAGCACAAGCAGTGCCATGCAGAAGCCTGTTCACGGTGCAGTAGATCACATGGTCCACGCGAATGTCCTGCAACAGGATGGGACTTTTGCGGTAGCGTGTAAAAACAAGCCAGTGAGAGCAGCGGCTGTCCGAGACTGTAAAAAAAGTTTGCCCTCTATAGTCAAGTTTGCAAATATTTAAACAGTATCGTACTAAAGAATTTGTCCCTAAGCCATATTTATTCATTTGGCCATATTTGAACGTCTCCTATCTGTCTGGATATCACCGTCAGTGCATTCCATCACAAATCATCACTCACTCATCGTTTACAAAAACAAACCGTATGTTGATTTATGTTTTAGTTACATTTTATTTCCAAAGTTCCAGGGTAGGTTTATCTTCGATCTGGTGATTTCACGTTACCTTTGATTGTAGAATTGTTGAATTCTAAAACAAGGTAACTGTGATGTATGTGTTATATAGTTTCTGGAACAGTAGGTAGCACTAGCGCTCACAAGCGCACAACACACCCACACGTGATCTACAGTGAAGCAACCAGTAGAGAGAATTGTGTGTTGCCGTGCCTAAACATTGTTTAAACGCCTGTGACTGTAAAACACTACAGTTGCTTACTCATCTAATTTAAAATACATCCTTCTCTGTTAAAATCTGCTAACATTCTCTCGCATCACTACAAAACACTCCTGTGGTCGATACTGTCCGGTTGGGAGCCTGTTCAAGTCGTATTGGTTTGGGGGGCGTTTCTGCTTGTACAGGAACTAGCTGCAGCTCGAACCTTCTCCAATGGCAAATGACTCATCCAGTATGTGGTAAATCAGTCACCTTTAAGATTGACACAAGGGCTCAGACACAGATTTCCAAGCTTAGCCAGCTTGGTATCAGCATATCTCTCTGCAATTGGATTCTGGACTTTCTGACTGACAGACCCCAGTCTGTTAAGTTAGACAAACTCTTCTCCTCCACCATCACTCTGAACACTGGCGTGCCACAAGGCTGCGTCCTGAACCCCCTCCTGTACTCCCTGTTCACCCATGACTGGTCTGATCAGAGGTGACGATGAGACGGCCTACAGGGATGAGGTGCAGCACCTGGCTGCTTGGTGCGATGACAATAACCCAGGACATCAGTGAAGCTGAGGTAGAATGTGTGTCCAACTTCAAGTTCCTTGGCATCCACACAGGATCTCACCTGGTCACTGAACTCCTCCACCATGGTCAAAAAGGCACAGCAGCGTCTTCACTTCTTATGGAGCCTCAAGAAAGCTCACCTGTGTCCCAGGATACTGGTGGCATACTCACAAACTGCATCTCAGTGTGGTACTCAGTGCTCCGTATCGGACCGTAAAGCGCTTCAGCGGGTGGTGAAAACTGCCCAGCGCATCACAGGCACGCAATTAACCTCCACTGAGTCTGTCTATCAGAAGCGCTGCCTGAGGAGGACGAGAAGCATCATCAAGGACCCTTCTCACCCCAACCACCAACTTTTTACCCTCCTTCCATTCGGCAGGCGTTACAGGAGCCTTCGCTCCCACACCAACAGACTCAGGAAGAGCTTCTTCTCTGAGGCTGTGACCCTGCTGAACTCCACACCCTCACTTTAGCCTCACTCACTGCACTGTCCTATTACTTTTGCACTACTCATTTTTGCACATCTATCTTTGTAATTTCATACCTGTACAGTTCTATTTATATTCACAATTCTGTTCATATAGCTCTATTTATATCTGTAATTAGTGCTTACACTGTTACAACTTGTTCAACATATGCTGCTCTGTGCAATCTCTGCATTTCACTCCTTACTGTATATGTGTAGTAATTTCTATTCTATTTTATATACCACCCCCTTATCTCACATTCTGTACACCTACATTCTAGATATTTATTTATAAACCACCACATGTACAATAACCTCAAATTGTTAGTCATTTCTGTTTTACACTTTATGTAAATAATAATGTATTTTGCTCTTCTGTTTGGATGCTAACTGCATTTCATTGGCTTGTACTCTGCACAATGACAATAAAGTTGAATCTAATCTAATCTAAAAAAAATCACCATTATGTCTCGCAGCACATTTAAGTCAGACAATAAAACAGACATAGTTTTTAAGGCCCGGGCGGATCAGGATGCAGGCAATGGGAATCATACGTGAGGTCATTGAGCCCACAGAAAAGTTTGCTCCAATGGTTCCTGTTGTCAAGATAAATGGAAACATAAGAATTTGTGTGGACTTAAAGCACATCAACAAGGCTGTGAAGAGGGAGAAGTTCATAGCCCCAAAAGGACATAGCCCCAAAACTGGCTGTTATCCACCAATGATGCTTCTTCAGAGTGCAACTTTGACCACGTTAATCACCCCGAGAGGACGATTCTGTTTCTAGCGATTGTCATCTCTGCAGAGTTTGTTCAGTTCTGTTCAGACTGGGCTATCCACCACATTACCAGTAGCCCCCACTATCCACAATCTAATGGTGCTGCGGAGAGCGCTGTCGGTGCAGCTAAACGCATTCTTCAGCAGCCTGACCCTCACCATGCTCTGCTGTGCTACAGAGCCACCCCAACTGCTGCTACTGGGGTTAGCCCTGCACACTTGATGACAGGCTGGCAAATCCGCACCACCCTGTCTGTTCTACAGTAAAGCTTGCAACCAAATCTCATCTGCCCTCAGTAAGTGTCTGAAAATGACAGAAAAGCTAAAGCAGCCTACAGGCTCTTCTATGACAGAAGACCCTCTGTTCACCCCCTTCCTGACCTGCAGTCAGGAAACTGGTGGGTTTGATAGTAAATATAATGACTGTATTTATATTTTCTTCTTCTTCTCTGATTCATTTGCTAAACTTATGTTATCTGACAGTATGACTGTGAAATGGTGTAATATGTAAATTAGGTTAGTTTGTTTATTAATAATATGTTTATTACTATCTGTACAGAGATTTCTATATTCAAAAAAATAATTAATTAAATGAAGCTGTAAATTAGGTTAGAATGTTTATGTCTTATTTTAAAATAGGCTGTATATTTTCTTTCTTATGAATTAAAGGAACGATCAGTGATATTTAGATGATGGTGTTTGCGTCTGTGACTCTACAGCTCTAGATTACAGTTTAAAGAAACGATCAGTGATATTCAGATGATGGTGATTGCGTCTGTGACTCTACAGCTCTAGATTATAGTTTAAAGAAACAATCAGTGATATTCAGATGATGGTGATTGCGTCTGTGACTCTACAGCTCTAGATTATAGTTTAAAGAAACGATCAGTGATATTCAGATGATGGTGATTGCGTCTGTGACTCTACAGCTCTAGATTATAGTTTAAAGAAACAATCAGTGATATTCAGATGATGGTGTTTTCGTCTGTGACTCTGCAGCTCTAGATTACAGTTTAAAGAAACGATCAGTGATATTCAGATGATGGTGTTTGCGTCTGTGACTCTGCAGCTCTAGATTACAGTTTAAAGAAACGATCAGTGATATTCAGATGATGGTGTTTGCGTCTGTGACTCTACAGCTCTAGATTATAGTTTAAAGAAACGATCAGTGATATTCAGATGATGGTGTTTGTGTATGTGACTCTACAGTTCTAGATTATAGTTTAAAGAAACGATCAGTGATATTCAGATGTTGGTGTTTGTGTATGTGACTCTACAGCTCTAGATTACAGTTTAAAGAAACGATCGGTGATATTCAGATGATGGTGTTTGCGTCTGTGACTCTACAGCTCTAGATTATAGTTTAAAGAAACGATCAGTGATATTCAGATGTTGGTGTTTGTGTATGTGACTCTACAGCTCTAGATTACAGTTTAAAGAAACGATCAGTGATATTCAGATGATGGTGTTTGTGTATGTGACTCTACAGTTCTAGATTATAGTTTAAAGAAACGATCAGTGATATTCAGATGTTGGTGTTTGTGTATGTGACTCTACAGCTCTAGATTACAGTTTAAAGAAACGATCGGTGATATTCAGATGATGGTGTTTGTGTCTGTGACTCTACAGCTCTAGATTACAGTTTAAAGAAACGATCAGTGATATTCAGATGATAGTGTTTGTGTCTGTGACTCTACAGCTCTAGATTACAGTTTAAAGGAACGATCAGTGATATTCAGATGTTGGTGTTTGTGTATGTGACTCTACAGCTCTAGATTACAGTTTAAAGAAACGATCAGTGATATTCAGATGATGGTGTTTGTGTCTGTGAGTCTACAGCTCTAGATTACAGTTTAAAGAAATGATCAGTGATATTCAGATGATGGTGTTTGTGTCTGTGACTCTACAGTTCTAGATTACAGTTTAAAGAAACGATCAGTGATATTCAGATGATGGTGTTTGTGTCTGTGACTCTACAGCTCTAGATTACAGTTTAAAGAAACGATCAGTGATATTCAGATGATGGTGTTTGTGTCTGTGACTCTAATAAATGTCTAATCTGGTAAAATGTTGTTTCTCCTCAGACAAAGAGAAAGAAACTGATGATGGTGATGTGAGGAAAGAGAGAGAGAGCAGTGGAATGAGGAGAAGCCACAGTCTGGATCGGTTCATTAATTTCAGTGGTGAGTCTGATGTTCCTCTGTGGTGACCATGTCCAGTCCTGTGAGATCACTTTTCTTTACCTCACGTAAATCCAGATTTTGTTCTAACAAGCGACTGAGTAGAATCTGATAATCAGCTATACTGATCAGAACTGACTGATTCTATACTGTAGGTGATATTTTCTCTGTAACTACTTACTGAGTCACTCTGTACATTATAGATTCTAAATAAACTCTAATGTTTATTTTAGTACCTTTTAACCAAAAACCTTCAATAGATTCAGTAAAACCAGACCCCCACTCAGATCTGATATGATCAGATTATTACTCACTCAGATCTGATATGATCAGATTATTACTCACTCAGATCTGATATGATCAGATTATTACTCACTCAGATTTAATATGATCAGATTATTACTCACTCAGATCTGATATAATCAGATTATTACTCACTCAGATCTGATATGATCAGATTATTACTCACTCAGATCTGATATGATCAGATTATTACTCACTCAGATCTGAAATGATCAGATTATTACTCACTCAGATCTGATATGATCAGATTATTACTCACTCAGATCTGATATGATCAGCTTATTACTCACTCAGATCTGATATGATCAGATTATTACTCACTCAGATTTAATATGATCAGATTATTACTCACTCAGATCTGATCTGATCAGATTATTACTCACTCAGATCTGATATGATCAGATTATTACTCACTCAGATTTAATATGATCAGATTATTACTCACTCAGATTTAATATGATCAGATTATTACTCACTCAGATCTGATATGATCAGATTATTACTCACTCAGATCTGATATGATCAGATTATTACTCACTCAGATTTAATATGATCAGATTATTACTCACTCAGATCTGATATAAACAGATTATTACTCACTCCTATCTGATATTATCAGATTATTACTCACTCAGATCTGATATGATCAGATTATTACTCACTCAGATCTGATATGATCAGATTATTACTCACTCAGATTTAATATGATCAGATTATTACTCACTCAGATCTGATATAATCAGATTATTACTCACTCAGATCTGATATGATCAGATTATTACTCACTCAGATCTGATATGATCAGATTATTACTCACTCAGATCTGAAATGATCAGATTATTACTCACTCAGATCTGATATGATCAGATTATTACTCACTCAGATCTGATATGATCATCTTATTACTCACTCAGATCTGATATGATCAGATTATTACTCACTCAGATTTAATATGATCAGATTATTACTCACTCAGATCTGATCTGATCAGATTATTACTCACTCAGATCTGATATGATCAGATTATTACTCACTCAGATTTAATATGATCAGATTATTACTCACTCAGATTTAATATGATCAGATTATTACTCACTCAGATCTGATATGATCAGATTATTACTCACTCAGATCTGATATGATCAGATTATTACTCACTCAGATTTAATATGATCAGATTATTACTCACTCAGATCTGATATAAACAGATTATTACTCACTCCTATCTGATATGATCAGATTATTACTCACTCAGATCTGATATAATCAGATTATTACTCACTCAGATCTGATATGATCAGATTATTAAAACTCAGATCTGATATGATCAGACTATTACTCGCTCAAATCTGATAAAATCAGATGATTAAAACTCAGATCTGATATGATAATCTTATTACTCACTCAGATCTGATATGATCAACTTTTTGCTCACTTATACCTGATATGATCAGATTATTACACACTCAGATCTGATATGATCATTTTATTACACACTCAGATCTGATATGATCAGATTATTACTCACTCAGATCTGATATGATCATCTTATTACACACTTAGATCTGATATGATCATCCTATTAAACACTCAGATCTGATATGATCAGATTATTACTCACAATATCTGATATGATCATTTTATTACTGAGATCTGATATGATCAAATTATTACTCTCAGATCTGATAAAATCAGATTATTACTCACTCAGATCTGATATGACCAAATTATTACTCACAAGATCTGATATGATCATTTTATTACTCAGATCTGATATAATCAAATTATTCCTCACTCAGATCTGGTATGATCAGATTATTACTCACTCAGATCAGATTATTACTCACTCAGATCTGGTATGATCAGATTATTACTCACTCAGATCTGATATGATCATCTTATTACACATTCAGATTTGATATGATCAGCTTATTACTCACAAGATCTGATATGATCATCTTATTACACATTCAGATCTGATATGATCATCTTATTACAGATTCAGATCTGATATGATCAGATTATTACTCACAAGATCTGATATGATCATCTTATTACACATTCAGATCTGAGATGATCAGCTTATTACTCACAAGATCTGATATGATCAGATTATTACTCACAAGGTCTGATATGATCAGATTATTACTCACTCAGATCTGATATGATCAGCTTATTACTCACAAGATCTGATATGATCAGATTATTACTCACTCAGATCTGATATGATCAGCTTATTACTCACAAGATCTGATATGATCAGATTATTACTCACTGAGATCTGATATGATCAGCTTATTACTCACAAGATCTGATATGATCAGATTATTACTCACTCAGATCTGATATGATCAGATTATTACTCACTCAGATCTTATATGATCAGCTTATTACTCACAAGATCTGATATGATCAGATTATTACTCACAAGGTCTGATGTGATCAGATTATTACTCACTCAGATCTGATATGATCAGATTATTACTCACTCAGATCTGATATGACCAGATTATTACTCACTCAGATCTGATATGATCATCTTATTACACACTCAGATCTGATATGATCATCTTATTACTCACTCAGATCTGATATGATCAGATTATTACTCACTCAGATCTGATTATTATTCATTCAGATCTGATATGATCATCTTATTACTCACTCAGATCTGATATGACCAGATTATTACTCACAAGGTCTGATATGATTGGCTTAAAACCCACAAGGTCCGACATGATTGGCTTATTATTTACTAGGTCCGATATGATTGGTTTATTACTCATAACGTCTGACATGATTGGCCTATAATTCACAATGTCTGATATGATTGGCTAATTACTCACAAGGTCTGATGTAATTTGTTTACAGTTTATGAGATCCGATATTTTTGTTATCAACTTATTATGTCTAATTTTATTATCTTATAACTTAGTAGGTCTGATATGATTGGGCGATCAGCTGTTTCTGTTATTTGACTTGTGATAGAGCAGCAGCAGTACCTCCTCCAGGTCGCTCCCTGCTATTACAGTTTATTATTAATGAGAAAAATGAAATTTGTTTTGAACTAGCAACTTACATTCACTTAGAAATAATATTTAGTGGGGCTAAAGGCTAAAACTAGTCTAGTTAAATCTGTATTAGACTTAAATAAGATTTAAATAAATGTCTAATCTGGTAAAATGTTGTTCCTCCTCAGACAAAGAGAAAGAAACTGATGATGGTGATGTGAGGAAAGAGAGAGAGCAGTGAAATGAGGAGAAGCTCCAGTCTGAACCGACTCATTGATTTCAGTGGTGAGTCTTACATTCCTCAGTCTTACATTCCTCAGTGGTGTCCATGTCCCGTCCTGTGAGACTCTGTCCTGCACAGTTTAGTCTTTTCTCTGATCACAAACACCTGATTGACCTCCTGAATGACTTCATACTGAACTGATGTGTTAATAAACATGTTATAACAGAGAGAACATGAGACTGAATTTCTGCTCTTCTACATTCATTTCATCCACATCTTCACAAATCTGAGATGTGAGATGTTCTTACACAGACCTGCACTGTCTTTCTGTCTCTACACCTCATTTATTTCTTTATCAGTCTTACGTTTGTGTGTTTATACTTTATGATCTTCATAATGTTCCTACGTTCCTCCAGGTCTCCACCAAAGTTCCAGCAGCTCAGATGAAGAGAGCTGGAAGGTGAAGTTTGGAAGAAGCAGTTTTAAGAAGACAATCTGTCAAATTCATACTGTAAACAATAGGGGGCGACAGATCACCAGACACTCGTGGTGTCCACCTCTAAGGAAACGTTCAGTCGCTCCTCCTCCCTCTTCACTCCTTACCAGTCTAGAAGAAACGTTACGAGTTCAGTATCAGACGTTCCTCTCGTTCCTCTCTGAGAGCGTCTCCGTTGGTGAATCAGCTCCAATGTTCTCTCGTCTTCTGCTTCTGTTTATTTCTCTTCTTTTGTTGCTGCTGAACGTGTTTCTCTCCGGCGGCGCTCGCTCACCAAGAGCTTCAGCCATCGTTGTGTTTACTGTTCTTTCATTGGCTGCCTGTTCTTAAATGATCTAACCGGGAGCAGCACCTTCACCATGATTGATAAGAGGTTACAGTACAGCGTCGGGGCAGCAGAGCTACTTCTTCATCATCATCTTCCTCCAGTCTCTATTTTAACTGCTCGTGTATCTGATGTAGTGTTTGTACTTCACTCCTTATTTGAATCAAGATTTCATCACAAATATCAGCCTCGCTGAGTCACAGATGCAGCACCTGTTACTCACAGTGATGATGTGTTACAGGGGAACTTCACCAACTTTTCAAAATTTCTACATTATATTAAACAGTTAAGATGTAAACAAAGTCATTCAGAGAGGTTTAGTGTGAAACGCTTCATTCTAGAGAAAATACAGAGTCAGAATTGTTCTTTGTGGAGGTGATAGGAACTAAATGTGGTGGAGGGATACATGAAGAGAGCTTTAAAACAAAATAGTCCTAAAAGAAACTTTACTTATTTTCAGATTTATTAGTATTTACCATCAACATTACATATAAACACTCACGTGTAGGTTCACTGGTGGGTTTGATAGTAAATAATATGTGTATATTTGTGATGTAGACATGGAGACCCCTGGTTCCCATCACCACCACTATAAACAACGTCTTAAGCATGTCACACCAAAACCACCAAAAACTGTATTATGGGGAAATTTAAAAATTGGTGGATTTCCCCTTTAAATACTCTGTGGTTACTGTATTGTGTTTGTACTGTTGAGTCTGTTCACACTGAAAAGCTCATTATTGTCTATCAGAATTCAGACACTGTATCGTTCTGTAACTGTGGATTCTGTTACTTCTGAATGTTCTGTTACGTGTATGTTGATCATCAGAAGCTCGTTACAGGTTATTTATCATGTTTGTTATTTTCTGTGTATCACATGTGATCATAACTCCAGTTTTACTGCTACAAGCTGGATCTCCCAGTGACAAAGTTAGGAGGAGCTGCTTCATGAGGTCAGCTGGGTTGTTATGTTTGGTACTGACCACCAGAGGGCAGTATCTGTATCTGTACGTAGTTTTATCAACTCAAACAGAATGAATGATGTAGAAGATCTTTACTAGAGTTCTGTATGTGACACAGACTGCAGAGTTCTGGATTATAATTAATCAGTAGTTTAAGATCTGATATTATTAATCTTACTTTAATAAGTGAATAAAGAAATAAATCATGAGAGTCTGTGCGTTACTGGCTTTTATCACCCGGAAGGATGATGATGATGATGATGATGATGATGATGATGATGATGATGATGATGATGAGGATAATGATGTTAGACACAACACGAACCTGCAGCCAACATAAAATATAATACAATAAACACATTTCAGAAATAAATATTATTAATAATAATCAACATAAAGAAGAATTCCAGCAGGAAGTGTAGTTCCTGTAGAGTGGAGTATCAGTAAAGCAGTCCTGGACTGTAGACTGAGGAGAAGAACGTCCTGGACTGTAGACTGAGGAGAAGAACGTCCTGGACTGTAGACTGAGGAGAAGAACGTCCTGGACTGTAGATTGAGGAGAAGAACGTCCTGGACTGTAGACTGAGGAGAAGAACGTCCTGGACTGTAGACTGAGGAGAAGAACGTCCTGGACTGTAGACTGAGGAGAAGAACGTCCTGGACTGTAGACTGAGGAGAAGAACGTCCTGGACTGTAGATTGAGGAGAAGAACGTCCTGGACTGTAGACTGAGGAGAAGAACGTCCTGGACTGTAGACTGAGGAGAAGAACGTCCTGGACTGTAGACTGAGGAGAAGAACGTTGGGTCACCATCACTGTACTTTGTGGTCAGTTCATGAAGGTTTAATAATAATGAACATATGAAAACATAAACCTGTTTAATGTAAATCTTCACTCCAGAAGAACTTTTTCTAATTAGCACCACCAGTCTTATACAGCACTAATCCAGCCACACCCCTCTTCACCCACTGGGGCTGCATCTCAAACCCCTCCCTGCTCCCTACATAGTGCACTAGGTAGGAATGTGAAGACTGGCTCCTGCAGCCCAGCAGTGCACAGTAGAGTATAAATAGAGTATGAAAGTGGTTCAGTACTAATACTCTGTGTGTAGATTGTAACACTGGTTTGAACTGTATTGTGATTCCACACTGTTGGAGTTCCTCCTCATGTTAGTAGATCTTCAGATCTTTACTTCAGCACAGAATGCAGGAAAGCAGAACCAGTGATGAACATCAAAGCCTTTAACATCAGTACCGGAGCCCCCCGGGGTCTGCACTCTTATACTCTTTACTGTTCCGGCTCTGATGGACTAAGTAAGTCTGCAGACGACACTACAGTGGTGGGCTTGAGTTCTTCACTGGCTGAGTGAAGTGATTCACATACACTGTAAAGATATTTAGTTTAATAAACGATTATTTCAATCAGGGTAAATATCTGAGTTGAATTAAACTAGATTTATCGTATGTGATCATCTGTTCATTATTATTAAAACTTATAATAAAGTTATTTTATTAGGTCGTATCAGTGAGTCACTTTCTACAGAGTACACTGACGTCATGATCACACATGAGGTGAACAGAATCCTATACCTGGAGTTTATAAACACTTCAAATAGAACAGAGTTTAAAATGTTTGGTACTGTACAGTGTTCAGGACGTTAATACTTTAATATTTAAACATCTAATCTAATACTAATCTAATACTCCATATTAACTCATTCATTTAGGACTGGCTCAGGAGCGCCCTCTAGTGTTAGACAAACCCAGAAGACAATACTGAGTGGAGGTTCTTCTCTAAATCCAGTTTATCATCAACTATTTGTACACGACAGTCACACAGACGGAGTTAACGTTACATAAATACCAACATCAGCACCGTTTGTTATTTATAATTTCTTTGCTGACCAATTTAGTGCTGGTTCTCATTCTCCATCCCTACCTGCAATTGGTTGCAACCAAGTTTCAGATGTTGCAGGACACTTCACATCACATTTGAAAAATTCCCTTAAGACTGGAGGAAGAAACATTGGGAGGAACCAAGATTCTCAAGGGAAGACCCATTCTCTTCTGGTCAAACAGTATTTACAGCTTATTAAGCTACATTCAAAATAGAACTCAGAGAATCTCTGTTTGAAAACTGGATAGTAAACAAATTAGAAACCATCTGTGGAAAACTAAAACCATCCCATTAAATCTTAATTCTGGTACATCTGGATGATACAGTGCTGCAGTCGAGTGGAGCAGAAGGTTAAAAGAGGAGAACTGGTTGGTGCCAGGTGAGGAGGAGGCCCTGATAATCAGTGCTCCAACAGTATTGAGCAGGACAGGAGGCGGTCACTATCTCACAGAGTAAAGAGAGAAAGTTAGTTCTGGTTTGGATTAGTATAGAGGATGTGAAGCGTTTCAGAGTGTGGCTTGTGACTCAGGCAGATCTAATTATAACAGCATAGGCTAACATAGGCATGAGGCCACCCTGAGACACTGGGATCCCCCCACTCCAGGCCAACAAACCTGTGTGATTGCGTGAAGTGGTGGGACAACAGCACCAACATCTCAGCTTACCATAAACCTCTGTGTCCATGAACCCCTGGATGTCCTCTTTTATCTAAAGAGGAAGCTTAATCACCAAAAGCTAAACTAAAGAAGTATGTTGAGACTGTGTCCGAGTCCTGAACACTTGCGTTGCACAGAAGTTTCGATCCTTTTTGACCAACATGGAATGAGTATTGTTTCAGTTTGTGTATCTAATTTTAAACCGTTTGCCACGTTTCCACCAGAAATAAACCAGTTTGGATCACAAAATGTTCATTTCCAGCTGGAATCTCAGTATAGTAGGTTCTTCAGCAGGAAACATGACATCATCCATGGGCGTGTCAGTTGTGGAGTAAAGAGAAGCTACAATAGCAACAGCCTGGAAGAGTGAGCAGTGTCTGCTGAAGATCTTCTACGTCTTCTTATCACTAGTAATAGATCCATACAAACAAACATACATCAGTAATAACAACACGGACGCTCACAGGTGGTCTATACACTCCGCCTACTGTTCAATACTGTTTACTACAGTTTACTAATATTTACTACTGTCTACTACAGCTGTACAGCGCCCTCTGTTGAAGCTGTATGTAGAGATGGACCGATCAGCGTTTTTGAGGCCGATTCCGATCACCAATCACCTTTCAGCACGATCGGCCGATAGCCGATACGGATCGAGGGCGGGGCTATATGCCACAGCAGGGCTACATGTAGTTATTAGTGCAAGCAAGTCATGAAACATGGTCTAAACTGTTTATTATCATTTTTAACGAGTTCATATGAAACAGTATAATATTTAAACTAAACTAGAAGTTGGTCTATGTGGGAGTAAACCGCTTGATAAGCTCCAGAAGAGCAACATCTGAACAGTATCTCTACTAGGAACAGCAGAGCGTGGATCCAGGTGGAACATTAAGCAGCAGAATGAACGTCTTCTACAGCCGAGAAGATCTGCTTATCTAGAACTATAAACTCAATCACTCTGACTGTGGTTCTTTAGCTCTCTGGCTGTTTCTGCTGCTGTTCTGTTTGTACCGGTCAGATCTGGTCTGTAGGGTTTCTGGGTTATTAGTTTGTGTTAGCTGTGTGTTCTAGCTCTGCTGTTAGTACCGGTCAGATCTGGTCTGTAGGGTTTCTGGGTTATTAGTTTTGTGTTAGCTGTGTGTTCTAGCTCTGCTGTTTGTACCGGTCAGATCTGGTCTGTAGGGTTTCTGGGTTGTTAGTTTTGTGTTAGCTGTGTGTTCTAGCTCTGCTGTTTGTACCGGTCAGATCTGGTCTGTAGGGTTTCTGGGTTATTAGTTTGTGTTAGCTGTGTGTTCTAGCTCTGCTGTTAGTACCGGTCAGATCTGGTCTGTAGGTGTTCTGGGTTATTAGTTTGTGTTAGCTGTGTGTTCTAGCTCTGCTGTTAGTACCGGTCAGATCTGGTCTGTAGGGTTTCTGGGTTATTAGTTTTGTGTTAGCTGTGTGTTCTAGCTCTGCTGTTTACTGATACTCACTGTGTTCAGCTGTGTGGTGTCTCTGAAGTGTGTATCAGATTAGTGTGTTAAATGTCTTTGTCTTGGTTCCCGCGAGAGGTGCTGATGTTACTGATGTTACAGATGTTATAAACTGTCCTGGATGAGTCTGAGTCACATACGCTAACAAACTGCCAGACGGACAATGTTTTCTTCAGACGGTATGTATTTCCACCTAGTGGTTCAGATAGGAATTGCAGGGAGGTGGCTGGAGGGGGTTTCACGCAGGGCTCATCTTTCGGTAACCTCTAGCTGGAAATACAGAAATTAGGCCCATTTGTCATCAATCAGCTTTCGGGATCGGCTAAATTAGAGAAATATCGGCCGATCACATACTTTGTTTAAAAATTGGCCGATACCGATACATGGCCGATCGATCCTTCCATCTCTAGCTGTATGCCTTGACGTTCCTTGCTTCCAATAGAAACTGGTGTAAACGCAGGCTGGTTCTCTGAACAGCACCAAGACTCTGAGAAGCATGAACAGAACCAGATCCAGAAGTTCTCTTGGTTGAAAAGTGTAAAGCCAGTCTCAGACCATCAACGGCCTTCGTGTTGAGTGTTTGTGTCTCAGACCAACAAGTCTTTGAGTTTCTGTCAGAAAAACGTTTATTCACTGAAAAGATTCACAGAGGCTCATATATTTAAATCAGACCAGACGGCTACATGTGTTTACGCTCTTTCCAGAAGTGGAGAAATAAAGAACTGCAGAACACCATGCTGCGACACTGAGATAGAGGAGGAGATCAGGAGGCTGAATCAGTCAGGAACGCTCATTAGTCTCTGTACATTCAGCTCTATCAGCGAAGCAATAACAGTCAGTGCATCATGAAGGTTCTTCAACAGAGGAGGGAAACCAGAAGAGCTTGCACGGTGGACTTTATGAGGCAGCGACCTCAGTAAGGACTCGGATGCTGTACTAAAGCTGTACCATCATGGTGAAGGTGTTGTTCCATTAGATATCAAACTGTGGTGATCTAAGCTTCTTGTACGTTTAAGAAGGTTCAGCACATCAGAGAACCTGAATAATAACATAACCCACCAGTTTCACCAGTACAGCATGGTTAGAACCAAGTACAATAGGAACTACTATGTCAGGGACACGATCAGTAGTCACTCACTCAACTGCTGAAGTTCTACTTTCCTGCACAGTTTAGCTCAAACCTGAAGATGCTGCTCCACTTACCTAGAGGCTTAAAAAGAAATGAACCAGCTACAGCTGATGTTGGAGAGTGTGTTTAACAATAGACTGAGCAGGAAGGCAGATCTCCAGGACCAGGGTTGGTGAGGAACCTTTATCTAGTCTTCAATTTTCTTCTCTGTCATGTTAATAAGCTCAAGTAGAACACATTTTCCATCAACTTGAAGAACCGTTTCACCAAGCAAAGAGCAATTTAGGCTGTCAAGAACTATTCCTTTTACTAAAGAACCCTTGAAGAACCATCTTTTTAAAACCCTGAACACTCAAAGAAGCATTTGCATGATTAGAGTTCTTTGCATGGTGAAATTATTTCTCAGATCGATGGGAAACGTGTTGTTGATGGTAAATAGTCTTATATAGCACCACAAAGTGTGGTTCTAATGTTACAAGCTTGTTACAACCAACACATTCTCCATCAACCTGAAGAACCATTTCACCAAGCTATGAGCAATTTAAGCTATTAAGAACTATTCCTTTTACTAAAGAACCCTTAAAGAACCAGCTTTCTTTTCAATGTGTATTTAAAAGAAGCATTTGCATGACGACAGAGTTCTCCACATGGTAAAACTGTTCCTCAGATTGGTGGAGAACTAGCTGTGTTGCAGATTATCCACACAAACGACAATGGGGCAACTGATCCGTCAGGTTACATCACCATTTCTGCAGCAATCGAGACTCATGATCACGGCTAATTCACAACATCTTCACTATCAAAGCACTATCACTGCTCAGAGTCCCCAGACTGGAGATTTCTGCTGAGATCCTTAAGCCGTGTGTCCTGCTGGGCCGTCTCGTATCACAGCACAGTTCACTGAAGAAGCCGCTACAAAAGAGGCCAATGATGCTATGGAAACATACTGGGCGCTCTCGCGCTGGGCAAAAAGTTTGGGGGGAGTAGGGTGGTACTGTTCAGCGTGATGAAGAGCAGTCACAGATCACAGTCTTCCACTTTAAAAACACGGTTAAAATATAAAAAAGGCAAAGTGAACACAAAACATACAAACAGTCAAGAGAGGCCGTTATTAATGCTGGGCCAATCACAGTCCTCGATATCTGTGTACGACCCCACAGGAATCCTTACACAACTCCCGTCAGCCCCTCCCGTCTAAACTGCTGGTGTACGCTGGGCTTATCATGACATCACTTCTTCAGCTGAAGAGCAGGAAACGGAGGAACGGAGGGGGTTTCCTTTGTGAAAACAAGCGGCCTTAAGAGTCGTTTAAAAGACCTCCTTGGCATTTCCAGAACGTCCACAAGGGGTCATACGAACGAGCGATCAAAGTCTTTATTTTTTTTCCTCTTTTCACTGTTTTTTAATTTTTTTTGGGTAGGCATTTAAAGTGTGCAGATACACGGAATCCAGAGATCCAGAAACAGAGGAGGAGAGAGAAGCAGAGCTGGATCAGAGATGGAGAAACAGCAGGGTCTCTTTCGCAGAAGCTCAGGCTGAAGTCCCTGAGAACGCTTTAAACGCACAAGGCTCGGGGGAACCTGAGAAGGAGGAGGAAGATGAGGAAGATTATTTATTTATTTACACACTTGCATCAATTAGGGATGGGGGTGGGGGTAGTATAGCATAGTATCACAATATATTGCATGACAATACTGCATCAACACTATTGATCACTATTATTTTATATAATAACACTGTACAGTACAGTATTGATGACAATGTTGGTCGGTCTCTCTGATTGATCTATTGTGTGCTATAAATATGACTGAATATGACTGTTTAGTCTGAAAACATCTCATTGCAAAAAGCAGATGCAGACAGTTTTGCATTAAAATGAAACTTGTATCCCAATAGATGTATCTCAGTACTCAGCATATCGCAATATATTTAAAATCGCAGTGATTATTGTATTGCGATATTGTATCGTGGCTCCTTTGGTGATTCCCATATGGCTCAATAAAGAAACACTATGACCAACGTACTGTAGATTTATAGGCAGCCCAAATTGACTTAGTCCTCTTGACTGTAATTAGGTTTACAGCCACACTAATGCTTCAACATGCCAGACTAACTGAGCTGCAATGATAAATTGTGGTTGTGATGTCACAACACATGGAGGTTTGGCTGGATCAGATTGGTCGAACTCGTCTGCAGGCAATTCACAAGCGCTGAGGAACACTTGGGACACAAACTGCAGCTCTTAAACTGTGATTTCTAAACAGAACAGATTCATCTCTCGGCCCCTGTTCGATGTTTGACAGTAAACATTATCAATTTGGTCTCAAATAAGGGAACGGCTAAACAGCCGGGGCAGCCTTCAGAGGGGCACAGCTTCAGAGAAACACAGACTGGTGGTCTTAATGGGTCAAACTAGACAAGGGCTATGGCCAAAAAGGATCCCCAGCTGGGTTCAGAGGTCAGCGGTTCCTTTAAATGTGGCACTAACTTCTCTGTTCCAAATTAATCAATGTCAGAAAGAAAAAATAATAATTTTTGCCGCATGGTCCGGCTCTAGTCCAGGCCTGTTTATGCTTGTGCTTACCTGTCCTCCATGAAGCCGTCCACTTCTTCCTCTTCATCGTCATCCAGGTCCATGTCCAGCTCGTTGTCCAGGCGACCACGGCCGTAGCTACTGAGGACGCTGAACATGGAACCGATACACCAATAAAGTCAAACACTGATCTCTCTCAGACACGACTGTCAACACTGGTTCTGTGCTGTGGGTGTGATTTGCATGCTGACCTAACGGAGCGGCAGGTGAAGAACACGATGCGTTTGAGTTTCTTGTTGTAGAAGAAGTAGTTGAAGGACCAGAGGCTGCCCTCCTCTCCGAAAGGGTCCGAGTCCAAGTCAGGGTTATAGCTGAAAACACAAACACATGATATACACATTACATCCAAAGACATTTACACAAGAGGCTTGAGCCGACCGACAGCGGCACAGGAAACAAGATGATGGTTGGCATCTATTAAGATAACCAGTTTTGTGTAAACACATACGTTCCTTTGATGTCTGGTTTCCATGATTACAATCCACAATGTAGGAATATATGAATATGATCAATAAACACACCTGTAGATGTCACAGCTCTGCAGATTGATCTCCTGGTCGATGGCGTTCCACAGCTCCGGCCCCAGAGAGTTAAACTCCTCCCCTACGGCTGAGAACAGGCTGCTGTTCACAGCATTGGCCACCTGGGGGAGCCACGGAACAAACACACAAACGTCAGCATAAGACTAAACTCAGGGACTCAAAACTAGACTGACCACATTCTGAAAGCACTCTCAAACCCCACAGTATCACTTAACCTGGATTTCAAGGTCTATTTCT